>CM035110.1:3915615-4521845 GCA_020205505.1 Panax japonicus | reverse complement strand
TTCATTTCAGTCTATTCTTTTGATATATATCTTTCATACATTGTGTGATTGCTTGTCTTAACATAGGAACAAAAGTAGAAGTCAACACGTTTTAATTTATATCCAATGTTGATTTACCTTTGTTGAATGTATTTTTTTCCTTATCTTTTTTGAGTATTGAATGATAATACATATGCTCGTACATATGTGTTTGATTTGTTGAAAGATTTTAGGTTTTGATAGGTCGGTTATTGTGATGCCCCCAAAATAGGTCCACCCGACCCATTCTGAGTCGCCAGATATCATATTATAAAAATCAAATAGAAACTTCATTTATACAACTGTTGAACTGTCGTGCAGAGTAAGACAACACATAAGCTGTGAGTTTTAATATAATATTATCTCGTAGACAGTATCCAAACTCAAATTGTTACAATGCCATATAAAAATACAGCAGCAAATATTTTAAGACCCCAAAGAAGAACGAGAAGATTACTATCATATTTATTCTAATGAGGTGCACTTTTGACGCTTTCAAAGTCGGGTTCTCATCACCCTATTGTTGTTCGCCAAAATCAATTATTATGTGACGTATAAAATACGACACACATCTTAGGTCCTCAATACAATTATCTGTTGCATGTTATGCCGTTTTATAATGTATTGAGAAACTTCGACAGTCTCGGACCATCACACTATTTTCCTGTTATCCCCGCTCGACCCAGCTACACTTTTATTACCTAAAAGGAATTGTGAAGCAAAGGGTGAGCACAAATAGTCCAGTAAAGAATATCATGACTAAAGATAATTAAATTATCAATAGCCTTCGTCAATAATAAATCAGAGATTTAGAAACTATGGTAGATGATAAAACTTTAACCATAGTTGTAGCGGAACGAGCAATCATTAGAATAGAGTCAAATAGACCATAAAGTCTATTATTTTCTCCACGTTAAAAGTCCACACAACAATGTTTTTATCCTTGTAACATCAATCAACAGTTCCTTTCCACAATCATATGAATAACTCATAATCATAATTATGATTCTAAATTCCTCTTCGCACCCAGGACGAAGATAATTTTCATCACCTATTTTTACCTAAAACATCAAAGATCATGGTTATACCAAATCACAGTTCCTGTTTATAATCATACTTAATAAATTCATCTTTGCACTACGGGCCAAAGATATTCATTATCATTTCATCTTTGCACTATAGGCCGAAGACATATAACTGTATTTAGAAGAGTCAAGTAGAGCATGATATCTACTATCTTCTACGAATTTAAAAGTTTATTATCAATATTTAATCGCTGAGACTCAACTTAATAAATAATCCACATCATCGAATCACCCCTGCACTACGGCCAAGGATATTCGTTAATATCACATCCATGAATTATCCATGCACTATGGGCCAAAGATAATCTTGTTTTCATCAAAGGTTATGATCATGCCATAAAACAATTCATCTTTGCACCCTTGGCCGAAGAGAATCCATGGCCATAATCATACCAAAAACAGTCCCATCAATGCACTACGGGCCAATGAGGACATTTAGCACATCATTTGTAACATTACAGTCATGATTATACCGAATAATCCCTGGTCATAATCATACCAAGTCCATCTATGCATTACAGGCCACAGATGACTTTCATCATAATATAAACATGAGGATAATGACAATAATATAAAGAATCAATCAAATGAGATAAAGGATAAATATTAAACATTTATAATACAATTTATCTAGCGTTCAATAATAACCAAATGTTATCAATCATTTAATAATCTCATAATCTAATATCATTAATATTATAACAATATTTTAATCATTTCTTAAACTTATAAACTATTTATTTTAATTGTTTACACTTTATTAATTAATGCATTTAATCATCCTAAAATATCAAAATCATAAGATTTCATCATCAATAATCAAACTTTCATCACAAATCTGCATATACCTTATATAGGATTCTCAAGCCATAAATCCTATTTTCCAATTTTCTTACTTCACATAACATATTTAATTCATTTACTCATACCTAGCACATTTTCATGAAAAATACCAATTCAGTACAAACAAATTTTCTTTTCTGGGATTTAGCAGAATATAGTCCCATATTGAACATATATTTTCTCAGAATTTTTAAAATTCATATACTATTTTTCATATGGCTAAAACTGTCGAATATTTAAACATTTATCAAAAACTATACTTTTGTCCAAAAATTCCGAAATTTATAGGGTATACCTGCTGTTATATAGATGTGCTCCCAATAAAATTTTCACCAATTTTGGAGTTAACCATAAGGAGTTATAAGAGTTTACTTTTAAAATAATCTTTTCCCATAAAATTCATAACTCCTAATCTATACATCCAAAAATTGCCATTTTTGGACACAATCTAGAAAACTCATCAATCTATCATTTCAAAATTTTCAATAATTTTTTAGGGTCAGAAAAATTACGAAACTGCAAATGGATTTTCACCCGCCATGCGGTAATCCACGTAGACAGATCATTTCCACAATTTAATAAGGAATGAATAAAAGGATCATTCACCACGCATGCGGTAATTCACATAGAAAGGTTATTCCAACATAATAATAAGGAATGCAATAATAGAAGAATTCACCATGCATGCAAATAGACCGCACAGACAGGTTATTCCCAACAGAATAATAAAGAATGGAAACTAGGTCATGCGTAATCCGCACAGACAGGATATTCCAACATAATAATAAAAAATGAAACCAGATCAAGCGTAAATCCGTACAGACAGGATATTCCAACAAAATAATAAATAATGAAATCAGTTCATGCGTAATCCGCATAGACAGGATATTCCAATAGAATAATAAAGAATAGAATAACAACAGAACTCATCAGGCATGCGATAGGCTGCACAGACAGGTTATTCCAACAGAATAATAAAGAATAGAATAACAACAGAACTCACCAGGCATGCGATAGACCGCACAGACATGTTATTCCAAAAGAATAATAAAGAATGGAACCAGGTCATGCGTAATCCGCACAGACAGGATATTCCAACATAATAATAAAGAATGGAATAACAAAAGAATTTCACCATGTATACGATAGTCAACTTATATAGGTTATTGCAACAGAATAATAAGAAATGGAATAAAAATAGCTCTCTTCATGAATACGAAAGAAATAATACCTCTTACCTTAGAAGAAACTGAATATTGGAATAGTGAGGTAGCAGACTTTTCTTCTTCTTTCTATTTATAATTTTTCTCTATAATAATTACTCTAAAGCTTTAGTGAATTGGTGAGAAATGAAGGAAGAATGAGCTTCTATTTATAGGAAAATATAGTTTCGATAATTGCACGTTTTGGGGCTCGAAATATTACAGTACAATACCTTCCTCTTTTTTTTCATTTTTAATTTAGTCCTGCAAGTATTATCAAACTTGCACCACCTCCCCTAATAGTAAATAATGTGAATCAATAGTTCAATCATGTGAATCAATAGTTATAATCATGTGAAAAATACGAATTACAGTATAGTACCTCCATTTTTTACTTAGTCATGCAAGTATTATCAATCTTGCACCAACTCCCCTAATAGTACATGAATGTGAATCAATAGTACACACATATGAATAAATAGTTATAATCATGTGAATTAATAGCAATTAATTATTCATTTATTCAATTAATTACCCGATTGGTCAATATAACCTCCAGACATCAATTATTATTGAAATAAATGTCGATTTTCATTAACACTAACAATCCCAACACAATGGAAATATATTTCTCAAAAATTTTATTTTTGAAATTTTAAAGTTTGAATTTTTCCGAAAAAGTCAACTATTGACTTTTTTGACCAAAAACTCAACCCCGATAAATTTGTGTTTATAGTCTATTTCTACTAATTTCATCGTTCCGGACTCAAATATCACGTTCGCGTCTCCAAATTCAACTCCAAACTCAAATTCGATTTTTAATAACATTCATCATTTAATATTGTAACTCACAATATTTAACAACCGGGTCGTTCCCAAGAAAGATGGGGCTTTCCGATAAGGATTTCTCCTTATTGGCGCGCAATTATGTGACCAAACCTCTCATTGACAGAACTTCTAGACATTGTCAATATTACAAATAATAATATTAATAACTTTGTTGTCTCAATTATTGATTTAATAATATATAAATATTATGCAAATGATACTGTGACAATAATTGAATCAATAATATGAGAGATATGATGCAGCAATTACTGTATCAATAATTGAGTATAACTGAGTGACTTCTCACGTAAGCATCAATAATCAATACCGTGTGTTACTATGTAACCACGCGTATTACTGTACTTTTACTATCGGTTATTTTATGACAACTTGCTTACTTTGAAAAATTATCAAATATGACCCTTAACTTTAAACTTTTATCAATTTAACTATTTACCAAAATAAAAAAATTGAATACTTTTATTTCATAAAATTTGGGGTCTCACAGTTATGTTCTGCAGACAGTTAACATTGTTGGGTTCAGAGATTTTTACCGGATAAACAAAATGAAAGAGATAATATTTGAATAGTGTTGCTATTTGTATTTTTTAATGAAAAGAAAAAGAAAGAAAATAGATGGAGTTTTTGTAATCTCTCACACCCTTCTACATTATTAACATAATGAAACTTATTTGCTTCACATTATTGACATTAATGGTTTGAAAGGTGAATGTGTAGTTATATAGAATAATCCTTACTTTCACATGCACATATATTTCATATAGTTTAGGAAGCTTAGAAACACGTTGAGATTCACTTAGTATGAGTGAATCTCAAATAGTCCCCATTTTGGGACTGTTCTTGTATGTTTTGAGATTCACTTAGTATGTGTTCAAGTTGTTGGCATCAGTGAGGCGACACATCCGGGAATGGGATAGAAGCCTGACCCGTTAGAGGTGGAGATGAAGTTAGGAAACTCATAAGCTTGCATATACATTAACTTGGAGACTTGATTATGTTTGTCTGACTTTCCATATATATAGCAGACAGTTGTTCGAGATGTCTATTGATAGAAGTTGGATGGAACGTAGGGTAGCCACTGATAAGAGTGGGCTTAGCTCTGAGTATCGTAGTGGGGTTGACCAGTTTCTCAACTTCGCGTTTGAGCAAGTCAGCGGTGATGAGATCAGATGTCCTTGTAAGAGGTGCGTGCATGAAGTGTGGAAGGAAAGGAGTGATGTCATGTGCGACTTATTTGCTTATGGATTCAAGTAGGGTTATACTGTGAGACCCCAAATTTTATGAATAAAGATTTAAATTTCTCAAAATATTTTTTTTATGTTATGGTGTGGATTTGAAATAATGTTATAGTTGTGGGTAATATTTATAAATTTTGCAAAGTATGCAAGTTGTTATAAAATATTTGTTTGGTCAGGGAATATCCGTACGACGGAACAATCATTGGTGGACCCCATAATAGAAGTATTATCGTAGTTAGAAAACGACAAAAATATCATTTTATAAAAATAGCAGCGAAAGTATTACCGTTAAAACTGTTGAACTACCCGGTAGTAAAAGTACAATAATACGCATGGTTGCATAGTAGCACACGATATTGATTATTGATGCTTACGTAAGAAGTCACTCAGTTATATTTAATTATGGCTATAGTAATTGCTGCATCATATTTCTCATATTATTGATTCAATTATTGTCACAGTATCATCTGCATAATATGTTATATTATTAAATCAATAATTGAGACGACACAGTTATTCATATTATTAAATTGCAATATTTATAATGTCTAGAAGTTCTGTCAAGGAGAGGTTTGGTCATCTAATTGCGCGCCAATAAGGAGAAATCCTTATCGAAAATCCCCCTCTTTCTTAGGAACGACTTGGTTGTTAAATATTATGAATTATAATATTAATGATGAATAAGATTGTGTTGATGAAAGATGAAATTGATAGTTCCATTGTGTTAGAATTATTAGTGTTAGTGAAAATTGACATTTATTCTGATGATAATTGACGTCTTGGGGTTATATTGACTAATCGGGTAATTAACCAGATAAATGAGCAATTAATTGCTATTGATTCACATGATTATAACTATTTGTTCACATGTGTGTACTATTGAATCACATTCTTGTACTATTATGGGAGTTGGTGCAAGATTGATAATACTTGCACGACTAAGTTAAAAATGGAGGTATTGATGGAGGTACTATACTGTAATTCGTATTTTCATATGATTATAACTATTGATTCACATGATTGAACTATTGATTCACATTATTTACTATTAGGGGAGGTGGTGCAAGTTTGATAATACTTGTAAGACTAAATTAAAAATGAGGAAAAAAAGGAAGGTATTATACTGTAATATTTCGTTCCCCAAAATGTGTAATTATCGAAACTATATTTTTCTATAAATAGAAGCTCATTCTTCCTTCATTTCTCACCAATTCACTAAAGCTATAGAGCAATTATTATAGAGAGAAAGAAGAAGAGAAGTCTGCTACCTCACTACTCCAGTATCCAGTTGTTCTAAGGTAAGGGGTATTATTTCTTTCGTATTCATGAAGAGAGCTATTGTTATTTCATTTCTTATTATTATGTTGGAATAACTTGTCTATGCGAAGTACTGCATACATGATAAAATTCTTCTATTATTCCATTCTTTATTATTCTATTGGAATATCCTGTCTGTGCGGATTATGCATGACCTGGTTCCATTCTTTATTATTCTATTGGAATATCCTGTCTGTGCTAATTACGCATGACCTGGTTCCATTCTTTATTATTCTGTTGGAATAACCTGTCTGTGCGGTTTATCGTATGCCTGGTGAATTTTGTTGTTATTCCATTCTTTATTATTCTGTTGGAATATCCTGTCTGTGCAGATTACGCATGACCTGGTTCCATTCTTTATTATTCTGTTGGGAATAACGTGTCTGTGCGATCTATCGCATGCATGGTGAATTATTTTGTTATTCCATTTTTTATTATTCTGTTGGAATAACCTGTCTATGTGAATTACCGCATTCATGGTGAATGATCCTTTATATTCATTCATTATTAAATTGTAGAAATGATCTGTCTACGTGGATTACCGCATGGTGGGTTAAAATCCATTTGCAGTTTCGTAATTTTTCAGACATTCAAAAATTCTAGAAAAAATTGGGAGGATATTATGATAATTTTTCTAACATCTCCAAGTGGAATCACTGAAAGAGGAGTTGCATATATTTGTATGGACTATTTTTAACAAAGCATGATAAAGTGAAAAAAAAGAAGAGAAAAATCTACTGCCCACAATTTTGTAAGGGCTGTTTTGACCACTTAATTTGTGAGAAAAATTTCGGCCTTTTAGGACTTGGAAATATATGGTATAAAGTACATTCTGTCCAAAAATGAGCTCATTCCGACTTAAAATGAGCAAGTTATGACTATTTCAATATTTAGGTTTTTCGACGAAAAATGCTATAACCGGAGTTCTATAACTCTGATGACCATGAAATTTAAACTGGAAGCTCATGTTAATATGTGTAAGATCCTGCCAAGATTTGGGAATTTCTGGAGTTAAACTTGAGGTAGCTAATTTCTTAAGGAATTAATTAGAAATTTATTTTTGAAAAATACTTAAGGGAGTTGAAAAATTATAAAAAATACTTGTTGTGTATGAAATATATGTATATATGTTTGGATAAAGGATAGAAAAATAATAAGTTGATTTGGTAATTTTTCATGAAAATAGTTTAGTTACAAATATATGAGTTAAATATGTTATGTGAAGTTGAAGAATTGGAAAATAGGATTTTAGGGCTTGAAACTCCTATATAAGGTATATGCAGATTTTTGATGAGTGATTTGTTCATTGGTGATGAAATCTTATGAGTATGACATTTTTGAATGATTAAATGTATTATTTGGTAAAGTGTAAATAATTAAATTAAATTGTTTATAAGTTTAAGAAGTGATTAAAATATTATTATAATATTAACAATATTAGATTATGAGTTATTTAAGTGATGGATAATATTTGGATAAATTTAAAGTCTTTAATATTTATCCTTATTTTCGTTTGATTAATGCTTATATTATTGTCATCATCCTCATGCTTATATTGTGATGAAAGTCATCTTTGGCTTACGTACAGAGATAAAGTTGGTATGATTATGACCAGAGATTATTCGGTATAATCATGACCGTAATGTAACGAATGATATGGTAAAAATTCTCATTGGCCTGTAGTTCATTGGTGGACAGTTGTTGGTATGATTATGACTAGGGATTATTCGGTATAATCATGACCATTGATGATTACATGAATATCCTTGGTCGTGGTGCATGGATGATGTGGTTTATTTATTAAGCTGAATCTTAAAGATAAAGTTGATGAAAATCTTTTTAAATCATAGAAGATAGTAGATTTTATGCTTTATTTGACTCTTCTAATGGATTGCTTATTCCGCTGCAGTTGTTGATCTAAAACTTGTTATCTATTATATTATGTCAGTTGTAATACTGTTGAAGGTTAAGGTCCTTAAGGATAATTTATTCTGCATTATCTTAGTCATAATATTTCTTACTGGGCTAGTTGAGCTCACCCTTTCTTTCACTGTTCTCTTCAGAATATGAGTGACGATCCAGATGATAACATTAGTAGTCCTCACTATTCTGTTAAATAGTGTGACAATAAATGTAATGAGGACTACATTCAGGGGCGAAGCTACGTGGTATCCAGTGGGGTCAATTGCACCCACTGGATTTTTTTTTTTTTTAATATATGATAAATAAATTTTTTTTGTGGGATAGAACATTCAATTGCACCCATTGAAATTGAAATTGGGTATTACCCTTTACTCTTTTATTCACGCTAGATGCCCTCATACACAATAACACCAACACACTTTACTTCATCAGTTCATCTCGCTTGTTCGCTGTCGCTGAGGCCTGAGAGAGTGAGAGCTAGCGAGAGTGAAGCTCTTCATCACCACCTGTTCCGCTGTTCGGCTCTTCCCCAAGACGGCAAGACCTCCACCACCAAAGGTCCAAAGCCATCTATCAACTGACAACTGGTAAAATATCAAATTTATGCCATTATCAAATTGGGGGGTTTTTCAGTTTTCCTTATTTTTTATCTAATTTATGCTTTGTTCTCCTTATCTTTCCTTGATTTATTAAATTTATGCTCTGTTCTCATTATTCTCCTTATCTCCTTATCAAATTTATGCTCTGTTTTCCACTTTTCCTTAATTGTGGCATTTGACTCCTGTTTTTTGTGTGAGTTGCTAAATCTAGAGACAACATGTTTAAATTACTTGATTTTGTTATAAAACTTGATAGTTGTACTTTAAGTACCCTTTACGTCACTAGTTAATGTTACCAAAAGTTCTCAAATAACACAAACTATTATGGAGTATTACAACTTTACAAGTCAATGGCTTGTGCTAACAATTGTGTAAAGTCAGGTCACATTCTTAGTTTTGATTTTTACTTTAGTTTTATAATTTTTGTGGTAAAGTCAGGTAACAATTGTGGTAACAATTGGGTGCCAAGATAAACAATTGAAAAAAAAATTAGGTTTTTTACTTTAGTTTTATAATTTTTTTTAAAATGTAATAATAAAAATCCTGTGCAGCTGCCTATCTGACCACATTCTTTTATCAGACAAGTGCTTGAAAATAGATAGCAACTACTATGGACAAATTTGTATTCAAAAAAGCTTCTGCATTTGAAGGTTCATGTTCTAACAAAAATCAGAAAAATGATGATGATAAAGTAGATTTGGGAAATCTTGAAGCAGACCCCGGGTTGCGAAAGAAAATATCAAAGTATCATCCTAATATTCAAGATGAAGTAAGAAGAGCATTCATGCTAAAGGGTCCTTGTCAGCCGCTCAAACATAACTTCCCACAGACACAAATTGGGAGCTACCTACGTAGATTTAATCCTTCTTGGTTTAAAGAATATGGAAATTGGTTGGAGTATAGCATAGCTACTGATGCAGCATTTTGCTTATGTTGTTATCTATTTAGGCATGACAATGGAAAACAAGCAGGTGGTGATTCTTTCAGTACTAACGGGTTCACAACATGGAGCAAGAAAGAGAGATTTGATATTCATGTTGGAGGGCCTAATAGTGTTCATAACCAAGCTTGGAGTAAATGTCAAGATCTGATGAAACCAAAGCAAAACATTCAGAATGTTTTTATTAAACAATCTGAACAAACGAGACTTGAATATCGAATTCGCTTAAATGCATCAGTTGATTGCATAAGATTTCTTTTGCGTCAAGGGTTATCCTTTCGTGGTCACGATGAGGATGAGGATTCAAGTAATAGAGGAAATTTCTTACAGATTCTACAATTTCTTGCTGATCACAATGAAAATATCAACAATGTTGTGTTGCAAAATGCTCCAAAAAATCTGAAATTGGTGTCAAGTGATATTCAGAAAGATATTATAAATTGTGTTGCATTAGAAACTACCATTGTTATCATTAGTGATATTGGAGATGATGTGTTTGCAATATTAGTTGATGAGTCACGTGATATTTCAATCAAAGAACAGATGGCCATAGCTTTACGCTATGTGGATAGAAAAGGATGTGTTGTTGAACGTTTTGTTGGTATAATTCATGTTACTAGTACTACTGCTTCATTGCTTAAAGAAGCAATTGAGACCTTTTTCTCAAGTCACGGACTAAGTTTATCAAGAATACGTGGTCAAGGGTACGATGGAGCCAGTAACATGCGAGGTGAATTTAATGGTCTCAAAACCTTAATTATGAATGAGAATCCATTTGCATTTTATGTCCATTGTTTTGCTCATCAACTCCAATTAACTATTGTAGCTGTTGCTAGTAAGCATAAACACATTGCTTGGTTTTTTAACAAGGTTTCTGAGTTGTTAAATGTGGTTGGAGCATCATGCAAGCGCCGAGATAGTCTTCGAGAGAAAGAAGCTACTAGAGTCGGGGAAGCATTGATGAATAATGAACTTCAAAGTGGGAAAGGCTTACATCAAGAAACTAGTCTTAAACGGGCAGGTGACACACGTTGGGGATCACATTATGAGACACTTTTGAACTTGATTCTTATGTTCTCCTCAGTGATTGATGTACTTGAGGAGGTTTCAGATGATGGTTTGGTATACCAACAAAAAGGTATTGCTTTTGGTTTATTAGAGTCATTGCAATCATTTGGTTTTGCATTTGATCTAATATTGATGAGAAAGATATTGGGAATAACAAATGAATTATCACAAGCATTGCAAAGAAAGGATCAAGACATTGTAAATGCTATGGAATTAGTTAAAGTGTCTAAGCAACTATTGAAGGCTATGAGAGATGAAGGATGGGAGAAACTACTTGATGAAGTTTGTTTATTTTGCAACAAACACAAAATTAACATTATAGATATGAATGCTTTATTCCATGGGAGATCAAGTCGAAAATCTCAAGGTATTACAAATTTTCACCATTATTATGTTGAGATATTTTGTACTATTTTGGATTGGCAACTTCAAGAATTAAATGATCGTTTTACGGAAGCAAGTACCGACTTGTTTTTATCAGTGGCATGCTTAAATCCTAATGATTGTTTCGCTAGTTTTGATAAGGACAAATTGATTCATCTCGCTAGCTTTTATTTGAATGACTTTTCTCCAATAGATCTTATGAAACTTGATAGTCAACTAGATAATTACATTTCTGATATGCGGACAAATCAAGAGTTTTTGGAAGTTCAAGGGATTAGCGGTCTTGCAAGAAAGCTAGTAGGTACTAAGAAACATATTGTATTTCCTTTGGTATATCGGCTTCTAAAGTTGGCATTAATCTTACCTGTTGCGACTGCTACTGTTGAAAGAGCTTTTTCTGCGATGAAAATAATTAAGAGTAGGTTGCGCAATTCCATGGAAGATCAACTGATGAATGATTGCTTGATTACATACATCGAGAAGGATGTATTTGATTGCATTGACAATGAAAGTATTATGCAACGATTTCAACGAATGAAAACGCGCAGAGGACAATTGAAATTGTTATATTATACTAGTTATTTTTGGTGTATAAGTTTGATGTCTACAACAATGACATATATTATATATTTTTGGTTATATATTTAAGTCGCTTTTTGTTACTATAATTATTAATTTTGATTTATTATTTGATACTCTAATAATCGCCCCCACTGTCAATAATTCCTGGCTTCGCCACTGACTACATTGAGTGTGAATATTGTCTAGATGACATAAACGAGGTTGTAAGATTGCATGGTATGCCAGCATCCATAGTTTCTGATCGAGACCCAAGATTTACTTCACGATTTTGGGTTAGTTTGCAAAAAGCTATGGGCACGGGTTTACGATTTAGTTCGGCATATCATCCTCAAACGGACGGACAATCAGAGAGGACTATGACTATTCAAACTCTTGAAGTTTTATTAAGACTCTGTGTCCTTGACTTCAAGGGAAGTTGGGACAAGTTCTTACCATTAGTGGAGTTTTCCTATAACAACATTTATCAAGCAAGCATTGGCATGGCTCCATTTGAAGCATTGTATGGAAGAAAGTGTCGTTCTCCAGTATGTTGGGATGAGGTGGGTGAAACAACGTTTTTGGGACCGGAGTTGGTACGTATGACTACGGAAAAGATTCAAACGATCCGACAACGTATAAAAACCTCACAAGATCGACAAAAGAGTTGTGCTGATCTTTATCGAAAGGACGTGGAATTCGATATTGGAGATCATGTGTTGTTACGTGTTACTCCATGGAAAGGAGTTACGAGATTTGGAAAGAGAGGAAAGGAGTTACGTATTACTCCATTTAATCCTCGATCGAGTAGGGACTGTAGCCTATAGACTTGCTTTACCGCCAAGTATGTCTCGTGTTCATAACGTTTTTCATATATCCATGTTATGTAAATATGTGAAAGACCCGGACCACATTATTGAGTTAGAACCAGACGAAATAACGGAAGATTTAACGTATGAAGAGGTTCCTGTTGAAATCTTGGATAAGAAGGAACATATTCTACGCTCCAAGGTTATACCTCAAGTTAAAGTTTTATGGAGGAACCACGATGTTGAGGAAATGACCTGGGAGTTAGAATCTGAAATGAAATCAAGGTATCCTTACCTCTTCGATATACCAGGTACGTACCCTAATTTCGAGGGCGAAATTTCATAAGAAAGGGAGATTGTAAGACCCCAACTTTTATGAATAAAGATGAATTTTCTATAATTATCATTTTTGAATGAATTTTATATAATGTTATAGTTGTGGGTAATAATTATAAATTTTGCAAAGTATGCAAGTTGTTATATAATATTTGATTGGTCGGGGAATATTCATTTTAACAGGAAATATTCGTACGACGGTACAATCATTGGTGGACCCCATAAGAGAATTATTGTCGGATTGAGAAAACGAAAAAAATATTTTATTGAAAATAACGGCGGAATTTTTATCGTTAATACTGTTGAACTACTCGGTAGTAAAAGTACAGTAATACGCGTGGTTGCATAGTAGCACACGGTATTGATTATTGATGCTTACGTGAGAAGTCATTTAGTTTTATTCAATTATTGTCGATATTTTATATATTATTAAATCAATAATTCAGATAACAGAGTTATTAATATTATTATTTGCAATATTAACGATGTCTAGAAGTTATGCCAATGAGAGGTTTGGTCACCTAATTGCGAGTCAATAAGGAGAAATCCTTATTGGAAAGCCCCCTCTTTCCTGGAAATGACCTGGTCGATTAATAGTGTGAATAATAATAATAATCATGATGAAGTTTTGTTTTATTAGTATTATTAATGTAATAAAACAGAAAAACTTTTTATATAAAATAGAATACTTTTATAAAGTTATTCGTTTTATTAGGCTAATAGTAAAATCTTTTTATATAAAACAGAATAATTTTATAAAGTTATCTGTTTTATTAGACAATAATTAGATTATATTATATTTTATTATGTATAATATTTGCATAGTGCCTGCATAGTGTTTGGATAGTAAAATCTTTTTAAAAGTTATTCGTTTTATTAGATTATAAATAGAATATATTATATTTTATTGTAAACCAATCTGGACCGTCCGTTTAAAGTAAATCAATCTGGACCGTTCATGGATTGGTTACAATTCAGTCCATACTTCTATAAATAGAAGCTCATTCCTTCATTATTTCTTACGAATTCACTGAAACTCTAGAGAGAGAAACTGTAGAGAGAATTATTCTTCTATAATCTTGAGCGTATTTCTTTAGCGTTTAAGAAAGCTTTGAGCGTAGTGCAAGTTTCTTCAAGTATATCCCCGACCTACCGTTGGAGTACTCTTCTTTATAAGGTAAGAGGTATTATTTTTTCATATTCATGAAGAGAACTTCTGTTATTCCATTTTTTATTATTCTGTTGGAATAACCTGTATACGCGGTCTACCCTATACTTGGTGATTTCTGTTGTTATTTCATTCTTTATTATTATGTTGGAACATCCTGTCTGTGCGTTTTACGTCGGACCTAGTTCCGTCTTTATTATTTTGTTGAAATATCCTGTTTGTGCGTTTTACGCCGGAACTGATTCCGTTATTCATTATTCTGTTGGAATAACCTGTCTATGTGAAGTACCATATGCATGGTGATTTATTTTGTTATTCTATTCTTTATTATTCTGTTGGAATATCCTGTCGGTGCGTATTACGCCTGACCTGGTTCTGTTATTTATTATTTAGTTGGAATAACCTGTCTATGCGAAGTACTGCATGCATGTCGATTTCTTTTGTTATTCCATTCTTTATTATACTCAGTTGGTTAAAGTTTTGACTTCTATACTCCATGAAATTGGTGGAATATCCTTGATATTTGCGCTTCATCCAATATCTTTTTATGAAAATATTCTTCTGAGCATTCTTAAATTTTACTCTACAAAGAAGTATCATGTTGACAATTTGGATGTTATTAGTTCCTGAATAAATTAATTCTTGAACTTGTTTTATTGAATTCTTATATCATTGTCATCATCCTCATGTTTATTTTTTTTTGAAAGTCATCTGTGGCCTGTAGTGCATAGATGGACTTGGTATGATTATGACTAGAGATTATTCGGTGTAATCATGACCATAATGTTATAAATGATGTGGTAAAAGTTCTCATTGGCCCGTAGTGCATTGATGGACAATTGTTGGCATGATCACAACCATTGATGAATACACGAATATCCTTGGCCCGTAGTGCTTGTATAATTTGTGGTCGTGATACTAATGAATATCCTTGGCCGTAGTGCAGGGATGATGTAGATTATTTATTAAGCTGAGTCCCAGCAATAAAAGTGATGAAATTTTTTTTAAATCATAAAAGATAGTAGATTTTATTCTCTACTTGACTCTTTTAATGGATTGCATGTTCCGCTGTAGTTAAACTTGATGTCTATTGTATTTTATCAGTTTAACACTGTTGAAGACTAATGATAATTTATTCTACATTATCTTAGTCATAATATTTCTTACTGGGCTAGTTGAGCTCACCCTTTCTTTCATTGTTATCTTCAGGAAATGATAACGTAGCCGGGACTAGTCAGGGAAAAGTGTGACAGTCTAGATGATAGTATTAGTAGCCCTCACTATTATGTTAAATAGTGTGACAATAAATGTAATGAGGACTTATTCTGAGAGTGGATATTGTCTAGAAGACAATATTTATATTAAAACTCACAGCTTTCTTGTTGTATATTAAAGATTGTATTTGTATTCTGTACCATGTATTTGGCGACTCAGAATAGGTGATGTATACCTATTTTGGGGGCGTCACATCTTATCTGCCGTGACTAAGTTTTTACACTTGAAGAACGAGCATGACTGTAGCGCGAGTGGATTTAATAAACTGTTAAGCATTATGAAGGAGTGCTTACCTGCAGGTTATAAGTTACCGGAGTTGTACTATGATGTGAAAAAATGGTCAAAAGGCTCAATCTAGGGTATGAGAAGATTGATGCTTGTGAGAATGACTGTATGTTGTATTACGGTGATGTCAATAAAGATAAGAGGTCATGTGATATTTGTGGTACAAGTAGATACTATGAACAGTGCAAGAAAAAGGGAAAAGACGTGCCGAGAAAGATTTTACATTACTTTCCCATTACCCCGAGGCTTCAGTAGTTGTTCATGTCAACACATACCGCCGAGTATATGAGGTGGCACTCTACACGGGACATAGTCGAAGGTCAACTGACGCACCCGGCAGATGTGCTTGAGTGGAAAAATTTTGATAACAAGCACCCTTCGTTTGTTGAAGAGGTTCGCAATGTTAGGCTTGGACTTGCTACGGATGGGTTTAATCCGTTTAATGGGCCTTACATAAAGCCCTACTCAACTTGGCCGGTGATTATTATGGTGTATACCCTAGGCCGTTAGTTGATGAATTGAAGATGTTGTGGGAAAAATGGGTTCAAACTTATGATGTATCTTTTAAGCAGAACTTTGACATGAGGGTAGCTTTACTATGGATAATAAATGACGAATGCCGAGTTATCAAAATATTTGCCACACTTGTAGAACACAAACTAAAATAATTTAAATATGCTTAGTTTTTGACTTCGTTTTTAATATTTTACTTTTGTAGAGTCTTGTTGAGGAGACTCATGGGGTGGAGGCTGCGGCATAGGCGATGCCCATGGCAGAGATGATGATGACCGCCGAGCTGATGCTAATGAGACTATAAAGGGTGGGACCAGAGGTTGGACAGGCGATGAGACCGACGATCGTACGATAGATGGCGGTGATGGTGACACTGACATTCCTGATCTTGGGTTGTAGTTAGTTTATGTTTATATTTTGACTTTTATGTATGTATTTATATACCTTTTGAGTTGTACAGACTAGACTTTTGTATCTAACTATATTGATTATTGATGGTAAAAGATATGATTGTTATTGATATGTGTGCATTGTCATTATTTATTTTTCTTTAATTTTTAACAGGTATAATTATATATATGTAAATGAACATGGGAATTTTGCAATTTTTAAAATTTTTTAAGCAGGTCATTGGTGACGGGGGAGGGGGGCTGTCGGCAATGACCTGAAGGTCATTGGCGATGGCCGCCCGTCGGTAATGACTGTTAAATTAAAATTTAATAATTCTTAGTGGCGACAGCATATCCGTCGTTATGGTCGTCGGTAATGACTCATTGATGACGGCGTGCCGTCGGCAATGAACAACTTCTCGACGGCGAGCAACGGGAGTCAGAGGCGACGACCTCTGGGGCGACGGGTGGGGCGACGGACAAAACCGTCTCCAATAACCTCATTGCCGATGGCAAGAGAGTCATTGGAGACGGCAGTGTCCGTCGGCAATGACCTTTATTTTTGTAGTGTAGTACTTCGTAGAAAACAAGTTGGTACAACGTTTATATACATTATTTTCCTTTTCAACAAAGAGATGGAATATTTTAAAAAAGAATGTACCGAGATTCACTCTTAAGCCTTTATCACAAACACATTGGGAAAGTCACATTGAAAGTGTTAAAGCTATAAGATTTCATGCTCCAAAAATATGGGATGCATTGTTAGAGTTGAAAAAGTAGCTAGTGATCAAGATTCTAAAACAAGAAGTGAAGCTAACACTTTAGCAAAATATGAGTTTGGGGATTTTGAGTTCTTATTGAGCTTGACTATTTGGTATGATGTGCTATTTACGGTCAATTCAGCTAGTAAAATTTTACAATCAAAAGATATGCATATTGATGTGGCTATAAATCTATTAAAAGCTCTTATAGATTTTTTCAAAAATTATAGAGAAACTGGATTTGCAACAGCTATGAATTCAGCCATAAAGATTGCTAACGAATTAGAAATTGAACCGGTTTTTCAAGAAAAACGTGTAATTCGTAGGAAAAAACACTTTGATGAAAATGTTGATCACAAGGTAACACAATCTATTGAAGAATCTTTTAGAATTGATTATTTCTTATTTATAGTTGATCAAGCTATTTTCTAAATTGAGCAAATATTTGAACAGTTTCATTTATATGAAGAACTTTTTAGTTTTCTATTTAGTTTCGAAAAAATTAAAATCATTTAATGATGATAGTTTGCGTGATAAATGTCTTTGTCTCGAAAATGCTCTCACATATAAAAATTCCATTGATATTTATGGTTTAGATTTATTTTCGAAATTAAAAATTTTAAGTAAAGTTATACGAACGGAAGAAAAGAAAAACACTCCAGTTGACATTCTAAATTATATATAAAAAAACTAAAATCTTTTCCAAATGCATGCATCGCATATGGAATTTTATTAACAATTCCTGTAACAGTTACTTCTGCAGAAAGAACTTTTTCAAAATTAAAATTGATAAAATCTTACTTAAGATCGACTATGTCCCAAGAAAGGTTAAGTGGATTAGCGATTTTATCAATTAAAAATAATATGTTAGAGAAAATTGATTATAAAAGTTTGATTAATAATTTTGCACCTAAAAGAGCAAGAAAAATGAAATATTAATTAAAAAAAATCATAAATACTAATTTAATTTAATATTAAATGGTAAAAAAAGGCCCCAATTTAAGATTTGGCTTGAGGCCCCCAAAATGTTTGGACCAGCCCTGCTTAAAAGTCAAAAAACATTTTCAAAAAAGTTAAAAAGCTTTAAAGAAACTATTTACACGACAATGGGCCCTTCAATTTTACATATTATATAATATAATTAATACATAAAAAGTTATTTGTGTCGATTTTCATTACAAATGAACAATTTTTTAATTAAATATGATCTATTTAATATTGTTATTCTTTTGCGTACTTTTAACGCATGTGCAAAATCAAACTACAATATGAGCAAGTCTACATTTGGTAATAAAAAAACTTTGACTATCAACAATATGATCTGAGCAAGACTAGTCAGTAGATCTAAAAATACCAATAAAAAGATAGAACATTTATTTAATATATATATATATATATATATATATATATATATATATATATATAAACTCTATAATTTTGAGAAACTTTACTAGGAGAAACAAATTAAACCCTAATAAAGGGAGAGAGAAACCCACAAAGAACGAAAACAATTAAAATATAAAATTCAAGGTGAAAACAAAACCCCAGGAGGGTCTAGAGAGACCCTCCCAAGATTGTAGAATATGGAGGCTAGGATTTCTCTATAAAGAAAAGAGAGAGACTAGAGGTTTTTGATTTATTGTTATAAAGATAAATACAATTTGAAGAGCGGGCATGAAATTTTTATTTCATACCATTATTTGTTTAATATAAAGTCAACGCCATTAAAAGTTCTTAATAAATATAACCAACTTCTTTCACTAAAACGGTCTCGTTTTGGTTTGGAGTTTTATTAATTTATTATGGGACAAAACGATGTCGTTAAATTTAAAGTAGAAGATTGTGATGTACAGATCGAACTCCAAACTATGGAGCCCCTAGAAACTTTGGACTTCAGAAATTTCCAAAAAATAAGAGACTTGAAAATTAATTAAGCTTCAAACACAGATTCTCTCTCTAAATATGTTTATGTCCATTCTTAAATTAATATCGATGGACACTCTATTAATGTAACTAGTACTCGATAGCAAACGAGTTGTGTGCATAAATTGTGGGTAAATAAAAATATTATAAATATAAATAATAATAGAAAGATAAAAAAATTAATATTAAAAGAACAAAATAGAAATTGTCTTAAAAGTCAAAAAAAACATTTTCAAAAAAGTCAAAAACTTTTTAAAAAAACTATTTACACGCAGTGGGCCCTTCGACTTTATATGTTAGATAATATAATTAATACGTAAAAAGTTATTTGTGTCGATTTTCATTATAAATGGAACAATTTTTTAATTCTATATGATCTATTTAATATTGTTATTCTTTTGCGTACTTTTTACGCATGTGCAAAATCAAACTACGATATGAACAAGTCCACATTGGGTAATAAAAAAACTTTGACTATCAGCAACATGATCTGAGCAAGACCAATCAATTGATCTAAAAATACCAATAAATAGAAAGAATATTTATTTAATATATAAAAACTCCATAATTTTGAGAAACTTTACTAGGAGAAACAAATTAAAACGTATAAAGGGAGAAAAAAAACCCACAAAGGACGAAAACAATTAAAATATAAAATTCAAGGTGAAAACAAAACCCCAGGAGGGTCCAGAGAGACCCTCCCAAGATCATAGAATATGGAGGCTAGGATTTCTGTAAAAAGAAAAGAGAGAGACTAGAGGTTTTTGATTTATTATTATAAAGATAAATACGATTTAAAGAGCGGATATGAAATTTTTATTTCATACCATTATTAAGAGATTATAATTATTATGTTTATTTGTTTAATATAAAGAACGTCATTGAAAGTTCTTAATAAATATAACCCAACTTCTTTCACTAAAACGGTATCGTTTTGGTTGGAGTTTTATTAATTTATTATGGGACAAAACGATGTCGTTAGATTTAAAGTAGAAGACTGTGATGTATAGATCAAACTCCAAACTATGGAGCCCCTAGAAACTTCGGAGGCGGATCCTAGCTATTTGCGCATATTAATTTAATTCAAAGAAGTTTATATTTAATCTTAGAAATTTTCAACAAATTGAAAATTAATTAAACTTCAAACACATTCTCTCTCTCAAATATGTTTGTCCATTCTTAAATTAATATCGATGGACACTCTATTAATGTAACAAACGCGTTGCGTGCGTAAATTGTGTGGGTAAAATAAAAATATTATAAATTTAAAGTACTAAATAGAAATATATAAAAAAAATTAATATAAAAATAACAAAATAGAAATTGTCTTAAAAGTCGAAAAACATTTTGAAAAAAGTCAAAAAGCTTCAAAAACACTATTTTCACGATAGTCGGTCTTTGACTTTATATACTAGATAATATAATTAATACTTAAAAAGTTATTTGTGTCGATTTTTATTATAAATGGAACAATTTTTTAATTATATATGATCTATTTTATATTATTATTCTTTTGCGTACTTTTTACGCATGTGCAAAATCAAACTACGATATAAGCAAGTCCACATTGGGTAATAAAAAAAATTCGACTATCAGCAACATGATCTGGGCAAGACCAATCTGGGAACGGTAAATCTAAAAATACCAATAAATGGAGAGAATATTTATTTAATAAAAACTCCATAATTTTGAGAAACTTTACTAGGACAAACAAAAACCTAAAAAAGAGAGAAAAACCCCACAAAGGAAGAAAATAATTAAAATATAAAAATCATGGTGAAAACAAAATTCCACGAGGGTCCAGAGTGACCCTCACAAGATCGTAGAATATGGAGGCTAGGATTTCTCTCTAAAAAGAAAAGAGAGCGACTACAGAGGTTTTTGATTTATTGTTCTGAAGATAAGTACGATTTGAAGAGTGTGCATAAATTTTTTATTTATATCATTATTAAGAGATTGTAATTGTTATGTTTATTTGTTTAATATAAAGTCAACGTCATTAAAAGTTCTTAATAAATAAAATCAACTTCTTTCACCGAAACGGTCTCGTTTTTGTTGGAGTTTTATTAATTTATGACGGGACAAAACGATGTCGTTAGATTTGAAGTAGAAAATTGTGATGTACAGATCGAACTCCAAACTATAGAGCCTCTTGAAACTCCGGAGGAGGCGGATCCTATCTATATGCGCATATTAATTTAATTCAAATCAGAAATTTCCAACAAAATAAAATACTTGAAAATTAATTAAGCTTCAAACACATATCATTACACTGGTAATAATCAAACGAAACATTTCGATAACGTTAAGAAAACAATTAATGTCAAAGGAAGACACATGCATTATTATAACTAATTAATGGAAATGGAAATTAAGATTTCAAAGCCTCAACGTCAAATCTGGACCATCCTCATCATTGTCATCCACATAAATCACCTCCGGGATGGGGCGATCAAGCTGGTTAATAAACGGCATGCAATAATCTGGAGACACGGTTTCTTCCACACGCTGGCCAAGAGTTGGTAGGGCTGGCCTAGGCCTAGGGGTTATTATGGTGGTTACATTTGGAGGGAGGAAACGCCTAGGGCCAGCAGCTACTCGCAATGCGGGAGCAGGGTTCTGCATGGAAACTGGTGGAGGTGCAGGAACATTTTGGGCAAGTTGGCGATATGCTTGATTTGAGGAAGGAGGAGTAGGAGCTAGGGTTCTTCCCATATGACATTTCCCAAAATGGGTAACAAGGGCACGACTATTCTCAAAAACGTCGCCGCATCTTATACATCTTATGGCTTGGTTGGAGTTGGATATCTCAACATTTTCTGGTTTAATTGGACTCTCACCATTCTTAGACATAGCAGCTAGCTAGATAGTAGCTTACACAATGACTAATGAAATGGAAAAATTAATGAGAGGAACATGAATATAGGGTTGAGGGGCATGGTGAATTTATAGGGTTCATGCCAGCAGGTAAATTAATTAGTTGCAAGGGAAATAATTATTATGACTGTCATTATAAATTTTCTTGATAAATACACTGCTTCTTAAATTTTCTTTAAACAAAATTATGGTCAATTATCATAATTAGATTATCATACTTGCATTAAATTATAGCCATATATTAATGGCAAATATTAAATGGTGTATAAATTATTTATTGTAGGAATGAATTACTCCCTCCCTCTATTCTTTTTTTTAAAATTTATCTTTGGGAGAAAATACAAATTAAAAAATGCAATTAATGTTTGTCTGATTGATTAAATTAGAAATAAATCTCAATATTATCTTCTTAAAATTCATTGGTAATTAAGATGAAAGAGAAATAAATTAAAATTTTATATAGGAATAATATAAAAAAGTAAGACATTATTAATTTCTTAAAATTTATAAATGATAAATATATACTCCCTTCGTCCCAGCATAAAAATCCTGGTTGACTTTTTGCGCATATTAAAAAGAGGATAAAATGATAAAATTATTCATATTTAAATTCTTATTTAATTACATAATTTTTTGTACATTATTAGTGATGCTTCATAAATATAGATAGAAAATAAAAATATAACAATTAATAATAAAGATATTATAGATAAATTATTATAAAAAATAAATCATTTAAAAAATATATTTAACTTGGAACTACAGTAAAAAAATTTATAAAACAAATATTATCCCGAAAAGACGGATAAAGAGGAACGGAGAAAGTATAGTATTCAGTGACCATATATTCAATTGGAAACAAACATTAAATAGTTAAATCTAAATCATTTATTAGAATAGTTATCATAGTGCGCAACTGTGCACAGCTTAACTGCCAACTTTTCATGTAGATTACTTTTACATTTATGAGTAAAATGACAAAAATTATAAACACAATATTTATTCATATATGACGGACATAACTGTATTGTATTTTTTTAAAAAAAATATTACTACTACTTTATTTAGTTTCCCTTGGACAATCACAATTTTTAAAAAAATTAAAAATAAAAAAATTACACTTTATCAAATAATGGTTAACACTTTTTCATTACTCTTGTTAACACTTCAAAAAATATAACAATTGGAACAACTGAACTTTTAATATTAATTAAAGTCAACTGAATTTTTTAATATTAATTAAAGAATATATATATTGATATATGTAACAATAAATTTATTTTAATTTTAAATTCGAATGAATATTGAAAGTGAATACGTGATATATATAAGAGTGTAACGAGTAGACTAACACTTATTATTTTATTTAAAGTTTTGATATGAATTGTAATAAATTTACGGCAATTGTGAAATTTATTATAATACATGAGATTAATAAAAATTATAAGGGGAGTTAATTTATTACACATCTCTTTAAAAAAATTACCCGTACTACTTATATATCTACGTAACTGACAATCAAAAAATCGATATAAATATTCACAATATATATCATTTTTTTCTATTTATTACTCACAATTTTACGATAATTGCAGCCTACACTAAATATAAAATTAGTCAATGTATAAATCATTTTTGTTATTTTCATCTCTCGTTCATTACAAAGTTTTAATATCTAATACATCTAATTAAATTAAACCTGTTTTTTTATTTAATAAGTTACGAAAAAAGAATTAACGAGAATTAACTAAAAAAAATATACAAATTACATAGTATATGATATATAGTTCATAAAATTGATATATATATGGGCTATATGTATATACACAGCTGTGTATTACACAGTAGGCCTAGGACGACAGATTTTTTGGGTTATAGCGACGGTAAACTGTCGCCATAGCCCATAATAGCTATGACGACGGGTGAAACCGTCGCTATAGCCCAAAAAATCGTCGCTATAGCCTACTGTGTAATACACATCTGTGTACACACATTTTTTTCCTATATATATATATATATATATATATATATATATATATATATATATATATATATTGAACCTTCTCTATCCATAGATAAAATTAGACCAATAAAATAGACGTTTTAACAAAGGCATGTGGTAATCTATTGACGTCACGAGAAACATGACCGAATTGAAGAAGTAAATTGGTGACGAATATAATTAAGGAGAAAAAAAAACTTCAAATGAGTAATTATATATCCCAGCAATAATGAGCAAAAGAGCATAAAAACAAAGCAGTGGGGCACATCGACTAAGCACTTAGAAACACAACAATTCTGACGTATAAAATTCAGTTCAAGTTAGAGTTTCAAATTAAATCATGTTTTGTTATATGTTGGAACCTAAGAAATTATATATATAGAGAGAGAGTCGGGATCAGGTTCGGACTCCCGGATTTTGTTAAAATTTGGACTTTTTTTGTTTTTTTTTAAAAAACAACTAAAAAAAAGTTTAATATTTTATGGAACTGAAATTTTTTTATAATACAGTGTTTTGGGTGTGATTTGAATACATATAACAAAACAGGTCTATATCGTCCGGGAATCCGGAACTAATCCCCTCTTTCTCTCTCTCTATATATATATTGTTCCAAGATGAGTTTTTGAACGGTTAAGATAATCTTAAAATATATAATTACTTTCATGTTAGATAATTGGTTGGGTATTGATAACTGTAGGTAAATTATGATACTTGAGTGGGAAGGAATGCACACAACTAATTGGTTGTGTTCAAAATATATATTTATTTTAATTGTAAATCCTAGTAAGTAAAATTGAGGAGAAGAAGGTTTAACATTTCAGATAAAAAGTAAACAGTGTTTAAAACTAAGGAGATCATAAACTCAAATTAACAGTTACATAATATAAAAGAAAATAAAAAGAGGAGGGGGTTGATATTGAAACATTAATTTATTCTAAAATGATTAAATACGTAACAAAAATATATATTTACTATTTTCATAAAAAATAAAATTGCATCTTGAAATATAAAATGCTTATTAATTGTTGAATGACAGGTAGAACCCCAAAAGGCTGAAATATTGTTAAGAAAAAGCATATATAAAAGGCAATAATACTATATTAAAAATATAATTTACATTTTAATATTTTTTATTATAATATTTTTGTTATTATTATTAAAAAATTTGGTAAGTTTTATATTATGTATAATTATATAAGGTATCTCTTGTTTACTAAGTTACGTGGTCTCAAGTTGTGCTAAAGATTAAGAAATATAATTGTTCGGGAGCGTTTTGCCGACCTTCGTGTGGGCCGAAGGCCTGATATTAGGAGGGTTTTAGGAGATCATTGGGCTGAGGACCATGGAGAGGTTGGAGTTGTTCGGGTTCGCGTCCAAATCCTTTTGGGTCGGAGCCTCATCATAATGGATGTTTTCGAGTTCGGTATCCAAGCCCCTCGGGCCAGAGCCTTACCCTGTTGTGTGGCGTTCGAGGTCGGGTCTTTGAGTCCTTTGGGCCAAGACCCAGACCTGATGGTGGGATTGTTTGGGCATGCACAGTGGATTTTTCTGCGTGCAGAGTTTGGCATCATAATCATAATTGAATAAGGTAACTCCAAATGTGGTGATTGGATTGGATTCTACTTGCACGGGATTGTGTTGGACCCAAGTTATGGTAACTACCGTGGCTTGGAGTCCTAATCCGACTCGGAGAAGGGTTCTAAGGTGGAGAGAGTACTATAAATATAAGGCCAATGTTACAATTAACAGATAATACCTACTTTTGAGCACTAAACACTTAGTCTCCATTGTTAAACCTTGTGATCGAACGGCCTGTACTTATTCTCACACCGGAGCTATCCCCCGGCGGCACAACCCGTCAAGCTTCCGTGTGATTCGTTATTGTGCAGGTTCTAGCGCGTGGATTCTGTGATTGGACGCGCAGACGAAACTTGGCGTTAACAATAATTAATATTTTGTCTCCATCAAATTAGAGATTAACTAAAATCTTAATACCCGAAAAAAAATTGCGGTGATCTTAGACATGAAATCTCCAAAGACATACAAAGATGTACAGAGGCTGATGGGCCGGATAGTTGCCCTTCAGAGATTCGTGTCGAGGTTAGCTGAAAGATGTCTACCCTTTTTTGACACTCTCAAGGGTCCGAAGAATGACAAGAGTTTTCAGTGGACGTCGGAGTGCGAAGAAGCGTTCCAAAGGATCAAAGCATATCTGTCTTCGGCACCGCTATTGATGAAATTGATCCCTTCGGAACCTTTATACTTGTACCTGGCAGCGAGTCCGATGGCAGTAGGAGCCGCTTTAGTAAGGGACCAGGGAGGAAAGCAGTTCCCGGTATACTACGTCAGCCATGTTCTTCGGGATGCAGAGACAAGATACCCAAACCTGGAAAAGTTCGCTTATGCCTTAATAATTGCCAGCAGGAAGCTCAGGCACTATTTCCAGGTTCGGTTAATAGTGGTATACACGGATCAGTCGTTAAAGAATATTTTGCATATGCCAGAGGTATCAGGTCGGTTGGCCGCCTAGGCGATGGAATTAACACAGTTTGCAATAGAATACCATCTCCGGACGGCAATCAAAGGGCAGGCCTTAGCAGATTTCATGATAGAGTGTTCCTTTACAGAGTCAGACATAAGTATAGTGGTTGAAACCCAACAAGGGCAGACCTCATGGACCTTATACGTGGATGGATCTGCAACTTCAGACGTCAGTGGGGCAGGAGTCATTCTGACAAGTCCCGAAAGGTTCAAGGTACAGCAGGCTATTCGATTTGGGTTCAAGGCCACGAACAACGAAGCAGAGTATGAGGCCATTTTAGCAGGAATACGGTTGGCCGGGAGCTTGGAGGTACAGAAGTTGGTCATCTACAGTGATTCGCAGCTGGTGGTCAAGCAGTTGTCGGGTGAGTATGAGGCTCGGGGGGAAAGAATGTCAAAGTATCTGGCCGAAGTAAAGGATAAGCTCACATACTTCACGTCTCACAATTGTTAGGGGATGGATCGGTCAGATAACACAATAGCAGATGCCCTAGCCAAATTGGCAACCACCAAAGCGAGCTCCTTCAACGGGTCGGTATACCTGGAGGTTCTTGAAAAGCCCAGTGTTTCGAAGACAGAAGTGCTAGCTTTGGACCGATTTGACTGCTGGCTCACGCCTTACATCACCTATCTGGCAGATGGGACTCTCCCTTCGGACCGAATCCTAGCAAGACAGGTCAAACATCGAAGCTCAAACTTCGTCCTCATCGATGGAGACCTATACCGAAGGGCCTTTAGCTCTCCACTGCTCAAATGGTTAACCCCATCAGAAGCAGATTACACTCTTCGAGAGGTACATGAAGGGATCTGTGGGGATCACATGGGAGCAAAGTCACTGGCACATAAGATTTTGAGGCAAGGGTATTACTGGCTGACCATCTACACCGAGGCCAAGGAATTCGTCAGAAGGTGTCCCAAGTGTCAACTGAACAACGCTATTCCACATCAACCCCCCGAAGAGCTGTATTCGGTCCTATCCCCGATTCCCTTTGCTGTATGGGGAATCGACATCCTAGGGCCTCTACCGAAGGCCAAGGGACAAGTTAGCTTTGTGATCGTGGCTATCAATTATATGACAAAATGGGTCGAAGCCAAACCATTACAGAAGATCACCGAACAAGAATGCTTGAAATTTTTCAAAGAAGGGGTGGTTTATCGCTTTGGTATCCCAATGACAGTGGTCTCAGATAACGGCAGACAGTTTGTGGGGTCAAAGTTCGAGGGCTTTCTAAAGGAGTTGGGAATTCAGCATCGCAAGACCTCGGTCGCTCATCCCCAATCGAACGGTCAAGTGGAAGTGACCAATTGAACCCTGATCAACGGGATAAAACGAAGGTTGGATGAATTAAAGGGTCGGTGGCTCAAAGAGCTACTAAGTGTTCTGTGGGCATATCAAACTACTCCAAGGACAACAACCGGGGATTCTCCGTTCAGACTGACGTACGGGACTGACGTACTCATACCAGTCGAGATTGGATCCCTCACTCATCGAGTCAGTCAGTACAAAGAGCTATACAATGATGAGGATTTGAAAACAAACTTAGATCTGTTGGAAGAGGTTCGGGACTCTGCTATGTTGAGGTTGGCTGTCTATTAGCAGAGAACAGCCCGACACTACAACCAAAAGGTGAAGTCGAGGAGGTTTGCGGTAAGAGATTTGGTCCTCCGGGAGTCGGAGGCATCAACCCCCCAGAACACTAGCAAGATAATGCCTAACTGGGAGGGGCCTTATGAGGTGGTAGAGGTACCGAAGCCAGGTATATACCGGCTTCGAGTAATGGATGGTTCGGAAATAAAGAATACATGGCATGCTGGAAGACTTAGAAAATTTTACCAGTAATAGTTATGTTATTCTTTTTCGTTATCCATGTAACCTTTCAATCTTAAATGAAATAAAGGAAAATTTTCTTTAGAGATGTTTAACTTCATGTCTTTTAATACTCGAACGGATAAACTTTGGGCACTATTCGATTAGAAGGTTCGGAAAGACACCTCTGATCGAATTAAGTCCCGAGTATAACTGACCGAGAATTCGATAAATTCTCAAATCTGACAAACTTCGAACACTATCCGATCAGAAGGTTCGAAAAGACACCACTGATCGAGATAAGTCACAAGTATAACTAATTGTAAAAGTTTATAAACAGAAAACTTTTATACTTAATTCATAATCGTGAAATTTTTACAGAATCCGATCGCTCACGATTCGGGAAAAGTACAGATAAAAAGAAAATGGAAGAAGTACAAAAATTTGCAAGTTCTGAAATGCTATTCGGGAGGAGCGTCCTCGGCTTCGGATTCCTCATACGAATAATCCAGGAGGGAGGCGTCGAGCCCAGCAGCCATCAACTTTGTCTTAGCCTTTTCCCGATAAGTCTCGTACCTTTCTCCAAATTGGGCCATGACCTTATCGTTCAAAGCTTCAGACTCTTCGTACTAGGCGATTGCCTACTGTTTGGCTTCGACGAGCTTCCCCGGAAAGGATTCGGCTTCGGCAGATAGGGCGGTGTTTTCATGCATCACGTGCCTCATCTGGTCCAAAACATCAGCATACTTCTCAGCGATGGTGTCCATTGCCTTCTCCTGATCCTTGACCTCGGAAGCCAGATGCTCCTTGTCCTCAACTAACTTCTTGGCATGGCCTTCGAGACCGACGAACTCATATTGAAGTAGAGAGTATTGTTCTTTCAGTTCGTCGGCCTGGCGCCCGGCCTGAGTTACCTTATTCCGGGTCTCGACATGAGAATCTTTCTCCTTCTTTAGATCCGCCTTGAGACCCTGAACCTCAGTCTCGAGTAGCATGACATCTGACCTCAGTTGAACTTCCTTTCGGGTCATTCGAGATAGAGGTGGAATGGCCAGGGACAAAACGGTGTTGGCCTGGATCAGAAAAAGTGAATCAGCTATTCGGAATAAAGCATGGTAGGAGTAGGAAAAGTTATCTGATTTAGGAGTTACCTGACACTGGGCTCGGACGTAAGCTACCAGGAAGTCTTTAGAAGTGAACCCTTTAAAGCGGTAGTCATCGCCAGGCAGTTTGAAATGATCGAATAGCTGGAAAGGGAACACTTCGGAAGGGCTCTTCGGCCAACATGTGGTTGGCGATCCAGAAGATGAGCTTGGTTTGGAGGAGGGCGTTGAGGTGACTACGGGATCGACCATAACAACAGGCGGTTCGGGGCCTTCGGAGAGCCGTGGCTTTTTGGATCGAGGTTCGAGGGAGGCCTCTTCGGTTTCCTCCGAATCCTCAATCACAGCAACTTGGGAAGGTGGAGGAGGGGTCGGTTTCGGCAGTGCTACGGAAGGGGCCTTGGCAGAGGTCTTTACCAAGGGCCGAGAGGGTTTCTTGGCCTTCTTCAATTGAGCCGCTTTCTCCGTCTGGCTCATCTTTAAGGCATTTTTGGTGGTGGTGGGAGGCTCAGGCCCCGAAGTAGAACCCAGAAAGAGCTCGGTGATAGGAATGGTGTCCTCGTCGGGAGCATCGTCAGCCACCGGAGGTCTGATTGGTCCTGTGGCAGTAGAAGGAGGTGTCAGAGAGTCATCGGCACCTTCGGGTTTGAAAATGGTTACTGCAAAGAAAATAAGGATTTAATGTATAAAATATCAGAATGCAAAGAAAGGAATTTAAAGGGAAAGATGCTTACAACCGTGTTTGTATAACCAGGCTTCGTTGGACAAGGCGGTCAGACTCCATTCGGTCTTGCTCAGTGTCCTGTAAAAGGCCTTGAAGGCGCCGACCCGATCCTTGGGAAATTTGGCAACTTTAGCAACGGGGTCCTCGGAAAGAGCCCGATGTGGGAGGAGGTGGAGGTCGGTTCCCCGGGCGAAGAACCACTTGTTAATGCCACCCCTTATTGCTCGAATGGATCTTTATGAGAACGGATCGGTTGGGTTGTTTGTTTAACTGACGAAGGCCAGGCTATTTCGACCCACTAACGGTGAATAGGGCGAAGAAGTCAAGACCAGGAGTGATCCCGAGTTCTTGACACAAAGCAATGAAAGAAATTAAGTGGATGTATGAGTTCGGCACAAGCTGTGCGAACCCGAACCCGGCAAAACAGAGAAAGGAAGAAATGAATTCATGTAGGGGGAACCGAACCCCATATTTTAGGAGGTATAGGGGGACGACCACCCATTCGCCTTCAGGCCTCTAAAACATTTTCTCGTCGGGGTTGGGTGCCCGAAGCTTATATTCTTGGGGGATTTTGAAGAGGGTTCGGATGTCAGAGATTTGAGAGGGTGTGATGGTGGATGGGGTGTGGAGATGAGAAAACTCCTCTTGGGAGTGGTAAGTATTTTGAATCCTGGCCTCAACACTTATCGGAGTAGGAAGACCTGAAGAGGTTGGGTCATCGGTCGGGGCCACCGGCAGATCGACCGGAACCAGATCACCGGTGGTCACGGAGGGAGAAATTGATTCACTAACAGGAGGTGGAATTAATGCTAGAGCTAGCCATTTGATTGAGGGTAAGGCGGCACAGATGCAAAGTTTTGAGAAGAAAGTGAACAAGAATGGAGTTCAAGAAGGGTAGAGTAGCCAAAATCATAAAAAACTGAAGAATGAGATGCTCGCCGAAAATCACCCTTGCCGGAAAAGCTAGACAGGGAGTTTGAAATGGGGAAGATTCAGGAAAAATGATAATGAGGGGGAAATGGGGGGTTTTATAGGTGTAGGTGCACGTTACCCAAGGACGACTATTAAATGCTCAAGGTGGGGCCAAGCATGAAAAGGTGTGCAACGTTTAGAGAAACGAGGATAGACCGTTTGGCTTCCCCAGACAACTCATCATTAGCTGTCGTGACCTTTCGATTACCTGACCTCTCGAGTCTCTAATTATAAATATATTATAATCAGAGACTGGGGGCAATGTTTGGGAGCGTTTTGCCGACTTTCGTGTGGGCCGAAGGCCTGACATTAGGAGGGCTTTAGGAGACCATTGGGCTGAAGCCCATGGAGAGGTTGGAGCTGTTCGGGTTCGCGTCCGAGTCCTTTTGGGCTGGAGCCTCATCGTAGTGGATGTTTTGGGTTTGGTATCCGAGCCCCTCGAGCCGGAGCCTTACCCTACTGTGTGGCGTTTGGGGTCGGGTCTTTGAGTCCTTTGGGCCGAGACCCAGACCTGATGGTGGGATTATTTGGGCCTGCACAGTGAGCTCTCCTGCGTGCAAAGTTTGGCATCCTAATCATAATTGAATAATTAAGTTAAATCCAAAGGTAGTGATTTGATTGGATTCTACTTGCACCTTTTAAGGGAATTGTGTTGGACCCAAGTTATGGTAACTACCGTGGCTTGGAGTCCTAATCTGACTCGGAGAAGGGTTCTAAGGTGGAGAGAGTACTATAAATATAAGGCCAAGGTTACAATTAACAGATAATACTTATTTTTGAGCACTAAACACTTAGCCTCCATTGTTAAACCTTATGAACGACATGTACTTATTCTCACACCGGAGCTATCCCCCGGCGGCACAAGCCGTCAAGTTTCCGTGTGATCTGTTATTGTGCAGGTTCTAGCGCGTAGATTCTGTGATTGAACGCGCAGACGAAACTTGGCGTTAACAATAATTAATATTTTGTCTCCATCAAATTAGAGATTAACTAAAATCTTAATACTCTATTTGTTCCGGAAAAACTAGCTAAATTTGACATTCTGAGTCAAATTTACAATTTTAATAATTAAAATTTATATTATTTTTTTTGTAAATATATCTGAAAAAATTATAAACATAAGAAACTATGTCGAGTTAACTATCACCTCCAATTTTGATAGGCTTAAAAATATAAACAAATATATTTAATTTTGAGTTAATTTGACTAAAAAGTCAAATTAAGTCAATTTTTAGAGACAAATGAAGTATTACCCTTCTAATATTCACTAGATTGATAGTCCGTATAAGACACAAGCTTTTTATAAAATTTGTATTTTTTACATTTATATATTATATGAAAATACTTATATATGCATAGATAAACTTTAAAATAATAGATAACGTACATTAACTAGGTCCATTAGTTCTCATAAATGATTTTTAAATTATATCATACATGCATGCATGCATATATATAATCATAGTATGTATTTTACGGGATACGAAAAGTTTAAGCCATTAATGTTTTCTTTAATCTTCGACTACAGATAAATTTTACTTTTAAAGAAAACAAATAAAAAGAATGGAGAGAGTAATACCATTCAATATAATTATTTAAATATATAATTTATATATTTTTGGTATATAATGAATTGTATACATGCATGCATGGATGTTAATAAATCAGAAGATAAGGCTAATATTAATATGATTTTGTTGTTTTGTTAACAGATTATTAACTTTAAATTGGTTTGTTATGCAGCCATTGATATCTGAGCAACAGAAAAATTAAAGGCATTAATTATCTTCTTACTTATAAGATGGATAATCTATCAGAATTTAATTGCATTAATTGATTCTCTTCTTAACAGAATTTAATTGCATTAATTTAGTTGCTTAACATTAAAGGCATTAATTAATTTATTTTTCATATCTCTAAATATTAAATACTAGTTACCCCCTCTGTCCCACCAAAACGGGTTGATAACTACACATTTAGAAAAATTAAAATTTTAATTTTTAGAATGAATATTTTCGCAAGACTCTTCACACATGAATAGTAATTAATTAGGACCTAAATCTAAATGAATGCGTGAAATCTTGTGAAAATAACAATTTTCTGTGCATAAAGATTTACTCTTTTTCATAACATTTATCATGGACTACAGAAAATATATGAAAAGTTAAAGGCATTAATTATTTTCTTACTTAAATTATAGATGGATAATATCAACTCTTCTTAACATGAAAATACTCCCTCCGTTCTTAAAAGATTATCATTTTAAAAGAAAAAATTTATTTCAAAATGTTTATCGTTTAAAATAAATTATTTACTTTTCTATATTATCCCTAGCTACCTTCTCTCATTGTCCCAAAAAATTATCTCCCTTGTATTAATACTTTTTAATTTTCCATAAAGGGGTAGTGATAGAATTTTAAATTAATTTTATTTGATAAATGATACTTTCTTAATCTATATATAAAAATTTTAAACGACAATTTTTTAACAACGGAGGTAGTAGTTGTTTGCCCCAGCTAATTACAAAATGACAGTCAACAACATTAAGGTGTTTTTGTTCTCTTGTAATCCAGTGATTAATGGTAGGGTCCACATCCTCCATTTTCAAAATGGTGGCATGGTCCAGTTTTGTTGAATTTGCATTAATATTATTAGATGTCCTTTATCAAAATTATCTTAATCAGATTAATTTATATATTACTCCCTGCTTTCTTTTTTTTATCTTTCTTTTTTTTATTATATAGAGAAATTTGTTCCCTTTTATGTTTGTAAATTTATAGAAATAATTAATAATTTAATTTTTCATATTATCTCTAAATATTAAACACTTCCCGCAAAAAGCGGTTGATAACTGCACATATATTTAGAAAAATTAAAATTTTCAATTTTTATAATGAAATACTCTATTTGTTTTACCTATCGTTTGTAGAGTTTTAAAGAAACATTAATGACTTAATTATTTATATTCTACATTAAATATTAATTTGTCTCTCTTTCATATTTTAAATGATTTTTAGAAGGTAATATATACGTATATCCAATTTTATTAATCAAACAAAATATTAATTATATTTCTTATTCTTTTTGTTTTTTTTACCTAAAATATCAATTAAAAAAATAAAGTGAGTATAATATTTTCAAATGATTCTCTCAATGTGAATAGTAAGTGAACCCACATTCATGTGAGAGATGTTCATGTGAAAATGTTATATTTCCACATGACTTCCCTTAATTATATTTTTTATCTTTTCAATAAATTTTAAAAACGTAATATTGAGATTTTATATCTATTTAATTAATTAGAAAAAACTATGAAATTATTTTTAAGTTCTCAAGTGATTTAAAGAATATGGCAATCAGATTATTTACTGTTTTTTTAAAAAATAGTTAATTACATTATGCTAAATAAGGTTGTTGTAATTTTAAAATTGAAAATGATACATATTGTGACTGTTTTTTGTATACAGCTACGTGTATAAATATGAGATATAACTCTTTTAAAAAGCTATCAAATTTCATGTATTAATATCTTTTGCAATTCCCCTAAATTTGACGTTATTGTTAGAAATTTATGTATGCGATTTAATGATGAAATATTGATTAATGTATATTTGTATTAGTAATTAAATTTTGTGACAATTCTTAATAATGTGATGATTGTACAATGACTTAGAATAGAAAGATCAAATATATTAGATTGATCTATTGAGTTAATCTAGTTAATTGTTAATATGTGATCTGTTGATTAAAGTATATTTTTACCAATAAATTTTATAAAGTCCTTAATAATGTCATAATTGTACAAGGACTTAGAATAGAAAGATTAAGGTTATTAGGATGATCTTATAATATGATTAATGTATATGTGTACCAATAAGTTTTGTAAAGTCTGTTAGTTCCCAGTAAGCATAATAGATCTAGAAGGGGGGTTGAATATATCCTTTTTAAATTTTAAATTCTTTTATTGTTTATTTTGCATTGCTCATGAATTAGCAAATGACAAACATAAGAATCTTTTCAAGCAAAGCGGAATAAGTAAAAGATCCCCTTCATTGATATATTCATAATCATACATACATTGTTCGTAGAGTTAGTTCAGTGGTAAGTGGTTAAGACATACATAGCAGTTATAACAGTTAATATATATAATATAAGTGACATAAAGTAAAGGACACAAAAGATTTTAAGTGGTTCAGAGACTTAAGTTCCTAATCCACTCTTCTGCTTTCAACTAGCAGGATTTCCACTAAGGAAGGGCAGCACCCTGAATCACTAAGATTCCTTCAAGGCCAGCAGCCTTGGGACTTCAGTTCACTAAGAACTATTCAAGGCCAGCAGCCTTGGAACTTCTATAGTTCCCTTGGAACTCCTCTAGTTCCCTTGGAACTCTTCAAGCCCAGCAGGCTTGGAAACTCATTTAGTCCTTCCGGACAAGGACCCCTCAGGCCTTGGCTTCTTGTTGTTATTGTTGTTGATGTTGTTGGTGCTGAGCTGCTAAGATGTCATTAAGCTCTGAATATCTTTTGTACTTGGCAGCTTAATATGATCCTCTTTGCTTTCATCTTCGAGTCCGGATCACATCTTCTTTGGTGCAGGTGATCTTTTCTCTTTTCTGTTCATCTTCATCTGGTATCAGCTGTGCACCATCACCATCTGGGTTTGCTAAGTCTCTATGCTTTTAGTAGACTTTGTCTAGCATTTAACAGACCCTGAACCCTTTTGGAATACTTTGCAGATATGGTTCTGCACTTGTTCACTTTCAGCTTTCGGTTTATGGTGATCCGTAGAGTGGATCTCTTGATCTTTCTTGTACTTAGTCACTTTCCTGAATGCTATCTTCTTAGCCTTCTCGGCTCTCAGCTTGGCTGCCATCTTTAGTGGCATTCTCATCTTTGTTGAGTGAAGCTTTGATCTGTTTAAGTCCTTCTTCAAAGCTGCTTCACTTCCACCTTGGTAGTCTCACTGTGACTGAGACTTGTTCTATTGATCTTTGGTGGAACTCGTAGAGTCAATAATAGCATTCACCAACTCAACAATTCTGCAACTTTTCAATCATCAGCAACTCTTGATCTTTGATGCTCTGTTGATTTATACTACTTCCCAATCTTCCCGTTGGAAAGTAGCCGTTGAAAGCTATTAAAATTGTCTCGCAGATCTCGAGTTATTTGGTGCATACTGCAGATGTGACATGACATCTTTTTCTGACTTCCTGACACTGCAGTCTACTGTTTCACCTACCCTGTCAAATATGTCGCTTTGATATCTTGGGCAGGTCGACGACTTTATTTCACCCTTCTGATTTCTCGATCAGAGGTTGTCCTTGCATCGATGCTCTCAATAAGCTTTAGTCCAAATGTCATTCTTCAGATTGAACCGTTGCCAATGCTTCAATCCTCAGTTGTTCGAACTCTACGATTTTCTGATACACTTTTCTTTGGACCTGATCGTAGTATCGTATTGACATGTAGAGTTAACACTGCGTTCGGAAAGAGTGTTCACTTGAACTATGACGTAGAACACCTCTTTCTACTGTTGTGCAGTGCTTCAACACTTCTGTTTGCCTTGACTGTTCTTAGATACTGATGGCTTGATTCCTTGCTTTGGCCCCTTCTGAATAATAAGACACTTCAGATTTGTGGCGTGTCCAGCTCGCTTTCTCCTTGTGATCTCTCGTTCACTTATCATCAATGGACTGACCCGATGCTTAATCACTTTAGCCTTATTATTCAGAGGTTGACCAGTATCTCAATGTGTACTCCATCAGTTCCTTCTTAGTTTGGCAAATACTACGATCTTGATTATTTCCAAGATTGTTGTCATCTTTCTTCTTGACAACTACTGCACTTGCTGACTTTCCTTAGTCAGTTACATAAGTCTTCTTCAGATCTCCTTGTGGAAGAATTCATCTCGAATGGCTTCATAACTCAATCTTGATGTTGATTGGGTTGGTGCTTAGGTCTTCTGCTAGCTTGCATGCCATTCATTGAGTGCTCTCTGGTTTCCTTTAGGTGAGATGTATCTTTGAAGTAACAACCAGAGGCTTCATTCCGTTGGATATTCTGGGAGTGCTCAATTGTTGAGAATCGTGTTTGCTTTACGATTCTACTGTGGCCTTGTGAGCACATTTGTTAAGGTCTTAGCTCTGCATTCTATGATTCAGCTTCGGCTGTGCAGACACTAGGACTTTGAGATCAGATCTTGATATTACAATTTGTCTTCATCTGATCTTGCTCAACTACGATCTCTGCCTTTGATACGATCAGTAGACTCTACGATTCTGAGTGCAGTCTACGATTCTTGAATTGGTTTTGGTAGAAACTCGATCGGCTCGTAAGAATGCTGTCTATATAATTCTGAACATGACTTCCTCAGCAGACTACGGCCCTGAGGAAGTTCTCCTCGACACACTACGATCCTTCTTCGTCTCTTCTGGAAGTCTACGAACTCTGAGATCTAAAATCTTGCAGACTACGATTCTGCCTTGATAGCTCTTGAGTTTTCCTTGACTCTCACTACAAAAAACTGGGTCATAGGCGACGGGAGAATTGCCGTCGGTAATGACCTCAATAGCGACGGCCACGCCGTCGTTAATGTATGCCGTCGGCAATGACTTATTTTCATTCATATGGCGCCATCTTTTTCACTACCCGCGCGCGGGAAGGGTGTAGGGCGACGGGCTTTACCATTGGCGACGGGATTTACCGTCGGTATTAAGTCATTGGCGACGGGAGTAATCTCGACAGCTATGCCGTCGAGAATGAGTCCTGTATAACAGACCAGTTTTAATTTTTTGCTTATCCTTTTTCTTCTCCCCCCGCGCGAATCTTCTTTCCCTCTTCCTCCTGTCGTCGCCCTGAGTAGCTCGTCATCGCCCATCTTCCGATTACGCCATCGCCCAGCTTCCGATTACCACATACCACCTCGCCGTCGAGTCCCCGTCGCCGCCTCGCCTCTGTCCTCGACAGTCCTCGCCTCGAGCTCAGTAAGTTTTTCCAATTCAAAATTTTCCCCTAATTAACTTATGGAACCATTATAATAGCTTTGTTATCATCTCAATGTAGAATAAGATTTGATTTAAGGTCTATATTATTTGATTTATACTGGTATTGACAATGCTTGTGTTAAGCTAGTTTGGTAAATTTCCCAATTTTTTCACCAAAATCCAAAGTACAGTGCTTGTGTTTAGCTTCTTTAAATCAAAGTATGAAAACTTTTGGGCATTGTGTTATTCTATTTTTAATTCTTTGGGGGTTAAGTTTTTTGTTATCACCAGTAGCTTGCAAGCCTTGGGTTAAGCTTGAGTTCATAAAGAATAAGGTTGAGATGCAATTGGTTTGAGCTTATATCGTGCCTTGTACATTCTAAACCCATTTTAATTTTTATACAAAATTTCAGAACTATATGAGACATTATGTGTACTTGATCTATTAAAATATGAATTTTTTTAATAATAAAGAAGCTTAACATTCAATCTAATCATATGAAGTCCAATCTCAACATGTTAGACTAATTAGGTATGAATGATACTAATATCTAATCATAGTAATCAAGAGCAAATCAATAGATGTTATGAAAAATATATCTAAATAACAAGTACGTGGAGCAACATCAATCAAAAGATAGTGGTTCAACCAAATAGAAATGGTAAGTAATGTTTGTCTTGGCTTTTAAAGGAGGTTTGGAACCTAAGTTGCTTTAATTTACAAAAAACTACACTAAAATCATATAAAGAAGCTAAGGATCCTCATGCTCTTGCTGTGAGTTAGATCCAACTATATATATATTTTTCTTTGTTCATGAAGAAAGAAAGCTAGTAAATCTTTGATTGTTGGTCGTGGATCCATCCCTATTCCCGCCAATGATTAATTGAGGTAGTAATTTACGTGGTAAATCGTTTTGTAAGAAGAAATGTGTTTGGAGTATTGGAAAAATTCTTGTGTTTTCAATCGGACTCAACATAAGACATTGTGAAAAAGTCAGAGTTTACTATTTATGAAACTTCCATATATATAGTATTACCAACAGTTAGGAAAAAAGCAGAAAAAGAGACCAAAACCCGCCTCGGTTGTCCGAACGACACGCAAACATACATGTAGAACCGCATAGGCATTAGACACGTGTTGCAACTTACGGGACTCAATTCTGACATACGGAGATCGAGTTATCGCCTAAATTGCAAAACTCGCCAACAGTTAGGCAAAAAGCCGAAAAAAAGACCAAAACTCGCCTCGGTTATCCGAAAGACACACAAACACACATGTAGTACCGCATAGGCATTAGACACGTGTTGCAAATTACGGGACTCGATTCCGACATACGGAGATCGAGTTATTGCCCAAATTGCAAAACTCACCAACAGTTAGGCAAAAAGTCAAAAATGAGACCAAAACCCGCCTTGGTCGTCCGAACCATACGAAAACACACACATAGCATCACATAGGCATTAGGCACATGTTGCAACTTACGGGACTCGATTCCGACATACGGAGATCGAGTTATCACCCAAATTGCAAAACTCAACAACAGTTAAGCAAAAAGTCGAAAAAGAGACCAAAACCCGCCTCGGTCGTCCGAACAACATGCAAACACACACGTAGTATCGCATAGGCATTAGGCACGTGTTGCAACTTACGGGACTCGATTCCGACATACGGAGATCGAGTTATCACCCAAATTGCAAAACTCACCAACAGTTAAGCAAAAAGTCGAAAAAGAGACCAAAACCCGCCTCGGTCGTCCGAACAACATGCAAACACACACGTAGCATCGCATAGGCATTAGGCACGTGTTGCAACTTACGGGACTCGATTCCGACATACGGAGATCGAATTATCGCCCAAATTGAAAAACTCACCAACAATTAGGCAAAAAGCCAAAAAAGAGACTAAAATCCGCCTCGGTTGTCCGAACAACATGCAAACACACATGTAGCACTGCATAGCCATTAGATATGTGTTACAACTTACGGGACTCAATTCTGACATACGGAGATCGAGTTATCGCCCAAATTGCAAAACTCGTCAACAGTTAGGCAAAAAGCCGAAAAAGAGACCAAAACTCGCCTCAGTTGTCCGAACGACATGCAAACACACATGTAGCACCGCATAGGCATTAGACACGTGTTGTAACTTACGGGACTTGATTCTGACATACGGAGATTGAGTTATCGCCCAAATTGTAAAACTCGCCAATAGTTAGGCAAAAAGCCGAAAAAGAGACCAAAACTCGCCTCGGTTGTCTGAACGACACGCAAACACACATGTAGCACCGCATAGGCATTAGACACGTGTTGCAACTTACGGGACTCGATTCTGACATACGAAGATCGAGTTATCGCCCAAATTGCAAAACTCGCCAACAGTTAGGCAAAAAGCCGAAAAAGAGACCCAAACTCGCCTCAGTTGTCCGAACGACATGCAAACACACATGTAGCACCGCATAGGCATTAGACACGTGTTGCAACTTACGGGACTCGATTCTGACATACGGAGATTGAGTTATCGCCCAAATTGCAAAACTCGCCAACAGTTAGGCAAAAAGCCGAAAAAGAGACCAAAACTCGCCTCGGTTGTCCGAACGACACGCAAACACACATGTAGCACCGCATAGGCATTAGACACGTGTTGCAACTTACGGGACTCGATTCTGACATACGGAGATCGAGTTATCGCCCAAATTGCAAAACTCGCCAACAGTTAGGCAAAAAGCCGAAAAAGAGACCCAAACTCGTCTCGGTTGTCCGAACGACACGCAAATACACATGTAGCACCCCATAGGCATTAGACACATGTTGCAACTTACGGGACTCGATTCTGACATACGAAGATTGAGTTATCGCCCAAATTGCAAAACTCGCAAACAGTTAGGCAAGAAGTCAAAAAAGAGACCAAAACTCGCCTCGATTGTCCGAACGACACGCAAACACACATGTAGCACCGCATAGACATTAGACACGTGTTGCAAATTATGGAACTCGATTTCGACATACGGATAACGAGTTATCAGCATGTTTGCCACACTTTTAGAACACAAACTAAAATAATTTAAATATGCTTAGTTTTTGACTTCGTTTTTAATATTTCACTTTTGTAGGGTCTTGTTGAGGAGACTCATGGGGGTGGAGGCTGCGGCACAGGCGATGCCCGTGGCGGAGATAGTGATTACCGCCGAGCTGATGAGACTATAGAGGTTGGGACCGAAGGTGGGACATGCGATGGGACCGACGATCGTACGATAGATGACGGTGATGGTGACACTGACATTTCTGATCTTGGGTTGTAGTTAGTTTATGTTTATATTTTGACTTTTATATATGTATTTATATACCTTTTGAGTTGTATAGACTAGACTTTTGTATCTAACTATATTGATTGTTGATGGTGAAAGATATGGTTGTTATTTATATGCGTGCATTGTCATTATTTGTTTTTCTTAAATTTTTAACAGGTATAATTATATATATGTAAATGAACAGAGGAATTTTGCAATTTTTAATTTTTTTTTCAGCAGGTCATTGGTGACGGGGTCATTGGCGACGGGCCTAGACACTCATTGGCAACGGCAGCCCGTCGGTAATGACTGTTAAATTAAAACTCAATAATGATTAGTGGCGACAGCACATTCGTCGTTATGGCCGTCGGCAATGACTCATTTATGACGGCGTGCCGTCAGCAATGACCCCGTCGATAATGACCACCTTCCCGACGGCGAGCGACGGGAGCCAGGGGCGACGACCTCCTGGGCGACGGGAGGAACGACGGATACTGCCGTTGCCAATGACCTCATTGGCGACGGCAAGAGAGTCATTGGCGACGGCAGTGGCCGTCGGCAATGACCTTTATTTTTGTAGTGTCTCCTTGCAGACTACGATTTCTGGTGTAGTGCTCGACAATCAGACAAGCCTATCTGTTACATCATAAGATCAAACTAACATGCTTAATCTTACTATATTTATAGTCCTTGTACATCATTTCTTTTTAAGGACTTTACACATCTGTTTTGCTTAAGTAGGATCAACCTAACACATTTGATCAATTCATTCTAAGTCTTTGTACATATGTTTCTATTATCTATCAAGGACTTTACAGCTTTTCTTAATGCAAGTATACTTGCATATTCATTCATATATCATAATCAAATCATATGTAAATAGGAATATTATTCACATGCATATTCCTGACAATCTCTGTAAGACCCCAACTTTTTTTAATAAAGATGATTTTTCTATAAATATCATTTTTGAATATTATGGAATGAATTTGATATAATGTTATAGTTGTAGGTAATATTTATAAATTTTGCTAAGTATGCAAGTTGTTATAAAATATTCAATTGGTCAGGGAATATTCTTTTTGTCGGGAATATTCGTACAACGGCACAATCATTGGTGGACCCCACAATAGAATTATTGTCGGATTGAGAAAACGACAAAAATATTTTATAAATAACGGCGGAGGTGTTATTGTTAAAACTGTTGAACTACCCGATAGTAAAAGTACAGTAATACGCGTGGTTGCATAGTAGCACATGGTATTGATTATTGATGCTTACGTGAGAAGTCACTCAGTTATACTCAACTATTGCTACAGTAATTGCTACATCATATCTCTCATATTATTGATTCGATTATTGTCACAGTATCATCTACATTATATGTTATATTATTAAATCAATAATTGAGACGACAAAGTTATTCATATTATTAAATTGCAATATTTACAATGTCTAGAAGTTCTGTCAAGGAGAGGTTTGGTCACCTAATTGCGTGCCAATAGGGAGAAATCCTTATTGGAAAGCCCCCTCTTTCCTGGGAACAACCTGGTTGCTAAATATTGTGAGTAATAATATTAATGATTAATAAGTTCATGTTGATTAAAGATGAATTTGATAGTTTCATTGTGTTGGAATTATTTGTGTTAGTAGAAATCGACATCGATTCCGATGATAATTGATGTCTGAAGGTTATATTATTCAATCGGGTATTCGGGGAACTTTTCGTGTCAGAGTACTATTCATGAGTTACTATTCACCTGATTACAATTCACTCTAGTATTGTGCATTCGGGTATTTGGGTACAATATTATTCAATGAGGAGATGTGCTAATTTTTCAGACCGTTGGTTGAAGTTATATTAGTGAATCAATATGGACCGCTGGTGGAAAGTTATAATAGTGAATCAATATGGATTGCAAGTTTAAAGTTTTAAAGTAAATCAATCTAGACCATTCAGGAATTAGTTACTATTCAATCCATTCTTCTATAAATAGAAGTTCATTCCTTCATTATTTCTTACGAATTCACTGAAACTCTAGAGAGATAAATTATAGAGAGAAAGAAGAAGAGTATTCTGCTACTTCACTACTTCGATATCCAGTGTCTTTTACGGTAAGGGGTGTTATTCTTTCTTATTCATGAAGAGAACTTCTGTTATTCCATTCTTTATTATTCTGTTGGAATAACCTATATACGCGGCATACCTTATACTTGGTGAAATCCTTATGTTATTTCATTCTTTATTATTCTATTGGAATATCATGTCTGTACGTTTTACGCCGGACCTGGTTCCGTCTTTATTATTCTATTGGAATAACCTGTATACGCGGACTCCCCTATACTTGGTGAAATCCTTATGTTATTTCATTCTTTATTATTCTGTTGGAATATCTTGTCTGTACGTTTTACGCCGGACCTGGTTCCGTCTTTATTATTCTGTTGGAATAACCTGTATACGCGGACTCCCCTATACTTGGTGAAATCCTTATGTTATTCCATTCTTTATTACTCTGTTGGAATATCATGTCTGTGCATTTTACGCCGGACCTGGTTCCGTATTTATTATTTTGTTGGAATAACATGCATGTGCTATCTATCACATGCCTGATGATTTCTTTTGTTATTCCATTCCTTATTATATTCAGTTGGTTAAAGTTTTGACTTCTATACTCCATGAAATTAGTGGAATATCCTTGATATTTGCGCTTCATCCAGTATCTTTTCATGGAAATTTTTTTTCTGAACATTCTTGAATTTTACTCTACAAAGAAGTATCATGTTGAAAATTTGGACGTTATTAGTTCCTGAATAAACTAATTCTTGAACTTGTTTTATTGAATTCTTATATCATTGTCATCATCCTTATGTTTATATTTTTTAAAGTCATCTGTGGCCTGTAGTGCATAGATGGACTTGGTATGATTATGACCAGGGATTATTCGGTATAATCATGAATGTAATGTTACAAATGATGTGGTAAAAGTCTTCATTCGCCCGTAGTTCATTGATGGACAGTTGTTGGCATGATCATGACCATTGATGAATACACGAATATCTTTGGCTCGTAGTGTATGGATAATTTGTGGTCGTGAACCTAATAAATATCCTTGGCCGTAGTGCAGGGATGATGTGGATTATTTATTAAGCTGAGTCTCAGCAATAAAAGTGATGAAAAACTTTTAAATCATAAAAGATAGTAGATTTTATTCTCTATTTGACTCTTTTAATGGATTGCTTATTCCGTTGCAGTTAAACTTGTTGTCTATTGTATTTTATCAGTTTAACATTGTTAAAGCCTAATAATAATTTTTCTGCATTATCTTAGTCATAATATTTCTTACTGGGCTAGTTGAGCTCACCCTTTCTTTCACTGTTCTCTTCAGGAAATAAGAACGTAGCAGGGACTAGTCGGAGAACGGAGTGATGGTCCAGATGATAGTATTAGTAGTCCTCACTATTCTGTTAAATAGTGTGACAATAAATGTAATGAGGATTTATTCTGAGAGTGGATATTGTCTAGAAGACAATATTTGTATTAAAACTCACAGCTTACTTGTTGTATATTAAAGATTGTATTTGTATTCTGCACCATGTATCTGGCGACCCAAGATGGGTGATGTATACCTATTTTGGGGGCGTCACAATCTCCCCCTATTTGATTATGACAAAAACAATAAGTGCATATGCATGTTATGAATGAATCTTATATACAGTGAGCAGCTGTATTTCTAAAACAGATAATCATGAATGTCATTTATAATGATGTGGAATTCAATACACTGACATTTTTCATCATGGATCCAGAACATACCTAACTAGTTGGAGATGTACCTTTTTGGCTCCTGTATGCTTCCAGAATGTCTGTTGATCAGCTATTCATCTGTTTGATCTTCTTGCACCTGCTCACCTTGGAACGTCAACTTTATTTCTTTTGTTTGCTCCCCCTCAGCCTTAGGTTCATCATCCTTTGGCTACCCCTTAGATGATGAACCATTTTCTTTTCCTACTTTCTTCTTCTTTATCTTCCTTTCTTGTTTACTCATGCTCTCCTTGCATTTTCGTGAATGCCTCTTACTTTGCCTTTTTTTTATGCCTCTTTTTCTCCCCCTTTTTTTCATTAATCACTTGAGAAATATGTTCCATGTTGGACATAAGCTTCTCCATTAGATAAGAAGAATTAGCAACTTCAAACTTGAGTTCTTGTTGGCTCAGCTCAAGTTGCATGGAGAAGGACTGATTCATGTGGTCAATCTTTTTAGAGAGGGCTTGGAACTGTTCTTCATTTACCATCTTGCTGGTCCAAAACTTTGTGGCTCATGAACCAAATAAAGATCCATAGTCAGTAGGAACGTCTCAAAACTTACTACTGATAACCTTTCAGCCACCCAACTCAAAAATCATAAAGTGCCTACGATCAAACATTTGATCGCAGTGAAAGAGCAGGAGGACACCACAATTACAGCCAGTGCAAATGTCTAAAGTTGGAAGAGGGACTCCCCAACAGAAAAGGTCAAATGAGATATCAGTGTAAATCACTTCTAAAAAGTACTTCATCTGGAAAGCGCCTCAGGGACAAACCTGATCCTTAGCTCACTCTAAGAGGTTGACCCTTCCTGAGCTACCTTAACCCAGAAGAATTGCTTAGTCAAGTTCATCTCAAAGACCAAGTCAATCAACGCTCGTAGAGTAGAGTTTTGAGAGAACTCAACGATCATAGTGCAAACTCAATGATCATAGAAGCAGACTCGACGGTCACAGACTTAACAGAAGATACTCTATCTCATGAAGAGCTTGAAAGAACGAGACAATTGTTCTACCATTCTAAAGTATGAGGAGAATAGTTTAAATACAGTTTGGAAAGACATCGTGCAAACGCACATCAGAACTTAAGTGCCCAAGCTGGCTTGGGGCACATCGATGATCAAACTATACAGTTTCAACGTAAGGAGAAATGTCAAAACCATCCACTGCAGCATCTCTCAAAAGATGATTGTTGAGTCATCAAAGGAAAACGTAGAGTCCATAGATGCCTTATCATGCTACTCTACGAACTCAAGAGGTCAAATGTCAATTCACGTCAATCAAATGTCTACTCTTCTAAAAGAGACATCCAACTGAAAAGTTAATGGGGAGTTACAGCTTGGTATTGGGCATCGTGCAACCAATGGCTAGTTGACACGATATAACATATGCAGTATGAGAAGGAATTGTCTTAAAGACAAATTCAAAATTTGCAAACAGTTATTAGAAACTATCGAACCTCTCTCCCACCCATTTTTCAAACCCTAGAATCTTCTTCAAAGCCAAACCAACCAAACCTCTATAGCCCAAATCACATCCAGCTAAATCTCTCCGAATCACATACCATATACCTCAAATTCCTCAAATGGCAGACTGACGAGTAATGACTAGCATTCAACTAGGAACTAAGACATTCAAAAAATCCGAGAAAAAGTTCAGGGATATTCTTGAACTTGTGAAGAAGGCAGGGTTCTCAGAATGTCTTGAGGCAAACACACGAATATATGGTGACCTGGTCAAAGAGTTTCATTCTAACGCAACTGTAAATTCGGGGATTCTCTCTACCATGGTTAAGAGCCAGAATCTGAAGCTAAGTTCTTCTGAAATCAATCAATGCTTAGACCTTCCTGACCAAGATCTGAAAAGTCTGGAAGAGATCGACACTGTAAAAGCTAAAAAGAATATGCAGTACAAAAGAAACCCTAGTCTGAAGGACATGAAGAAAAAGGAGTTTCCTAAAGAATACGAGTTCCTTGCTGAAATAGTGGGTAAATGTATCTTATGCAAAGACACTGCACATGATACTATAATTGATCAACAACTGAAGATCATGTCTGCTATAGTCCTGAAGGAACATATCCACTACGAAGCTGTCCTGCTTGATCAGATGTCTAAATGGCTAGACAAGGAAGAAAAGAAAAGGTTAGCTGAAAAACCACTCACAAAGGTTTTTCATGGGAGATTCCTAAGTATCATCCTGAAGAAAAAGTTGAAGAATAAAATTAAGGATGATGAGGGTGAAATTCTTAATGTTCACAAAGTTATGTTTCCTCAACTGTTCGTAAACTAGAAGAAGAACCCAAAGGAAAACAGGAGGTTAACTATAGCAGGAAGCAGTCGAAAGATCTCTACAAAGAAGAGAAAGGTAAAGGAGGAAGAAAGCTCTGAGTCTGATGACTCTACACCAGTTGATGCCACACCAGCAAGCAAGAAGCCTAAGAATATGAAGAATGCTAAGGCTTCATCAAGCCATGTCTCCACTAATAAGAAGTAAAGGACACAAAAGGTTTTAAGTGGTTCAGAGACTCAAGCTCTTAATCCACTCTTCTGCTTTCAACTAGCAAGATTTCCACTAAGGAAGGGCAGCACCCTGAATCACTAAGATTCCTTCAAGGCTAGCAGCCTTGGGACTTCAGTTCACTAAGAACTATTCAAGGCCAGCAGCCTTGGAACTTATCTAGTTCCCTAGGAACTCTTCAAGCCCAGCAGGCTTGGAAACTCATTTAGTCCTTCCGAACAAGGACCCCTCAGGCCCTGACTTATTGTTATTGTAATTGTTGATGTTGTTGGTGTTGAGCAGCTGAGATGTCATTAAGCTCTGAACATCTTTTGTACTTGGTAACTTAATATAATCCTCTTTGCTTTCAGCTTCGAGTCCGCATCGCATCTTCTTTGGTGCAGCTGATCTTTTCTCTTTTCTGTTCATCTTCATCTGGTATCAGCTGTGCACCATCACCATCTTGGTTTGCTAAGTCTTTGTGTTTTTAGTAGACTTTTTTTGGCACTTAACAGACCCTAAACCCTTCCTAAATACTTTGCAAATATGGTTCTGCACTTGTTCACTTTCAACTTTCGGTTTATGGTGATCCATAGAGTGGCTCTCTTGATCTTCCTTGTACTTAGTCACTTTCCTGAATGCTATCTTCTTAGCCTTCTCGGCTCTCAGCTTGGCTGCCATCTTTAGTGGCATTCTCATCTTTGTTGAGTGAAGCTTTGATCTACTTAAGTCCTTCTTCAAAGCTGCTTCACTTCCACCTTGGTAGTCTCACTATGACTGAGACTTGTTCTATTGATCTTTGATGGAACTCGTAGAGTCAATAATAGCATTCACCAACTCAACGATTTTGCAACTTTTCAATCATCAGCAACTCTTGATCTTTGAAGCTCTGTTGATTTATATTGTTTCCCAATTTTCTCGTTAGAAAGTAGCTGTTGAAAGCTATTCAAATTGTCTCGCAGATCTCGAGTTATTTGGTGCAGACTGCAGACATGACATGACATCTTTTTCTAACTTCCTAACACTGCAGTCTACTGTTTCACCTACCCTGTCAGATATGTCACTTTGATATCTTGGGCAGGTCGATGACTTTATTTCACCCTTCTGATTTCTCGATCAGAGGTTGTCCTTACATCGATACTCTCAATAAGCTTTAGTCTGAATGACATTCTTCAGATTGAACCGTTGCCAATGCTTCAATCCTTAGTTGTTCGAACTCTACGATTTTCTGATACACTTTTCTTTGGACCTGATCGTAGTGTCGTATTGACATGTAGAGTTAACACTACGATCGGAAAGAGTGTTCACTTGAACTATGACGTAGAACACCTCTTTCTACTGTTGTGCAGTGCTTCAACACTTCTGTTTGCCATGATTGTTCTTAGATACTGATGGCTTGATTCCTTGCTTTGGCCCCTTCTGAATAACAAGACACTTCAGATTTGTGGCGTGTCCAACTCGCTTTCTCCTTGTGATCTCTCGTTCACTTATCATCAATGGACTGACCCAATGTTTAATCACTTTAGCCTTATTATTCAGAGGCTGACCAGTATCTCAGTGTGTACTCCATCAGTTCCTTCTTAGTTTGGCAAATACTACGATCTTGATTATTTCTAAGAATGTTGTCATCTTTCTTCTTGACAACTACTGCACTTGCTGACTTTTCTTAGTCAGTTACATAAGTCTTCTTCGGATCTCCTTGTGGAAGATTTCATCTCGAATGGCTTCATAACTCAATCTTGATGTTGATTGGGTTAGTGCTTAGGTTTTCTGCTAGCTTGCATGTCATTCGTTGAGTGCTCTCTGGTTTCCTTTAGGTGAGATGTATCTTTGCAGTAACAACCAGAGGCTTCATTCCTTTGGATATTCTGGGAGTGCTCAATTGTTGAGAATCGTGTTTGCTCTGTGATTCTACTGTGGCCTTGTGAGTACATCTGTTAAGGTCTTAGCTCTGCATTCTATGATTCTGCTTCGGCTGTGCAGACATTACGACTTTGAGATCAGATCTTAATACTACAATTTATCTTCATCTGATCTTGCTCGACTACGATCTCTGCCTTTGATACGATCAGTAGACTCTACGATTCTGAGTGCAGTCTACGATTCTTGATTTGGTTTTGGCAGAAACTCGATCGGCTCGTAGGCAGACAGTCTCTACGATTCTGAACATGACTTCCTCAGCAGACTACGGCCCTGAGGAAGTTCTCCTCGACACACTACGATTCTTCCTCGTCTCTTCTGAAAGTCAATTCGCAGAGTAACCTAGATTTCGTGGAGCAGCAACTGAAAATAAATAAAGCTACAGAGAGGCAACAAAGATCGTAAAGTAGTCTTCGGCATCGTAGAGCTGCTAAAGTGTTCGAAGAATAAAGATAATTCTGCTCAAGTATCATAGAATACTCATTCGTAAAGCAGATAGTAAAGCAGTTTGTTGAGTCCTAATCGTAGATCAAAGTGTAGAGCTCAACTCTACGGTTCTCATCACTCTACAAGTATCAGAGTTTGTAAAGCAAGTCAAGTCTGACGGGAAGACTAACAATGGAACGTTGCTGATTGAATGTCCCAAGGCATCCAACAAAACATCCTTGACAAGAATCAAAGTTCAGAAGGTTGTGTCTAAACAACTAGTTAGTTGAAAGAGAAAACTATCAGGTGGTAGGTAAATCTGCAGACTAATGTGACAAGTCCAAGTCGAAAATTAAGCTGACACAACAACTTCAAATGTTAACATCAAGGATTATAAGGTATCTGATCATTAAATGTTGTAACAGATACTTTACAACAGGAAGTCTTCTGGCAGACTATAAGAGACCTCAAGAATTCAAATTCAAATTCAATGAGGTTGGTGATTGTTAAGAAGTAGAGAGTCTGACCAAAAATCCGAAACTCGAATAGTCAAGAACTCACTCTACGAATCACCAAGAACACAAAGTTGAACTGATGAAGAAGTAGAGCAAGTTCGACTTTACGACTCAAGATGTGTTCTAAGCTTCTAAGTACCAGAAGAAGTCAATACTCATTGTAAAGCTTAGCAACACCTCAAAGATGATCACATTCAAGTTGTTAAGTACCAAGAGAAGGAGTTGAAATGTCATCTTAGCAGCAATCCAATCAACTATCATTAAACAAGAAAATGATTGTCTTAGTGACTTTCGTCCAAGTCTAAATGACTTGTAGAGGTCTGAGTGACCTAGTTTGTGTGACCATTTCCGAGACTAAGTGATTCGAAGGAACCTTAATGGATATCCTACTTGTGACCTAGTCTGTGTGACCCTATCCTTAGTGGTTATCCTACTTGTTGAAGTAAAATAGCTAAGAGTTATTCAGTCTCCGAACCACTTAAAACTACTTATGTTATTTACTTTAAGTCATTTATATTTTATCACATATCTGCTAAGTGACTTGTAACCATATATAAGACTAAATTTAGAACTGAGATATTTCTTTAATCTTTAAGAGGGGTTTAACTACAAGAAAAAAAGTTATTTCCGACGAAATTTTCCGTCAAAAATAAGCAAATTCCGTTGGAATTAACTTATTTTCGACGAAAATATTCGTCAAAAATTCAGTCGAAAATACGCACGTCAAAAATAAGTCCGTCAAGAATTCTGTCAAAAACAGTTATTTTCGATAGGATATTATAAATTATTTCCCACGATATATTCTGTCAAAAATAACTTTTTAAAAAATAAAAAATAATATTTATCATATCATATAAGTTTTGGAATATAAGAAATCAGGAAATTACATATGTAAAAGTAGTAATTCATTACTTTAGATATATTAGGATCCTTCTATGGTCCTTTATCATATCTTAAACAACCTCCTTGATCTGCACATGTACAGCTATCACCTAGAAACTCTTGCAACTCACTAAGAATCACAAACATAATTTTAGAGTGATGACATGGTAAGATTGCTGAATGAGAAGCAATTTCGTGAACACCAATTCCATGACCAAAAACTTTATGAGTAACCTTGGAACAGCTATTTCAAGCAATTTGTTAGTACTTTTTGCCAAAAACCTGACAAAATTTCCAGAAAAAGAAAAAAAAACAAGAAGATAATTGTTAATATATTTCTAGAGAATAAACACATCAAAAGAATAGCAGGAAAGAATATCACCAAACAAGATAACCTTTAAAATAGTGCCAGTTCCAAAGTATCTTTTCCATTGAAGAATGTTAGCCCACATGCATTTTGCTTGCTCTATATCAAACTTTCTGGCTATCAAGAACCTAGAAGCAATGTAATTTTTGATAATGAAGCTTTATACCTAACTAATGCAACTAAGACTGACAAGGAATAATATAGAGTCCAGTTTTTGAAACTAGTATAACTTGAGATAACATATTCAATTAATAAATCTCTTATTTAATGTATTTCACAAAAATAATGTTTGATTATAAAGCAACATTTAGAAACTGTATACCTACGCTGAGAAAATTCTGAGTAGCTTGCCAAATTAGATTTCATAAACCAAATTATCAACACTGAAGAATTTTCTTTTGAAAACATCATGAACCACATACATTATTGAGTCAATAGCTAAACTATCAAACCAGTAAAGAAAAAGATATGACGTCCACGAAACCTAACCTTGGCTGAGAGTAAACTTGAATGGATCTCCCCTATCGCGGCTCGAATCAAATTTAGTTCCATTAAGCAAAGTTCTAGTGTAATGAACAGAATTAAAATAATTCAAATCAAATTAAATCTCCAATTTCTTCAGCATAAATAAATAAATCTATTTATTTATGACAGCTATTTTTGACGAAATTATCTCCCACGGAAGTTTCGGTCGGAAATTGTAAGACCCCAACTTTTATGAATAAAGATGATTTTTTTTTATAATAATCATTTTTGAATATTATGGAATGAATTTGATATAATATTACAGTTGTGAGTATTATTTATAAATTTTGCAAAGTACGCAAGTTGTTATATAATATTCGATTGGTCGAAGAATATTCGTACGACGGCACAATCATTGGTGGACCACACAACGGAATTATTGTCGGATTGAGAAAACGACAAAAATATTTTATGAAAATAACGGCGGAAGTTTTATCGTTAACTGTTGAAACTGTGACAACCGTAATTTTGTAATTTAATTTTAATATTTATTAGATTGAATAAATATTTTTCGATGAATTAATTATTAGATTAAATAATTAATTGATGAAGTTGTGATAGATTAATTTAATTATATGTGTTACATTTATTAAATTAATGTGAAGAATTTTTATTATTCGAAGTATGTGATTATGTGAGCTTATTGAATTAAAAGAAGTATTTAATAAGCCTATGTTATTCTAATTAATTTAATTATTAATTAGAGATTTAATAATTTGATATTATTATTTAATGAGAAATTTAATTATGTGACTATGTGTATTATTGAAAAATTATTATATTTAAGTAAATTAAATAAGATATTGATTTATTTTATAATGGATGTGACATTATTTAAACTATATAATAAAGCTTTATTAAATTAAATGGGTTTGAAGTCATATTCTTGCTAAACAAACAAGGCCCTAAGGGGAGTTGCAAGCAGTTACCCATGATTGGGTAACTGATCACTACTGCGCCAGTTCATTTTATTTATACACCTTTTCCTTCTTCTGTTATATTTTGGCTAAGTCTGGCATTATCAAAGAGGGAAATGAGAGAGTTTGAGAAATTAGAAAATTGTTAAGGAGATTGTCAGTGTCTGATTGAAGAACAGTTGAGAAGAATTTCATCACCTACTATTTCACTATACACTGGGTAATTTTCTTCAACCCAATTTATAATTTACGTCTTTTAAGTTTCATGAATATGGCTTAAGTTTTCTATGATTTCTCTGTAATTGGGAAATTATGTTGTTATGTGAATATATGTAATAATTCGAGTTGTAAGGAATGTTTTATATATATATATATATAGTCCGGATCAGGTCCGGACTCACGGATTGTAACAAAATTCGGACCTTCTTTTTTTGCTTTTTTTTAAAACAACTAAAAAAAATTATGGAACTTGAATTTTTACATAATACAGTGTTTTGGGTGTGATTTGGATACGTATAACAAAACATGTCTGTACAGTCTGGGCAGACTGTACATACATTGGTTGGTGTAGGTATTAAAAACACACCCAAAATACTGTATTATGGAAAAATTTAGTTCCATAATTTATTTATTTTTTAGTTGTTCTACAAAAAAAAAAATTGGGTCCAGATTTTGATTAGGTCCGGACTCCCGGACCTGATCCGTGTTCTATATATATATATATATATATATATATATATATATATATATATATATATATATATATATATATATATATATTGTGCTTCCATATCATTGGTTTCATAAGATTATGACGTATGATTTTGGCTTGTTATTTCAAAAATTTACAGAGTACGTGATATGGCCATATGGCCATTACGCACAAATTTAATGTGTTGATCATATATTATCCCTAAATTTTACACTTATATATGATTATACATGCTAAAATGAACAAAATGAAACTTAAGTGGTTGGATTTGACCTTATAACGAATTCATAGTAGTAAATTCTATGTTTTTATTCAAAAACCTTCAAGAACATCAAGAACAGTATAATTTACATATTTTAATTCTGTAATTATGTGTTTTAATGGGTTTAAATTACTCTATAAATGGGGTAATGATTATGTATAAATTCTAGTATTTGGGTATGCTTAAACTAATATATGGACAAGAAAATTAGAAGTTGTGATCATGTTTTCTGTGTTCTTCACAAGAAAATATTGGTGAACTTGGGGGAGATTTTTGTTGGCCCAACCTTGTTACGTGAGAACTACAGAAATTGCAGAAACTGAGTCTGGGTAACCCCGCCCTCGGCGGGTGTTACCAAACTAAATTATCCCGTCCCGGCGGAAAAAAAAATTAATTAATTAATTATAATATTTATCAAATAAAATAAATATTTTAATTGAGGTATTTATGGAATAAAATAAATATTCGATGAAAATTATTATTAAAATATTTATAAAACAAATTAAATATTTTAATTGAGATATTGATGGAGTAAAATAAATATTCGATGAAAATTATTATTAAAAAAATTATAAAATAAAATAAATATTATAATTGAGATATTGATGGAATAAAATAAATATTCGATGAAAATTATTATTAAAATATTTATAAAATAAAATAAATATTTTAATTGAGATATTGATGGAGTAAAATAAATATTCGATGGAAATTATTATGAAATAATTTATTCGAGTGTAATTATAGTAAGGAAATGAAAATATTCTAATTACTTAATTAAATTAGAAGGGTAATGATTTGTTAAATAAAGTGGAGTTTATATTAAATAATTAAGAGAAAAATGTAACTAATGAATTTCGTGAATATATATGGTATGTGTGTAGGACTTGTGGTGAACGGAAGTAGTAATCGTTTAGCCTACACACGAGGCAAGTTCCTAAACCTTAATTCTTTACATAAAACAAGTTCATTATTCTATCTTGTTTATTATTGTTCAAGTCAAAATTTCATATTAGATCTTATCATTCTTTAAAAGCATAGTTCCTATTATACAATACTTATTCGATTGTATACATCTTGAATTTTATTATTCAAATTGAATATCAATTATTGTTGAACACTGTAAAACTAGTGAACCCTTATTGATTCAACTAGTCCATAGTTGATAAGCGTTATAAATTCTAGAACTTTTATTGAGCTTACCCAATCCAAACTTCCTTTGGTGCGGACTACGATGTCAAACTGAGATGAACAACCCTTTAATAGGGGATTATTTACGCTTTAAGCGTTAAGATATTGTGCACAGTATGGTACTAAGGGCCGATCCCCCTAAGTACGAGAAGAAGAGTCCATAGTCTTATGACTGTTAAAGGTTTCAAGAATAAACACTTGACAACCTAGGACATAGTTCAAGGTCTTGTGACCCTCAGAATTTCTTTTGATTCTTGTTATTCATTCTTGATTCAAAAGTTGAGCTTTTATATTCAAAGTTATTAATTCATTCGCATGTTATTATTATTCATTTATTATATTGTTATACTTGTGGGCAATCGTGCTCACTCTTGCGTAATAATAACATTGCAGTTAAGAACGAGAGAACAAACGAGCCTTCTCCTAGTAAAGGCAAGGGCAAAATTAGCAAGTAATGAAGACTATTTGTTTATGTGGTTGTGTAATGACATTTAGAATTGATGTTACTTAAGACTTAATTGTTATATTTCCACACAGATATTTTAAGGTTAGATTAACCTGTAATTTATTTAATTATGCAGTTGATGTAACCCCATAAGGGGAGAGATTTATTATTTATTCTATCTATTTTATGGTTTGTATTTTATTTATGGGTAGATAGATAGATGATGTTTGTACAGTAAATACCAAATCCTGTGAAAATGGAAGTACCGAATTTGGGGGTATCACAGAAACACCCGGTGTTAAAAGTACAGTAATACGCGTAATTGCATAGTTGCACACAGTATTGATTATTGATGCTTACGTAAGAAGTCATTCAGTTTTATTCAATTATTGCTTCAGTAATTGTAGCATAGTATCTCACGTTATTTGATTCAATTATTGTCTATATTTTATATATTATTAAATCAATAATTGAGAAGACGGAGTTATTAATATTATTATTTGCAATATTAACGATGTCTAGAAGTTCTGCCAAGGAAAGGTTTGGTCACCTAATTTCGCGCCAATAGGGAGAAATCCTTATTGGAAAGCCCCCTCTTTCCTGGAAACGAACTGGTCGATTAATATTGTGAATTATAATAATGATGATAAATATTGTTAAAATATTGAGGTGATTTTTATGAAGTATTTATTGTAAGTTTGGCGTATTATTTAGACCCCCACTTACCCATTTTTAAAATTGTCGATGGAAAGTTATCTCATTATATATATATATATATATATATATAAGTATTATATGTGACGCCCCAAAAATAGGTATACATCACACATTCTGAGTTGTCAAATACATGGTACAGAAACAACTACAACTTTATTAATACAATTATCGTGCAAAATACGACAACACTTAAACTGTGAGTTTAAATACAAATATTATCTTCTAGACAATATCCACACCCAAATAAGTTCTCATTACAATTATTGATACATTATTCTACAAAAAATGATGAGTACTACTAAAATAACTTCTAGAACCATCATTCCATACCACGACTAGTACTCGCTACATTCTCGCCTCCTGAGAAGAAAAATAGAACAAAAAGAAAAGGGTGAGCTCAACTAGTCCAGTAAAGAACATTATGACTAAGATAATATAAAACAAATTATCGTTAATCTTCAACAAGGAAAAAATCTGAGAGAATATAATAGACAATAAGTTTCAGATCAATATTCGCAGCAGAAATAATAATTCATAGCAGAGTTATGTAGAGAGTGAAATCTACTATTATCTATGAATTTAAAAGTCCATCATCAATATTTTATCCCTGTAACATCAATCAATATACATTATAAATTAAATATTCATCTTTGCACTACAGGCCAAAGATATTCATAAGTTGGTCATGTTCATCTTAACACCTGTTCATCTTTGCACTACGGGCCAAAGATATTCATCATAAAATCATTAATCTTTTCACTACAGGCCAAAGATATTCAGTTATATCATCATTTAGGACTGAGGATGATGAAAAATATTTTAAAGAAAACGAATCCAGTGAAACAAAAGAATAAATATTAAGGATTCGTATTTCGATTTATCCATGTCCAAAAATACCTCATAAATAATCATAGTGGAGTAAAATTCAAGAATGATTAAAATATGGATACAATCAAAGCTAGTATCCATAATAGATATTTTGGACGAAAAACAAAAAATTAATTTTTCTATGAATAGTTCAGTATTCGTGAATAGTGTCGTATACGTGAATAGTAACCCTAACACAAAAAGTTCCAAATTTGATTAAAAGTTCAGATCAATACTTCGGCATAATGATATTGAAAGAAATAATATCATTTTAAAAAAAATATCCCTTACCTCGAAAGAATAGTACTTCTGGCTGGAATACTGAATATAGTGTTGAAGGGAACTTGTACCGTATAACAACACTTAAAGTATCAAAATACTCACAAGAATACGTTTAATATATCGAGAGAGAAAACTTTAGTTTCTTGTGTGATTTTCAATTCTAATCTAAGCACCCTATTTATAGGAAAATGCTTAGAACATCAAAGCAAAAAATTTAATATAATATTAATATATTATAAATAAATTCCTACGCACACATTCTAAGATCTGAATTCATCCATGCTTGACAACAAATAAGCCCTCCAAACATATCAAAAACGTTTTTCTTTTAAAACAAATTTAAAACTTTTAAAAAATAGATATTTCGGAACTTCAGAACTTCAACAATTCATAATAAATAGCCCTTTTATCAGAAAAATTCGAACCTCGTGTCTTTTTCATAGGAAATTTCATTATCTACAACTTTGCAGAAGAAAATTTTTCCAAATTTCAAACAGAAATTGACCGAAACCACAAACGGGTGATTTTATAGGCTATAATCAAATTTCAGTCAAGAAATGGGGTCCACTGACATGTTTAACATGTTTTTTACATTTATTGCAACAAAAATACTCTTCCTCCTCATATATCCCATATTTATTGTAAAAATATCACCATTATTATATTATTAAAATATAATAATATATTTAAATAAATTATTTTATCAGAAAAAGATAAAATATTAATTTTCAACAATTGTCACATTAAAAATTTTCTCCATCTATATCCACATAAAATTAATATTTTCCTCATCATATAAATTAATAATTAATTATTCACAAATAATATTACAGAATCACAATACTGACAACCAGGCAGTTTCCAGTAAAGAGGGGGCTTTCCAATAAGGATTTCTCCTTACTGGCGCGCAATTAGATGACCAAACCTCTCCTTAGACAGAACTTTCTAGATATTGCCAATATTGCTATCTAATAATATTATTCAGATAATATGAATTATTGCTCCGATAATGGAAAATATTGTGTAGTGACAATTATTGAAACAACAATAATATAAAATATCAACATAGCAATTATTAAATTAATAAAATAAAATATTGAACAGTAATTACTGTAACAATTATTGAGTAGTGTCTTCTTACGTAAGAATCAATAATTGATGCAATACTGTGTTTTGTTGTGTTTTTTTTAACCACCGAGTATTTCAACAATATTAACGGTAACAACTACGTCGTTATTTATAAACAACTTATACTTGTCGTTTTCTTCATCCAATCGCTTTTTGTTATGGGGCCCACACAAGGCTGCGCCTTCGTAAGAATATTCCCCGACAGTAAGAATATTCCACGACCAACGAATATTCTACGATAAAAATGAATATTTTATAACCACTTACATATTTAAAATATTTGCGCATTTTATCCATAACTAACCACATTAATCAAATCAACTCTTACTATTTTAAAATAATAAATAGAGAAAATTTAATTTTATCTATAATAAGTTGGGGTCTTACATATATATATATATATATATATATATATATATATATATATATATATATATATATATATATATATATATACATGTTAGTCAAAATGGGTGGGGGAAGGGGGGAATCAAATTGTCACATGAAGGAGTATTATTTCAGTATTGTATGTTAGTGGGTTTGAAAAAGTGGCAGAAGAAATAAGAGGAGTTCACGGGGTTTCACCTGTGATATATTTTTTTCTGCACAGGTTATATATATATATATAATATTATATTTTATTTAAAAGTTTTTGTTTTATTAAAATATTTTATAGTAAATCAATCTGGACCGTCCGTTTAAAAATAAATCAATCTGGACCGTTCAAAAATTAGTTGTTATTCAGTCCATTCTTCTATAAATAGAAGTTCATTCCTTCATTATTTCTTACGAATTCACTAAAACTCTAGAGAGATAAACTATAGAGAGAAAGAAGAAAAGTATTCTGTTACTTCACTACTCCTATATCAAGTACTCTTCTTTCTAAGTTAAGCGGTAATTCCCTATACTTGGTGAAATTCTTTTGTTATTCCATTCTTTATTATTCTGTTGGAATATCCTGTCTGTGTGTTTTACGCCGGACCTGGTTCCGTCTTTATTATTCTGTTAAAATATCCTATCTGTGCATTTTACGTCGGACCTTGGTTCCATCTTTATTATTCTGTTGGAACATCCTGTTGGTGAGAATTTCGCCTGACCTGGTTCCGTTATTTATTATTCTGTTGGAATAACCTGTCTATGCGAAGTACCGCATGCATGGTGATTTCTTTTGTTATTCCATTCTTTATTATACTCAGTTGGTTAAAGTTTTGACTTCTATACTCCATGAAATTAGTGGAATATCCTTGATATTTGCGCTTCATCCAGTATCTTTTCATAGAAATATTCTTCTGAGCATTCTTGAATTTTACTCTATAAAGAAGTATCATGTTGACAATTTGGACTTATTAATTCCTGAATAAATTAATTCTTAAACTTGTTTTATTGAATTCTTATATTATTGTCATCATCCTCATGTTTATATTTTTTTGAAAGTCATCTATGGCCTGTAGTGCATGGATAGACTTGGTATGATTATGACCAGGGATTATTCGGTGTAATCATGACCATAATGTTACAAATGATGTGGTAAAGTCCTCATTGGCCTTAGTGCATTGATGGACAGTTGTTGGCATGATCATGACCATTGATGAATACACGAATATCCTTGGCCCGTAGTGTATGAATAATTTATGATTGTGATACTAATGAATATCATTGGCCGTAGTGCAGGGATGATATAGATTATTTATTAAGTTGAGTCACAGCGATAAAAGTGATGAAAAACCTTTTAAATCATAAAAGATAGTAGATTTTATTCTCTACTTGACTCTTTTAATGGATTGCTTGTTCCGCTGCAGTTAAACTTGATGTCTATTATATTTTATCAGTTTAACACTGTTAAAGACTAATAATAATTTATTATGCATTATCTTAGTCATAATATTTCTTACTGGGCTAGTTAAGCTCACCCTTTCTTTCACTGTTCTCTTCAGGAAATGAGAACGTAGCCGGGACTAGTCGGGGAACGGAGTGACGGTCCAGATGATAGTATTAGTAGTCCTCACTATTCTGTTAAATAATGTGATAATAAATATAATGAAGACTTATTCTGAAAGTGAATATTGTCTAGAAAACAATATTTATATTAAAACTCACAGCTCTCTTGTTTTATATTAAAGAGTGTATTTGTATTTTGTACCATGTATTTGGCGACTCAGGATAGGTGATGTATACCTATTTTGGGAGCATCACAGAAATAACCTATTTTCTACGGAATAAATTCTGTCAAAAATATATGTTTTTCTTGTAGTGTTTTCCAAAGTATATTCCATTGTGCATAATCAATCCTGATTAACTGATTATTTGGTAATATATCTTTAATTAATTAAAAAGTTTTAAAGATCTATTCAGCCCTCTTTATAGATCTCGACTGGCCTCTAGAAAACAACAAGTAGTATCAGGGCAGGTTCTCACAAACATTTAAGGCTTACACTTTGAGTTGATCTATGACACTAAACAAAATTAGTTCTGAGCTTGGTAGTGAGGATAGGTCATCTCTTCTGAATAAAGATAAGTTTACTAATTGAAAAATGTGTATGCAGGCATATATGGATGATGTTGATGATGAACTATTTTATGTTATCCAGAATGATCTATGCGTTTCAATCAAGCTGACTTCAACAACAGATGATCTCGAGTGGTCAACTGGTGCAGCTAGACAAGAGATCTAAGAATATATTTTTCTGATAGATGAATTCCTTGAAAATGTTATAAACGGCACCACTGACAAAGAAGTCTGAGAAGTTCTGCTAATGATGAGGACACAACAAAATGAGATGATCTCTCATGTCTCTAGAGAAAGAATCACTGCAGAATTTGAAAGATTCATTGTGTTTCTCAACTTTCTAAGAGCCTGTGGCAAGGTCCACCCCAACAATAATTTGAATATAAAGTTCATGAGAGCTTCATCAAGCATATGGGATGTCAAGACCATCCCCAATCAAGAATCAATAAATCTGTTCGATATGTTTTTTAAGAAGCTCTATAATAATTTGTTTACCTTTGAGTTCTGAAGTCAAAAGAAAATTCAAAAGGATTATGGATAATAAGGAAGTGCCAATATCATATGAACTTGCTAAAAAATGAAGTAGGAAGATGAATTTATACATGGAGCATTCCATTCCAGTTCAAAATACAAGTAGAAATGGTAACAGACAAATAACAACACAATTACAATCAGAATAATGTCTCTACAAATGGTAAATATTCCCAATTAACAAACAACAGAAAATAGAAGAATCGTATATCTGATGCAAAGCAACAATGTAGATGTCTACTAGGCTTAGCTGCTTTTCCTTATTTCTTGTACTATCTCCTGTGCCAAGTAAAAAGGAGCAATTGATGAGAATTTATGTTTACTTGTCAAACACACCGGTAAAATTGGTGTCCTATATGCACAATGCAATTTGACTTGCATTACTAGCAAGCTAATAATAGCCTTTATCAGTCGTAATTCATAGTAACATTCAAATCATGGTTGCTTAAAGAATCAATTTCTTTACCAAACAAATACGAGCAGAGGACTGTTAAACAAATTGGCGTCAGAAGCTTCCTAACCATGAAAAGCATCATGATTTAAAACAACTGTGACCGGCTTTTAGATGGAACTGAGATAATAAAAATTAACACCCAAGGTAACTGATAAAAGGAAATGGAAAGAAACAAGGGAAAAGTCTATTCCTTTTCATAAACAAATGATGCAACTGTAACAGCTCTGATCAGAGTTAGGTACCTACTCTGAGGCTGTTTTGGGTTCTCTTAGTTCTTATTCTCATCCCCATATAGGCATTATTACGATCCTACAGTACCCATATTATAAAAACGGATCCATCCGGTTAACTTAAAGTTTATTTTTTGGTAAGTTGATCAATTGGCCAATAAAATATTGATACACATACTCCAATTGACCAATGTTAACGCCAAGATCTTCTGCTACGTCCCAATCACGTAAGACGTCCTGATCCTGCACAGTAAACACGATAAACACCACAAGCTTGACGGCTGTTCCGTCGGGGGATAGCTCAAGCGTGAGAATTAGTATGTGTTCACAAGGTTAACAATGGAGGAATGTAATGTCTAGTGTCTAAAGAGATAATAATCATTGATCGTGTGTGTATGGGTGAGAGAATATGAATATATCTGAATGTATGAGAACGTACCTGTTAGAGAAGGCTTCCTTGCTAGGTTATACTATCCCCGCATGGGTTACTGTGTCAACCACTACTACCTGACACCCCCTCTGATCTGATGGGCTCTGCCGACTGCATGTAGTTTATCTACTGCCTTTGGCCACTGTTTTCTACCGCCGGCCGGCTATGATCCCATCCACATTAATGCATGGCAGGCACTTTAGTCAACCGTCATGCTTTTTCATCATCACAAGTCAAAGATAGAGATATTAAAATATCTAATGGGTCGATCCATCGATCCGACCCGGTCTTATAGGATTAAAAGAAGCTGATACAGTGATTGGGCCCAACGAACCCCATGGCTTAATTATAAAAGCCAAATGGATTAAATTAATAAAGGAGACCAATTTACCCGGCCCAAGATAAGAGAAATATCATGACCCAACAACCAACTTAACCAAAAAAAACTTCATAGTAACCACTTTCTTAAACAAAAAAGACAATATTAAGAAAATAAATGGCAATAATTATGAAATACTAATATGATTACTCACCAGTCATACTAAACAGATAGATTCGCAGTGAAGTTTTTTTGCATCATATATTTTATTCCATAATTGTATATTTACAATTTTTTTATTACATCACAAAGTCATTACAATTTTACATCACAAAAAAGACAAAAAATAAAATATATTTCTTCTTTAGCTTTCCTTTACTTTCTGATAATATAACACACATATATATATATACACGGTCCGGATCAAGTACATACCTTTTATCTTACTCACCCGTGCTCATCCCCTTTAGGCGACGGTTTCGGTCATACAGTCGTCTATACTTTTAGCGACACTATATGTTGTCCGTCGCTAAAAGTATAGACGACGGTTGTATGACATAAACCGTCGCCTAAAGGGGGTAAGCACGAGTGAATAAGATAAGGGGTATGCACTTGATCCTTGATATATATCTATATAATAAAACAGAACCTATTTTGAATTTTTCATTTGACAAAGCACAAAGACGGTTCAGATTCATTCTAACTTAATCCTTCCAATTTAATCTAAAGGCTCATATTTCTTCCCGCCCAAATCAAATTCACCCCTACACCCTACCCTCTCTCATGTTCACACACAAAATTTTTTGCTCTCCTCTCTTCTTCACACACACACACACACAAATAATAATAATAATACTAATAATAATTATAATAGTACTACTACTAATAATAGTAATAATAATTATAAATATAATTATATTAATATTAATTATAATAGTACTACTACTACTACTAATAATAATAATAATTATTATTTTTATAATAATTATAATAATAGTAATAGTAATAATAATAATAATAATTATTATTATTATAATTATTGTTATAATAATAATAATAATAATAATAATAATAATAATAATAATAGTAACAGTAATCTAAATAATAAAGATTCGGATTCATTTTAATTGAATTATAATAATTATTATTGATGATTGTATGTTTTGTGGACAAGTTTATATTTTTCTTGATATTTATTTTTAAAGGAAAATTAATTATTGTGGTAGTGTGGTAAATTATGATAATTGTTATGTCTGATTGTAAGTTATTTTAAGTTGAAAAGAGTATTTAGGTAATATAATATTTTTTTAATTTTAATCTATTTTATCGTTACGCCGTGCCTTCAGGCACGAGTAATTACTAGTATATATATATAGGGGGAAATGGGTATACACATCAGTGTATTTTGTTTTGTACACTGTATGCAAAACGGTGTCGTTTTGTTTAAAAAAAACACGCGGTCGTTCTTTCTCTTCTCCCAAACCAGGGCTTCTTTCTTCCGAGCGAGAAATCGATTCTCTCTCTAAAAATGGCTTCTCCTCCAAAATCTCCTACTTTTCTCCTCATCCTCTTAATCGCCGCCGAAAATCGAGAGTTAAACTGAGTTATCTTCTCCTCTCCCATGGCGGGTGAGGTCAACGGCGTCGTTTACGAACAACCCACACCCCCAATGACTACTTCTAGGGCTTCCATAAACGGCACCCTAAGAGACGACGCTTCGAGCTGTACTAGGGAAATTGATAGCGAAAAGGATAAGCAGGAAGATCGCTTCGCTTGCAGAGCACTGAGAGGAAGAAGCTCTCTACTCGAGCAGAACCCCACTTGTGCTCTCTCAATCTTCAGAATTGCAAAAGTAACCTTTTACTTAACACTGATAAGTTTTTTTTTCCTGCTGCAAATTTTGCCAATAATTTGGATTTTTTATTTGGGTTTCTTATAAGTTAATTATAAAGCTGGTAACTTTTTTATTGTTTGGTTTTATTTGCTAATGAATTTAAGAATTGTTGCTAGTTACTGTTGAAAATGGTGGCATATCTTGTATGTGAGATTCTTAGATATTCTGAAAGTAAAAAGGATTTGGGTTAATTAGTAATCTGGTAAAAAGTTTAAAATTTCAATTTGAAACACAATCTCACATTGTGTTTGAAGGCTCATTTCATGCTATAGAATTGGAATTTTGGTGCAAAACTAATTTAGAATTTGAATTGGCATGAACACTAATATTTTTTTTTATTTTTAATATCCAATTTGTGTCTTGGGTTTCTTTACAGCGAGCTTTAATTTAGTTGAGTCAAACTTTGAACTTGATGTGTGAACTCTAAAGAATCACATTTTACCGTGTTTGATGATTTGAACTTTGAACTTAATATTGTTGAAACATTTAGATGATTCATCCAAATAAAAGCTTAGACCCACCAATTCAATTTATATCCTTATATATACATTTCACATTAAAGCAATCAGAAAAGCTTGACTGGCCTAGGTACTTAAGCTTGTAATTATTGAGAAAATAACAACTAACAAACTACATTTCACACGTACCTGCCTACATTATTGAAATATTTACGACCCTGAACCCTGGTCCCTATGTAATCAGAAGAGACCTTCACGTCATTTTTATCCACTGTTGTCCATAACAAGGAAACGTATAAATTATAATACATATATTGTTCAATCAAAAAAAAAATCTTAAAAGTAAAAGTTTCCTTTCTTAAGGGTATGATGGTCACCAGTGTATTGACTCAGGTTCGCCCTTAGTTTTCCCTATTTTAAAACGACACAACATAGCAATTGGTGATTGATTATTAGGAACTGGTGTAAAGAAATAGAGAGGTGAAGACTAGAGTCTATAGAATGCTTTTACTTGGAAAATGCACCTCCTATGCAGTCAAGATATTTAATTTTGCCAAATTTGCTGATAGTTCTAATACCTAAAGGCTGATCTTTCTCTTTTTAAGAGCTTTTTATCTATATGTGCTCTAGTTCATGTGTCTACCCCTCCATCAAAAGTTCAAGTTAATGACTTGAGACGAAGTTCAATGTAAAATGGTCTGAACTTTATTTTAAAATATCCTCCAATGTTATTTATCAACAACAGCTGGCCTATTGCAGGCCTTCTCTTTATCTCCACAGAAAAGGTTGCCTTTGGCAGTGAGAGGACAATGAAATCATTTCTCCAACAAGGGAGATCATTAGAATACATTATAAGGTCAGTTACATTTGTTACTGTCCCTTTTTCATAAATTATTACTTGGTATCTTGAATATTATCTTAATAAGATTATTTACTTTATGCAGGTCTCAATACCAATAGGAAAAATAAAGAGAGCCAACGAGAGCACAGAGATAGTTACAAGGGATAACTTTGATTTCTGGTTAGAGATAGTTACAAGGGATAACTTTGATTTCTGGTTCATGGGATTCTTGAATTATCAGAAAACTTTGAAGTAAAAGATCAGGCAATCTCCCAAACTCAATGAGTCATAACTAGCTATAAAAACAGAAACATGATTTGCTGTCCTCAATGCATGTACATATGGTAACTAGAGCTCTAGATATGGAATGTGTACGATTCCTTTTGTTACTACCAAGTCTTCTATTGATGTCGAAAAATGTGTTAATAATGATATCATCAGTACTTTTCCATATGATTTTGAGTATGTTATGTCATCATGCAGTTAATGAGTGTTTGCATTGACCACTGTTGAGAAGCTGTAAAATCATATAGAACTTTCGGCGTAAAAAGAATATTTTAAACAAATATATCTATATAGCAATATCTAGTAGTCATGCAATGATTGATTCCTAGTAATATAACTTGTGCCAAATGCCCAAATGTTAAAAACAAATAATAGTAACATATTCAATGATATAATTTGAACCAGCAAGTGTACAATAAACATCATTTGTTCTACATCGAGATCCATAATTGAATCTATACAACCTCTTATCAGAATTAAACCAAATAAATAAATACATTAACGATAAAATTCACTTTACAACATGTAGGGAACTGCAAACCAGCCTCATCACAACCAGCTTTGGTAACATGAGAGCATGATCGCACATCAATATATTCTAGAGTTTTACACAACTCCAAAATCATGGAAATTTCAGCCACGGTAATCTTTGGACAGTTGCTGACCTTCAAAATTTTCAGTTTCACTGCGTAATCCCTGAAAAGCAGTATCAGTCACTTCCTCGCAGTACCCAACATCAATATCTCAAGATGATGGAAAATATCTTGGCAGCCAGCAATGATGAGAAATATTTCAAGATTTTTATAGAAATTTGCCAAGGATAATATAGCTGCATCTCCAAGTTTATAGCAATCCAACAACTGAAGAGAAGCTGAGCATGCTTTTGATATATCGGATATTCCATTATCTCCATCATTGTTGTACTTGTTGATGTCTAAAAACTTCATCCGTTGACACCCATCAACAAGAACGGCAAGTCCAGAGTCAGTTATGTTGGTGCAGCCTTGCAAACCCAACTCTTCTAAATTATGACAGTTTCTAGAAAGAGCTCCTAATAGTGCATCCGTAACAAATCTACAACCAGAAAGATGCAACCTCTTCAAGCTGACACAACCCTCAGCAACAGGAGATAACCCCTTGTCCGTTAGCTGTCTGCAGTAAGAAACATCTAGACATTGTAGAGAAGAAAGACCAGTTCCAATTGTCGCTATCCCAGTATCAGTGATACCTGTAAAAGAAAAATGTGACTCGACCATAAAATTTTATTCCTAAGCACCCCGAAAGAGCAGTTAAAGAAAGATTTGGTTGAAATAAAAGTCTTGCCAGGAGTACGTTAGGAGTTAAACAGAAGCTCGGACGTGAAGTTCAAATCATCAAACACGGTAAAATGTGATTCTTTAGAGTTCACACATCAAGTTCAAAGTTTGACTTAACTAAATTAAAGCTCGCTGTAAAGAAACCCAAGACACAAATTGGATATTAAAAAAGAAAATACCAGTGTTCATGCCAATTCAAATTCTAAACTAGTTTTGCACCAAAATTCCAATTCCATAGCATGAAATGAGCCTTCAAACACAATGTGAGATTGTGTTTCAAATTGAAATTTTAAACTTTTTACCAGATTACTAATTAACCCAAATCCTTTTTACTTTCAGAATATCTAAGAATCTCACATACAAGATATGCCACCATTTTCAACAGTAACTAGCAACAATTCTTAAATTCATTAGCAAATAAAACCAAACAATAAAAAAGTTACCAGCTTTATAATTAACTTATAAGAAACCCAAATAAAAAATCCAAATTATTGGCAAAATTTGCAGCAGGAAAAAAAAACTTATCAGTGTTAAGTAAAAGGTTACCTTTGCAATTCTGAAGATTAAGAGAGCACAAGTGGGGTTCTGCTCGAGCAGAGAGCTTCTTCCTCTCAGTGCTCTGCAAGCGAAGCGATCTTCCTGCTTATCCTTTTCGCTCTCCAATTACCCTAGTACAGCTCGAAGCGTCGTCTCTTAGGGTGTCGTTTATGGAAGCCCTAGAAGTAGTCATTGGGGGTGTGGGTTGTTCGTAAACGACGCCGTTGACCTCACCCGCCATGGGAGAGGAGAAGATAACTCAGTTTAACTCTCGCTTTCCGGCGGCGATTAGGAGGATGAGGAGAAAAGTAGGAGAATTTGGAGGAGAAGCCATTTTTAGAGAGAGAATCGATTTCTCGTTTGGAAGAAAGAAGCCCTGGTTTGGGAGAAGAGAAAGAACGACCGCGTGTTTTTTTTTAACAAAACTACACCGTTTTGCATACATTGTACAAAACAAAATACACTGCTGTGTATACCCATTTCTCCCATATATATATATATATATATATATATATATATATATATATAATAAAATAGAAATGATTTTGAATTTCCAGCTAACTCAATAAATATGTGGGTCGTCCAAAGTTTGGGATAAATCTCACTGTTCATACATCTATCTAATAAAACACATATATTTATCTAATAATCTAATAATAATTTAATAAAATACAAATGACTTTAAATTTCCCGCCCACTCAATAAATTATTTTGGTCGTTCAAAATTTGAGATAAATCATATTGTCCATACAGTGCCGGAAGCACGGGACCCAGCTAGTATATATATATATATATACGAAAAGAATCACATAACAAGTATATCAGTATATCATGAACACTGTTACAAATGTATCAACAGTGTATACCGCTTGTATGATACTCAACAGTCAACACAGCAACAATTATATCTGCATACTAACACAAAAGAATAAAAGGAAAAACCAAGTGAAAAACAAAAACAGAAGGAAAAAACCTGAAAATTAAATTTTCAAAAACAAAAACAGAGTAAACCGGAACAGAATTGATAGAAGGGAAGAACAAAAATTGGAAGAAAAAAAATAAGAACCTTCAGGGCTCTAAGCACATCATCACTAGGTCCAGAGGGGAGCTATTGTACAACTGAAGAGAGAAAGACAGATCAAGAGAGAGAGAGAGAAAAAAATGTGTGTATGTGTGTGAGAGAGAAGAGAAAGAGTAAAAGAAAGCAGGAACGAGCAGCAATTGAGATTTCAGATTGAAAACTATATTTGCAAAAATCACATGAATTTTCCCCTTATTTGGAGAATTTTCATCAAATTTGCAATTCCTCTACATGCTCTCGATTTGCCGCTTCAAGCTCGCCGAAACTTGTCCTTCCTAATCTCCCATCTCAACAGTTGCAAACACAGCCCCTCTGATCCAATCCGGTTCCCACATAGCAACTTATGTTGTTAGGGCTTTGGTGGAAATTACTACATTAGCCCTTGTACTTTCCATAATTTATAATTGAGGCCCTAATTTTATGAATACGGAGTTTCTTTTACCCCTATCGGGCATAAAGCCATAAAGCAAGAACTATTATTTTTTTGTCACTTTCAAAAAAATAAAAATAAAAAAATGTATATATATATATATTAGTCTTTTGTAACACACAGCAATACAATTGGCAACATTGTATTGTAGTAATCAGTACCATGCCAGGATTCAACTTCAAAGCTTCCCGGTTGATAATGCCCAATAGTCTGAATTTAAAATGAACTCCTCCGTATTTCAGATTATTCACCCAGAACAGCCTTCAAATTTTCATTCTCACAAAATTCTCCATGGTTGAAGGCAAGCTACTCCATTTTCAGGGGCCAAAATTTACCACACATATAGTTGCAATGGAATTATTTCCTCAACCACATACCCACCGTGAAAGGCACAAGTTTCCTGGTTTCGAATACTTAACCACTTCCTAAGTTATGTATGTATAAAAATAGGACATTAAATATATAACCTACGCATAAGCAACAGAATGCACACGAGGAGGCAACAATAATTTAACCAAGGTCCAAAAACACAAGCCATTAATGTAAATCTTTACTTATTTACACTGCGAGGTATTCCTCATGCTGCATAGATCAACATTGGCACGAAACATATCATCGTAGTTCAACCTCCAAATATAAGTCCAAAGAAGAGATTGAAGTAACTACATTTCGTAGCAGACTTTACTACAGAATGGTCTATTACAGGCTCATACATCAACATGAAACCACCGAGTTGAAATGAGTTGAGGACTTCAGCTGAGATAGAGCAGTATCACGTTCCTCATTTTCGTTGAAGTCTATAGGTGGTGGTGTCCCACTAAGATTTTTCTTCCTGTAATAAAAAAATGAAATGAAACGAAACCTGATCAGAATGCTAAGTGTGGGGAGCCTAGTAACTTAGTAAACCAAACAACATGATACTAACTAGAAGTCGAGGAACAACCAATCATTACCATCATAAACTTTTGACTTAGCAGCTTCATGTGCTACAGCCTAGGATAATATAGAATTGAGTGCTTCTGCTAAAGCATAAATATACAATCTTGGGAGAAAAAAAACGTGTTCATCTTTATTCGGTTAATTGCTGCACTAATTTTTTGTGATGGAACGAGAATTGCTTGACATAGTAAGCCACAGACAAAACCATCAAGTATTGCCATTGGATCAAAGAAAATTTAAATTTTGAACACAATGCGGGCCCCTCATTAACTACCAAGACATGACGACCTTTTAGATAAGGGGGTGTCCAAAAAAGAAGCCCAAAAGAAGTGATAATACGAACCAACTAACATATTATGATTGCACCTGGAAAGGGAGCAAACAATGAAATAAACATGGCATACCTCCGAGAGATAGAGGTCTCCTCAGACAATGCCTTTTCTAGTCTTTCCTCGAAAGGTGTCGCGTGCCAACTCACTTTCTGATCCTGCAAACAGGGCATTGGCATCAGCATTTTTTATTTTGCAGCTTTCACAGTCAGGAAAAAGGGAGAAACAAAACTAGGGGGTACCTCTTTGTACTTGGTAGTTGAATTTGGGATTCCATTCCCATCCCACCACTTTGGTGAGATACGAGAAGGTTCATCTTCATTCCAGTGAGCAGCAACCATCCCAAGGATAGGTCGATCCCCAAGATTTTTGCCAAAATAAGTATTTTCACTAGCAAAGGATACAACCCGCTGATTATTGCAATTTTGATCGGTTGGCTTCAGCCAAGAAGACAGGCTTGCTTCCACCTTCAACTCTTTCTCAACTGAATCTGCCATCATCCCCACTTCTGAGTTAGGGTTTGCTTTATCAGCCTGTTCAAGCAATTCTATCAGGTGACCCAACTGTTGATTGGACTTGGAATCTTCTTCCTTCAACACATTCCAATGGGATAAGTTATCAACAGGGTTCAAAACTGAGTAGACGTACTGAGACCTGATTCTGGGATTCTTCCCATTTCCCATATTTCTTACATATGATGGGAAAACAGTTCCAGGTGTTTGCATATCGTCACTTAATTTTAGTGGGGTTGGGTAAGGTGATGGCTTTGATACACTGTCATTACCAGCTGATTCAGATCGCTTTGAGCTTTGGCAAGAACCTTCAGATGAAGAGGCTTTTGATGAAAATGTAGACACGTCAGACTGGCAGTCAAACTGAACAGACTTGTTTCTGCATTGCACGCTAGCATTCTGATTAGTACGAGTATGAATGCCTATGTCAAAATTACCAGTACTAGAACTGGTAGAGATCCTTGCTGGAATTTGTCCGCTTGTTATACAGCTACAAAAAATCGTGCAATAGACAGGAAAAGATTAAAATAAAAAAAGTAGGATGCACTTCAAAAACATGAGCGCTATTCAATTAGTCACTAGAAATCCTCTCTGTGCCTATTAGTGTTAAGAATGGTGATAAACTAACAATCAACATGATTTAAAGCAATTCAGATAAGAGAAATTGGAAGATTTACCTGCTAGGTGTATATGCCGAAGAACCTGATCCAGTTACCCATTCGTCACAAAGTTTAATAGGAGTAGGAGGTTGTTCAGCTTGAATCTCCAGATTGAGCTTCTGAATAGAAGTGTTTGGAAGCCAAGAATGGAATTTCAAGGATTCTGAATCTCCATTAGATGGTGAATCCTCCAATATCTTTGAAGCTTTCCGAATTTCAGCAGGAGTCTCAGGTAATGCACCACAAGCTTTGAGGAACTTGGCCTGCATTATAAACTTAATCCAATCAAGTGACTAAAGAGTAGATTCTAAAACAAAAGTGGCTTGTTCAATAGAAGTAACTAGCAGTTCCAGTTGTACATTCAGATTTCAGACTCCATTTAACTTTTGCTTATGTAAGAGGGCCCCGTTAAATTTTACTGAATATCAAGTCAAGCAACAGTTATTAAACTCTTAACCTTGGGTACTTTTTACTAGGTTTGAAAAGAAGCTTAACAATAAAAACAAGTTAATAAATTTCTAAATTATGCAATCCCTAAGCTCAAAGAAGTAGAGAAAGAGGGCAATCAGCACAGTCATTCAACAAGACATAGGCTTGTATTCAAGTCTAGGCCATTAATTGAAAGATAATACAGTACAATTTATTGTTGAGGAAAAAAAATAAGAAATAAAGGACAATGATATAAGGACAAACAGAAAACCATATCAGCTTATATTTAAACAAAGAATGAAGAAACAAAAATTGTAATCCTTAAAGTAACTGTTTCCAATTAAAATCATATCCTGCAGAAAACATTTATCTAATCTAATGAAACTAGATAAAAAGGTAAAACAAAACAAAAGGCTCAGGGAGGTAACAAAACATTTGAGCACTACACCACCTCAGGGAAAAAGAAAGAAAAGAAACTGCAAGCTCTAAGCCTTTTGACAAAGTGTATAATGACTGCCTAAACTTTTAATAGATATAAGCTGAGTAGTAAATCAAATAAGCTCAGAAGTTACTATCCAAAGATGCAACAAATTCAGCCTGATTGAAGAGCAATAAGCAAGTAGTGATGTAACATAGTAACAAAAAGACTTCTATTAATGTTCATAGTTCTCAAAGTACCTAACTACACTATTATCAAAAAGACCAAAAAAATTACACACCAATCAACTGCATCACTTGAATAGAGGACCCCTTCTGTACCTAAATATTTAGCCTACTAAATTCAAAAGAAGATAACAAACATTTCTTGTATGTTTTAGAAGTTATGAATGAATTCAGGTTGTAGGATGTTTCTCTGGTTTTATTCCACAATTATAAAAGGTAGATTTCGGGATTATATCTTGGTAAACCTCTGTCCAAGGGGGTGGAATCCTGTAATACAATTATTCCCCACCTACCAAATTTTTAAAAAAAACGGAATCATGTACCAAGTAAAGTAAATTCCCAATAAACTTTAAACGAGAGAGAGAAAGATTTTACTTACCGCCCTATTTTCCTGGACAGAATCAACATTCCTAGTTCATAACTCACAAATTCAGAGTTGAACCTAGGACTACCCACTTTTCAAGATGGGATCTACATCATGCTACTTCAGCTTCGACTCTTCTAATCATCATTAATAAAATTTTATACAACTACTAAACCATTTAAAACACAAATAAAAATGTTTACGATCATAAAAAACACAAGAGATTACCGATTAAAAAATAATAATAATCTACTCATGTGGTTCCCTCACCATGGAACTCCACATTCCCTTGCATTCTACTGGCATAGGATCAAAGTCCTCATATACCTTCAAGTTCATAAGCTAATTTCTTTTCTGCTTAAAATATTATTGTGATACTAGTAGCACAAATATTCATTATGTAGTGGCACGAATTCGTTGGCAGCTATGTAATTTGTTAATGTACACACAATATATACTTCTCAAGCAACAACAGTTGCAAGACATCAATGAGCAAATTAACTTCAACATATGACACCTATTAGAAAACAGTAAACAGATTGTATCAAACTAGGTTTCCAATCTCTAACATAAATTATATGCTTTCTGTTATTTATCTCACATCATCTACTATGTGAAATCAAAATGATGACTGCTGACCATAACCTACAATTAACAGAGACTAATATAGCAAGCCTTATAACATAGCTGTAAAGAAGATAAAAACATTTTGTAACAATTCCGTCCAGGCTAACCAGAACAATTTGTTCATTGTCTGCATAATTTTTGAAGCTCAAATTGTAATAGGTTGCATGTAAGTTCAAATGTTGAACAATTTGAGTATGTCTAACGAAAACAGACCTCATCCTTGAGTCCTCTAAAATCACAATCCAGCTCTGAATTCCCCACAAGATTATATTGCTTCTCTTTGCATAGTGAATCATCTTTTTCTACAATAACAAAAGATAAGTACAAGTAAGAATTAAGCAAAAATCCACAATTTACTTTAAAATAGAGCAGTTAGACAATATTAACCATAAATTCACGGCATTAATGGTATTATAATCCAGCAGAAAATAGTAGCATTAAAAATTTAAGCAGCAAGATCTAAAATTAAACCAGAAATTATAAAATGAGTTACCTTCAGAAAGTAGAGTCCCGAGCCATTTTCGATTTCGATGTAACACAGCTTCCTGATAATAGCAAAAATAATGCTAAGAAAACAAAAGGATACCTTCTAAAACAAGATAAATTAAACTGAGAATTTCAACTGATCTTCTCCCAATTATGCCAAAAACTAAATCGAATAGAGGAAGAGTATTAAATCATACTCTGGCGTTAGCCGGAGGTTGTTCTGACACCAGACGAGCAGACCGGCGATGATGATCGCCTCTGATTCCGAAACAACCGAACAAACAACCCATCGTGGATCGGTGCAGAAATGCTAAGAATTCAGGCCAAGAGCATATCATCTGTGTATTGGATTGTTTGAATTTTACCAACCCAAAACCCTAGATTGCTCTTAGCATTTATTACTGAAATTTTTAGCTAGAGAACTGATATTGTCTTGTTTGGCTCCATTGAAATTTGAAATTTAAATACGACAAAATCAGGGGGAATTTGGGCTTTCCGAATTCCGGCCAAGTGCTTAAAAATTAAAATAATGGGTAGGTGTATGAATGAGGGTGAAATGACATTTTAGGTGTATGGATGGGTGTGAAATGACATTGTAGGTGTATGGATGGGGTGAAAATGATATCGAAGGTTGTTAATGGTGAGTGTGAAAATGACATTGTCCATATATATTTAATTTAAACGAGAACAATTTATTTATTTAAATTCTAATCCACTTTATATATTTTAGGCTTTATTGAAGGTTTTATGGATGGACGGGATGAAAAATTATGGACAAATGCTAGAGGGACCGGTTTTTAGTGATCGGGTTGGCGACCGTTAATTTTTTTATATATAACTCTCAAATAATTTATAAGATTTATTGTAACTGAAATTTTTATAAAATTCAGTGAAGATGAATTGTACAGCTCTGTTTTTTATATATATCCAAATGACATCTAAATCACTGAATTTTATAAAAATTTCAGTTTCAATAAATCTTATAAATTATTTGGGAGTTATAAAAAAAATTGGCCGGTCCGCCCCAGAAGAACTCAAAATTATACGAGCAAGGGGAAGGGATTATAATTATTTTTTTATTTTGTTTGTGAGTTTTAGAAAAGAATAAAAGAAATGAGATTTTAATTATATTTTTTTTTATTTTAAAATATTTTATTACTATATTATCCTTATATATTAATGTAATAAACGACATGATTTATTTTGAAAGGTTACTTTAGGTAATATAAAATATATAATTTTTTCATCCCTCCAAATCCTCTACTTTTGATTGTGAAATTTTGAGCTAAAAATAAAATGAACTTTACCTCAAAATCTCTTCCCTTTTCTTCATAAAAAACTCACAAACATGATATTTGGAGGGATTTTAATAATTTTCCATTCCCTTAAAAATAAACTTACAAACACAATATTAATGATTATCATTTTTTTAACCGTTTAATACATAATTTTCTAATATTATACCCCCTCTGTTCTTTTTTATATTGTTTTAGAGAAAAAAATTTATTTTTATCTGACACTTGTAAATTTAAATTAATAATTTAATTTTCATATTATTCTTAAGCATTACATTCTAATTTATTTTTATTTTATTATTTTAATGAATTTTAGAATAATAATATTAAAATTTTATACTAATTTAATCAATTAGATAAAAATTAATTATATTTTTTAACTTGTGTGCTTTCTCCTAAAACATCAAATAAAAAGAAACAACATGAGCAATTATGAATATAGATAGAATATTTACGAATAGACCAAATATGAAGAATTTAGAAAAAAAAAAATTAACTTTGATCTATTGAATGGTTCAGTTAATTTATACTTTTATTGAGGTGTGTGCTCAAATCTATCTAATAAAATATAAATAATTTTGAATTTCCCGCTCACTCAATAAATCATCTGGGCCGTCCAAATTTGAGATAAATCCCACCGTCCATACATCTATCTAATAAAATACATCTATTTATCTAATCTATCTAATAATGATTTTGAATTTCCCGCTCACTTAATAAATTATCTGGGCCGTTTTAAGTTTGAGATAAATATCACTGCCCATACAGTGCCGGAGGCACGGGACCCAGCTAGTTTATTATATTTTACACAATAAATAAAAGATAAAGACCTTACAACTATACTATGATATAAGTATGAGTCCTTCTACATGGACATTTTTATTGGACATGTTTATTGGATATTTTCAAAAAAAAAAATCTTGTGACTTTCAAAAAATGTATAGTATTTATTCTAATAGAAATTTTTATAAAATATAGTGTTTTAGGTATAATTTGGATAATCCTATTTTTGTATATGTATCCAAATTACACTTAAAACACTATATTTATAAAAATTTCTGTTGAAATAAATACTATACATTTTTTTGAGTCACAAAAAAATTTGAAAATGTTCAATTTTCCGATCAAATAAATCGGACTGCCTAGAGTTAGTATAAGTATATAACTTTGTCTAATAAAGATATACTAGATGTACCCGTCCGTGCCTCCGGCACTATTTAGCTTTGGACGGTGAGATTTATCCCAATATTTTGACCGTCCTGATGATTTTTGGGTTGAGCGGAAAATTCAAATTGTGTTGTATTTTGTTATATAGATTTAAAAATAATTTATAAGTTGGTCAAATTAAATTATAATTTTTTTATTATCATTTGAGTGTTCTAATGTAACTTATACTAGCTGAGTCCCGTGCCTCCGGCACTGTATAGATAATGAGATTTGTCTCAAACTTTGAACGACCCAGATGATTTATTGAGTGAGCGTGAAATTCAAAATCATTTGTATTTTATTAGATAGATAGATATTTTTTATTAGATAGATGTATGGACGGTGGGATTTATCCCAAACTTTGGACGGCCCAGATGATTTATTGAGTGGGCGGGAAATTCAAAATCATTTGTATTTTATTAGATAGATTTATGTTGGAAAAGCGAGCAAAGCACTTGTGGGCACGTGGGCCTGTGGCCCCTTTTAATTTGGGCTAGTTGGTATTGATTCAATTTAGTTGGAGCTAATTTAGGAATCGAATATGTACCCTCGAAGTTCACTCATCGACCTTCCATTTTACAATCATTGGATCAGAGAGTATTCTCTTCGTCCCATAATATATGACGTTTTAAAATTGTGTATAATAATTAAGAAAATAATTGAAAAATATTAAATATGGTATCAATTATCTATAATACCCTTAAAATCTCATTTATTACCATAATTATCTCATACTTTCTCTCATCTGTAACTTTTTCCTATGAGGGCTAATTTTGGAAAGATTGTAATTAATTATCCTATATTTTCTAAAACGTCAAATAATCTAAAACAAATAAAATCGCCTAAAACGTCATATATTATGAGACGGAGAGAGTAACTCGTAAAGATTGTATTTATACACAATTGAATTAAAAGACAAAGAAGCGAATGAATTTTAAATTGGGAAAAATAATTTTGAAATTAACTCTTAATTAATTAAGAATCAACTTAAATTGAAATCATTTTGCAATTTGTTATATACTAGTTGATAGCACGTGCAATGCACGGGCTAGATTGAATAATAGATTTAATAATTTGTTGATTTAAGTGAATATTAGGGAAAAGAATTAAAGAGAACATGTATATGTTCAAAGAAACAAAATGAACAACTTTATACATGACTTATTATTTATACACATCTAGTTGTTAAGTTGCAAAGTATAGTGCTGACATCTCACGCTTGACACTTTTCTTCAGTGATCGTCTTTATTTGATTCTTCAAATCATAGTATGAAGCTCGACTGTAAATAAAGAAAAGATAATTGAATGTTATTAACAAATAGATCGACTTTTGATCAACATCTCTACTGGAAGAGAATCCAAAAAAGGGGCTTCTATGGATTTACCAATTCATCCAAAAATGTTTTAAATCAACATTGAAACACATTGGTCATTCATCCTTAGAAATTTAGGTAATAATAATTGTATCCAATTATTTACTTTTTTCTGTTCATTCATATATTTGTTCATACAAAATGTATGACAAACATAAGAGATTTTATTTTCTAAAGTTGGAATATGAAAATAACTATCAACTTAAACAGAAAAATGTGTCACTGGTAAGTGGTAAATATAATTCCTAGCTTCGTTTAAACATGTAAAGAAGTACAATATTCATCCATAAGAAAGTTCTTATCTGAAACTAATTCTTCCCTGTTTTTCCATGTGTTTGCCTATTAATTCTAGACTGACTGATTCCAAAACCAATCTAACCAAAGAAAATTGACAGGGTTGAAGGTGCCTTACCATCAGCATTAGGATTAAAATGTGGTCATGTAATAATGTAATTGAACCAAAAATCACAACATAACACCAAACAACAATAAAATCTAAAAGAATTAATCACCAATCAAAACAAAGCTAAAACCAAAACTTCAACCAATTAAATCTCAAAAATAAAAACACAATCAAATCCAACCTATTGAGATACACCCATTTGTGGTATCACCAAATTTGTGCTACACAACAACCAAAATAATTATAAATTTTTTTAGAATCATATGATTTTAAGAAATATAACAGTAATCAACAACTTCACACCAAGTTTACTTACAAAATGAAACCCATTAGGTCAAGGAGCAAGTCCAATATCCTTTGTGATTGCAGCTGTTAGTCAAGTTTTCCCATGACCAACATATCCAATTGTAACATTCACATGAGGCTTTCTGGATCAGGAAAAAAAAGGAATAAATAAAAAAAGGATACATTATATAAGTGGTAATGCATGGTCATGCAGATAATATTATAAATGCAGACATCAGAAAGACAACCATACATACAGTAATATATACAAATCTTACATGAAAGTTGTGAAAATTATGAAATAAATAAATTTTTACCTCTCAATAATAATAAAAGTTGTAATGAAATTTAACAATGTTATAATGTTGAATCTAATATATTTAATGCCAATGAATAATTTCGACCCCCCTTCATAAATTTTCTGGATGTTCTCTGCTCATGGTCAAAAGTAGACAAATCAGTACTTTTATATTTCAATCAACACTTATTCATGATAAAACAAATCATTTATTCAAAATGGGTTATTAATGTTTCATAACATTCATTCAAACTGCCAACTAAAGTTGAGTTTCATTATCGAACAGAAACAAAAATAAAAAAAACCCATTAAATTTTTTAATTTGAAGTTCATCCTCACACCAGAAAACATTGAACCAAGTATCTTATAATTTCTCAACAACCAAGCAGTTATAACTGAATATAAGTGTCTATTCCAACTTAAATTCCAAACACTAATTAATTATAAAATAAAAAAACACAAAATGAAACACTCAGAAAATTGAAAAGAAAATCGTACATAAATAGTTAAATTTGATTGCATGAATAAACTCACTTATGTTCTTGTGAAGGTGGCCATCGATCGACTATGAAGAAGAGGAGCCAATCGACTGAAGGATGGACTCGTGTGAATTTTCTAATTGAATAAAATTAGTGCCAATCCAGATTTGCAATTAAAGAAAATAGAGATGATGGGTAATTAACATTAGTGAAATGTAAATAATTTGGCAGAATTTCAAGAAATAAAACAATTAACCCAACAATATACAAAACATAATCAAAATTAATTACTGTCAAATCATATAAACAACATAAATTAAGCTCATGGAATAAGAGTTTCTATTTATAGCAGTAACTAATATTCGTTAGCCATTTGCTGATAACGTATGCAATTAAAGTTGTAAGACCCCAAATTATTATAAATAAAATTGAATTTCTCCTATTTATTATTTTGAAATAGTAATGGTTGATTTGATTAATGTGGTTAGTTATAGGTAAAATGCACAAATATTTTAAATAAGCAAGTGGTTATAAAATATTCATTGTTGACGGGAAATATTCGTTTGGTCGTGGGATATTTTTACGGTCGGGGAATACTCGTACGACGGCGCAACCTTGTGTGGGCCCCATAACGAAAAGCGATTGGATGAAGAAAATAATAAGTATAAGTTGTTTATAAATAACGGCGTAGTTGTTACCGTTAATACTGTTAGAATACCTGGTGGTTAAAACACAGTAGCACACGGTATTGCACCAATTATTGATTCGTACGTAAGAAGACACAACTCAATAATTGTTACAGTAGTTACTGTTTAATATTTTATTGATTCAATAATTGTTGCGTTGATATTTTATATTATTGTTGTTTCAATAATTGTCACTACACAGTATTTTCATCATCAGATCAATAATTCATATTATTGGAATAATATTATTAGATAACATTATTGGCAATGTCTAGAAAGTTCTGTCTAAGGAGAGGTTTGGTCACCTAATTGCACGCCAGTAATGAGAAATCCTTATTAAAAAGCCTCCTCTTTCCTGGGAACGGCCTGGTTGTCGATATTGTGATTCTGTAATATTATTTGTGAATGATTAATCATTGATTTACATGATAAAGAAAATATTCATTTTATGTGGATATAGATGGAGAAAATTTTTAATGTGACAATTGTTAAAAATTGATATTTTATCTTTTCCAATAAAATAATTTATTTAAATATATTATTATATTTTAATAATATAATAATGGATATATTTTACAATGAATGTGTGATATATGAATAAATGAGGAGGAAGAGTATTTTTGTTACAAAAAATGTTTAAAATATGTTAAACTTGTTTGTGGGCCCCACTTTGTGACTGAAATTTGATTATAACCTGTAAAATCGACCGTTTGTGGATTTCGGTCAACTTCTGTTTGGAATTTGGAAAAACTTAAACTTGCAAAGTTGTAGAGAATGGAATTTCCTATGGAAAGGACATGAGGTTCGAATTTTTTTTGATAAAAGGGCTATTTATTATGAATTATTGAAGTTCCGGAGTTTCAGAATAATTGATTTTTGAAGTTTTAAATAATTTTTAAAAGAAAAACTTTTTTTACAAGTTAAGTGGGTCTCACATGTGTTATAAATGGGCTAAAATCAGATTTCAAAGATGGGCGTGAAAATTTTATAAATATAATATATTTTATTAAATTTTCTGCTTTGGTGTTCTAATCATTTTCCTATAAATGGGGTGCTTAGGTTAGAATTGAAAATCACACCAGAAACTAAAGTTTTTTCTCTCTCTTTCTCTCTCTATATTATCGAGCGTATTCTTGTGAGTATTTTAATACTTTGAGTGTTACTATACGGTGCAAGTTCTCTTCAGCACTATATCCAGTATTTCAGTCAAAAGTACTGTCTTTTCGAGGTAAGGGATATTATTTTTTTTTTTAAAAATGATATTATTTCTTTCAATATCATTATGCCGGAATATTGGTAAGATTTTTCTTGTGAAATTCTTGTCTTTTAGTGTCGGGGTTACTATTTATGTATACGGCACTATTCACAGAAAAATTAAATTTTTGTTTTTCGTCCAAAATATCTATTATGGATACTAGCTTTGATTGTATCCATATTTTGATCATTCTTGAATTTTACTCCACTATGATTACTTATGAGGTATTTTTGGACATGGATAAACCGAAATACGAATCCTTAATATTTATTCTTTTGTTTCATTGGATTCGTTTTCTTTAAAATATTTTTCAGCATCCTCAGTCCTAAATGATGATTTAACTGAATATCTTTGGCATTTAGTGCAAAGATAAATGATTTTCTTATGAATATCTTTGGCCGTAGTGCAAAGATGTACAGGTGTGGAGATGAACATGAGTAGTGCAAAGATGAAAATTTGATTCAAGATGAATATTGATTGATGTTACAGGGATAAAATATTGATGATGTACTGTTAAATTCATAGATAATAGTAGATTTCATTCTCTATGTAACTCTTCTACGAATTATTATTTTCCGCTGCGAATATTGGTCTGAAACTCGTTGTTTATTATATTCTCTCAGATTTTTCCCTGTTGAAGACTAACGATAATTTGTTCTATATTATTTTAGTCATAATATTCTTTACTGGGCTAGTTAAGCTCACCCTTTTCCTTTTTGTTCCATTTTTCTTCTCAGGAGGCGAGAATGTAGCGAGTTCTAGTCGGGGTATGGAATGAAGGTTCTAGAAAGTTGTCTTAGTAGTCCTCACCATTTTTGTAAAATAATGTACCAATAATTATAATGAGGACTTGTTTGGGTGTGAATATTGTCTAGATGGCAATATTTGTATTTAAACTCACAGTTTATATGTTGTATTAATAAAGTTGTAGTTGTTTCTATACCATGTTATTGATGCACACTACTAGAAAATCTATCTATAGCGACGGGATTTAGCGACGGTCGGGGCGGAACCGTCGCTATATATGTATATAGCGACGGTCTAATTTTGACCGTCGGTATAGGCCTCTGATGGTAGTCTATTACGAGGGTCACAGTTTGGCCGTTGGTATAGGAATTTTTTTTTGGGATTTTAACGAGGGTCATAACTCATAACTCGTAAGGGACGCATAGAACGAGGGTTAAAGGGGTTCATCTCAGTCACTTGATCTCTCCGTCCGGCTTCATCTCAGTCACTCGATCTCATAAGGGGAGGCGTAGGTAATAACGAGGGAGGCGTAGATAATAACGAGGGTTCATCTCAGTCACTCGATCAACATCTTCAGCATTCGGACTGTCCATCTCTGTCACTCTGCATCTCGTGTTCGCCGGACTTCATTTCACTCCATCTCTCCGTCCGGCTTGAATCATGATTTTTACTGGCTGTTTGAGCAGGTATAATTTCATTATTTAGGTTTTCAATTTTATTTGCCCCTTAGTTGTTATGATTTCCTCTATTTCTCTCCTCCCTCTAACAAGCCCTAAATTTACTAATTTTGGGACACCCTTCTATGGGGTGTTTTGTGAGCCACTGTGGTGCTATATGCGAGTCATTTTCTTTTGGTGTAAAATTTAGGGTATACTTGTTGATTATAACTTCTCTATCTGCTCCTTAAAGCTTTTCCGGTATAAGGGGGTTAGCGAGTATGCATTAATTATGCGATAATCTTCTGTAAGATTTTTAGAAATTGTTTGTTTATTCTTCACTTCTCGCCTCTTCAGTACTGCACAAGAGCAGGTAGGAGCTACTATGTCTACATAAAATATCTGTGGCCTCTGTATTATTCCTTGTCAGTCTATTAGCTGCATTAGTCAGGTATAAAACTTCATTCTCAAAAATTACATTGCTTATAGGTTCTTGAAAGCCAGGAAGTTTGATATAGAGCAATCAAAGTGCATGTGGGCTAACATGCTTCAATTGAAAAGAGACTTTAGAACTGACACTATTTTGGAGGTAATCTTGTTTGGTGATATTCTTTTTGCTATTCGTTTGATGTGCTATCCTCCATTGTGGCTTGGTATGTCGTATCAATTTTCTGTTCTCATTAACTCATTGAATTCGTACAAATCATTCGGTTAGCTTGTTCAGATAATTGGGTGCCTCACCTGTCGACTAACATGTGGATGCTGAATTGCTGATAGACCCTTCAGGCAATGACAATTCATTATGCTATGGTTCAAACTTCAAAGTACTACTTCAATGTTATCCTCTGTATATATGTATACTGGAACTTATGATTATCTCCTATAACAGTAAGTCTTTCGAAGTGAAAGAACTTAGACTCAATGAAGTCATTATGGTTTGAATAAGTGAAGTGAAATAAAGAAATTTTGAATAAACATAACTCGGAACTTCAGGAAAACAAAATTAGTTAGTACTATTGGCAGGGTTATTATGATTGAACTATTAATGAATATGCTTGGTATTGTTAAGATGGATTGAGCTTCCATTGTTACTAAATTTAGTATCATGGTGTTGATAAGGATGGAAGGCCAGCCTATTTACATTGAAAGAGTTGGTAAAGTTGATTCAAGTAAGCTTGTGCTGGTGACATCTTGGGATCGGTTAGTGAAGCACCATGTGCAAGAGTTTGAAAAGACTCTTTCCATTAGGTTTCCAGACAGACACATAGATTCAAGTACAACTATTTTAGATGTTCAGGGCTTGGTATTTTTCTGTTCGTTCTATACAAATAAATATTTATGGTCAAGCAGGGAATTTTTCAGAGCTGTTTCTATATGCTACGTGGTTTATGCTTTCTATATCCTCTGTTATTCAGGATTTGAGAAAGTTCGGCGGTGCTGCTCAGGAAGTCATGGACATGTTGAGGTTGATTGACACTGACAATTATCCTGAGGTATCAACAATTGGTTTTGCCTGTAAAGTAGTCTGTAAAATTTGCACAATAGTAACTGGTTTATAATAATTACACACCTTTCCATTATGTGGTTTCAGAGCTGTTTCTATATTGCTTGAAATAGCTGATCCAAGGTTACTAAGAAAGTTTTTGGTCATGGAATTGGTGTTCATGAAACACCCGCAGCTGAGTCTGGATTTGAGTCCGAGGATACTTCTCCTAAAGCAACAGAGGGCTATTCAGAACTAAGGTTGACTCCTGTTAGCGAAGAGGTAAGATCTTGATAATGAATACTGGTATTATTATGGTGTTTTTTTGTTGAGAGGTAAATTGCTCAATGTGAGGGAAGCAAGCCATAAACAGATAATGGAAAATTCTATTTATATTTATTCATTGTATGCAATTTGCTAAATGGTGTATATTTATGTATATCAAGAGACAGTTAGGTTTTTTTGGGAGCTAAGCAATATATAACTTGATAAGCAGATTATTGCCGCGACAAAAGATATTTAAGCAAAGAAGGAAATTTATGCTCCCTATAACATTCTTCCACTGGATTCTGCTAGGGGGTCACAGCCAATTATGTAATTCAAAGAGGTACCATAAGTGCATACGCACATGAATGCATATACATGTTTTCTCACTCTCTTTATATTTTACCAAGTTAAGGCAGTTGTTGGTGCACTGTTGAATACCCATATTATATTCTCCATCCATCTATCCATCCTATAAAAAGATCAGTACCTTTCCATTTTTTCAACACCTTGCACACACTGTGTTATTATTGTTGTACAACGGGTTAATTCAAGTGGTGATGAAACCGAGACTAAGGAGTCTTAGAAATTTAATGTTTTAGACAGATCTAGAGAGGAGAGGAGAGGAGGAAGAAAGGAAAATGGAGACGAGGAAGTAATAATGGTACAAATTAATATGGATGGAATTGAAGAAAATATTGATGATTTATTTATTAAAGCAGAGTAAGTATTAATTACATATGTGTAGGTTAATTAGTGGTACTTTTGGGGTACTTGAGTTTGAGGTAGTGTACACCAAGGGTTCATTATTCTACACGGCCAAATGCATTTTCCAGCTTCTAAATCATTTATAAATGTCTAGATTCTACCATCTTATTAGTTATTATTCAAAACAGAATAATTAAGAGACTTGAGATTTCTATGTTTATTTAATAAATTTGAACAAACTTATTAGTATGTATAATGCAATCACAATAACAGTAAATTTTTGTATGGTTTATTGTATTATTGTAGTTGTTAAGCAGTAATGTGCACATCTAATAGTATTATTTTCGTTTGACACTTACAATTTTATAGTCTTACTCCAAACTTGTGATTTTTGAACAGGAGGATGATAAGCTTTATATATATTTGGAATATGTTTTTGGTGGCTCCATCTATAAGCTTCTCCAAGAATGTGGACTTCTTATATCTTATTGTACTAGTAATATACTAAAGCTTAATTTAGTTGTTAACTATCAAATACTTTCTTTCCTCAATTACAAAGTCAGAGAGTTTTTTTCCTGTAAATTTTTAGCTTGGCATCAATGCCCTATGTGATTGATAATCTTAGTCTTTGTCTATCTTTTTTTAATAAATAAAAACATAATAATTTTTTTTTCTATTCAGTTCTATACTAATTGTAATTCTGATAAAATTGGGTATTGTGGAAAAGCACAAAACCTCGTCTTCTTAACTTGTTTTCACAATAAAATATTGTGAATATTGCAACGTAATGTGGTTAAACTTGATGAATCTTGCACATTACAGAGTTTGCTAATTTGAATCTAATGTTCCCATGATTTTTTTTGCAAATTCAGGTTGTTGACTATGCAAGATGCCTACTACGATGAGGAATTGGGAGCTGTGATAGATGATATGTTTCTACAAGTCCACATGCTAGGTGGAGGGTATGCTTATTATGTTCTCAGATGCTCATTACGATGCTCACTAATATGCTTATATGCAAAATGTGAAGTGAGTATGAATAACTTGAAAAACTAAGTAAGTTCATGAATAAGAAACCCAAGTAATGGGACTGTGGTAATAACCTAGAGAGGTCTGGTCATCTTTTGTAGTGCAATTTCTTCTTGATAAGGAGTAATTTAAAGTCAACAACTTTCATTTTTGGGCTCAAGCAGTTTCAAATATTTTTTTCCTTGCACTGACCAGGTATGTTTCATTGGCCTTGTACATGAAATCTTCATAGGATATTGCTGTGATGGAAGAAGAGTTGAAGACAAAGACTGAACTTATCAAGAATCAGGAAAAACTGATCCGAGGATGGAGGAAGGAATTACAGGACCAATTGGAAAAGCACAAAATCGAGTTAGAGAGGGTATAATTAATGTAATCGATATCTTTTGTACTAATTGTAATGTTGTAATGTGAATGATTTTAAATGATGTATATAATATTTTTTATATTTTATTTTATAATGTATTTGTGTTTATTGAATAAATTTGCATTATTAATTATTATTTTTTAAATATAAAAAGGCTATAGCGACGGTCATCGACCGTAGCTATAGTGTTCTATAAAGCACAGGCCTATAGCGACGGTCGCTGAGCGTCGCTATAGACATTTAAACACGATTTTGGCGTGACCTATAGCTACGGTCGCCGACCGTCGCTATAGGCCAAAAGACCGTCGCTATAGGTTTTAGCGACGGCTTCTACAGCGACGGTCGGCGACCGTCGCTATATCCTATAGCGACGGTCTTTTGGCCTATAGCGACGGTCGGCGACCGTAGCTATAGGTCGATTTTCTAGTAGTGATGATTCAAAAAGGGTGATGTATACCTATTTTAGGGGCGTCACAAAAACGTTGTAAATGGCTATTGCAACTAAGATATCATGTATAAATTCATGAAGAAGCTCGAACTGGTAATCTCTCTTTCTCACACACACACACATATAACAATAACAAATTAAACTGATGTAACATTAACTCATTAATACCTTAATTCTGTTATTCTCGTACTATTGTCCAACAATTTTTATTACATGTTTCTGCTCAGGTCAGGGGGAAATATCTTACAATGATAAGAAATTTGAAAGTCTTAGACCACAGAAAACATTGGCTTACATAAGCCAATACAACTTGCACTTACCTGAGATGACAGTAAGAGAAACAATTGATTTATCTGTCTTATTCACATTGCACAAAACTCTTATAAACAGAAGCGAGTAAAGCATAATATTTTGAGACCATAACTCCTTGATTATTGAATATGGGGGAAAAATAACACAATTAAGGAACCAGGGGCATTCATGCGATATGGTCTGCCTATTAAAAATAAAGCTATCAGAGAGTTTCAGAAGCCCATTGAAGATATCACTAAGTCTCTCAAGGTTGCCGGTGTCAAGGCCCTTGATTCAGTAGAAAGAGTAAGAAACCCATTTGTTCATACTTAATTACAAAAAGATTGGCAAGTGGTAACTGGGAGTCGTCGTCATTGGACTTGCACACAAACCCTAGATTTCATTTATTTAGTTAAAAATTAGAAAATACCTTGGGGTCCGGCGAACTTGCTTCCGAGATCGTCCGGTGAACTTGCTTTCGAATTTGTCCGGCGAGATGCTTGGATTCGCGAGTGAGAATGAGCCAAATTTCGTACGCCCGGATGCTTGGATTCGCGATTGGGAAGAAGCAAGAGACTCTATACTTTTTTGACCCGAACAACCCAGATCTGTGATAGAGGGCAAGAGGCGGAACCAATATTTGTGATGGAGGGAAAGAAGGGAACATAACGAATACATAATTGTAGAGAGACTGAAATTGGAAGAAGGGGAAGAGGAAAATTATTGGAAAAGGTGAGAAACTGAAAATGGAAGAAGAAGAATAGGAGGAAGAGGAAACCGAGGGTTTAATTGATTTTTTATGAGGATGAAAAGACGAAGAGATTAGAACAACTCGGTGAATAACTCAATAAAATTAGACTCAAATTGATTTCAAATTGATAGGTTATGCTGTATTTATATATAAGGATTGATTAGTATTAGTATTGATATAAGACTGAAGAGGGGATAACTTTATGTCTAACTATTTTGTTGTTTGTACCTCACAAGTACAATCATTTCCTTCTAATCATATAAACATAATTTATTAAACTAATGTTATAATTCTATAATTTTTGATCTCAAATGTCATGACATTAAATATTTTAATAATAATTTATAGTATAATCAATCGCATGAGATCTACCCAATCTATAGTATCGTGATACATCATTTGAGACCACTAATATACCTCAATTTATTACGAGTTTATTTGAATATAGTTTGTAAAATTTACTTGTAGAAAGTTAGCCCATTGCACACCATATATCATCTTTAAAAAAATAAAATAGAGAACTATGAGGTTTGCAAACACAAGCAAAAAATAAATGGTTTAAATATTCATGATTTAAAATATGACTAATGTTGGGAGTCTTAAATTTTTTGTGTCAAATAACATTGTATTGCATATTTTAATAATAATTTATGTCATATCGATTTATCCAACCAATATTCTAGTAACACATAATTTGAGACACTTTTTGATATTAAAAATTTGAGACTCCTGATATCATGCACCCTTTAACATGAAAATAAAGGAGAAATCTTATCGTGGATAATATTCAACGTCTACAATCAGGGGAGAATCCACATGTTAGTCAGTGGGGTCAATTGCACCCACTGGATTATTATTTTTTAATATATGATAAATAGATTTTTTTTAGGGTCAGAAGAGTCAATTTTCACCTACTAAAATTGGGTATTACACTTTACTGAAATTGGGTATTGCACTTTCCCGTTTCAAAGCAATTTGCACCCACTCTTTTTACACTAAAATTGTTAATCAAATTTTAACCACATATGACTCATATCTTCTCAATATATGTATCTCTCTCTATAATATTTTAAACTAAATAATATTCTAATTTATATTACTTTTAAAAATAAATAATGAATTACTTACTTATGAACAATTGTGATTAAAAAAGTCTATTATGAGTCAATATAGTGTGTATATACTATATATCATTACTCATTATATTTTTATTGTAATATAGTATATATATATATATATATTCAAAAGTATAAAGTATTAAAAAAATTGGCTCGTGGGCGCTGCCCCCGAACCCCCGCCAAATTATTTATAACTTGGTAATAATTTCGCCCCCACTGATACTATTTTCTGGCTTCGCCACTGTCTACAATAAAATCTCTTGTGGACTTTTATATTAAACTCATTTTAAATATGTGTGTAATCGTTAGTTTTTAGCAAATTACCCAATAACATATTTTCAATGGGTTTAGGTGGTAAATATATTTGATTTGAGTAATAAATCATCAATAATAAGGGTTATTCATGTTTAAGCAAATTTCAATAATACTATTGCGACCGTTACAGATGTACGAGTTCGGGTGGTCTCTTGGTCCTATGTCAGTACTTGTGGATTCAAGGGTACAAGAAGGGGGATAGTTAAGAAGTTATTCACTCCTCAATTGAATTAAGTTCATTTGGTTAGTGAGTTAACTCAAACTAAATTAATAAATTATTATTCATTTAACTTGCATTAATAAATTGTTCATTCAATTTTTATTTTTTATTCGAGTCACTTTATCTCACTACCATATTAATGATTTCTTTTCATTTTCTCTTTCTTATTATGTAGCAAAACCCAAAATTAATTTTAACAACTTTCAACTTCATTAATATGTAACTTCACAACTTTAATAATATTAATTAAATAAAAAAATATTTAATTATTCACATTTTAAAATTCATATAACTGCATATTTTTCTCTATTTTACTTATACATATTGACTACAAATACATAATATTACTTCTCAACATGTATATATATATATATATATATATATATATATATATATATATAGTGGGTAAAAGATATAAATACTCTTTCACTTTCCTTAATTCCTTTCTTTTTGTAAAACTAATTTATCATTAAGATGTAGCTTAGCAACACCACTTTGTATGTGTAAGATATAATTTTATAAAAATTCTTCACCTTTTTTTTAATTTTTGTAATACTTATAAGTTTATTTTCTTCAATTTTTGAAAAATATAAATGATATATAGAGTATAGGATTAACAAAAATACCTCTAAAACTTTGACATTTAATAGAAATTATGTTTTTTATAATATTTTAGTACACATTTATTATTAAAGATACAATGTACCATTTTTATTAAGAATTGAGTAAAAATTATAAATAATAATAAAGAAAAAGAAAAAAACTTTTAAGATTTTATATCGATAAATCACATCCTTTGAGTACCCTAATGTTTGTTCGATCACTTAATGTGAAAAAGGACCCTTTTAGACCTCATGATGATAATGAAGAATTACTTGATAATGAAGTATCCTACCTAAGTGCAATTAGTGCGCTACTGTATCTTGCTAATAATACACGACCTGATATAGCATTATCTGTGAATTTGCTAGCAAGATATAGTTCTTCTCCTACCCAGAGACATTGGAATGGAGTTAAACATATTTTTCGTTACCTGTGATAAACTATGGATATGGGCTAATATTATTCAAATAATGATATTTATGAGTTAGTTGGATATGTTGATACAAGATATTTATCTGATCCACATAAAGGTCGATCTCAAACAGGTTATCTATTTATGTGTGGTGATACTGCTATATCATGGAGATCTACGAAGCAAACATTAGTTGCCACTTTATCTAATCATGTTGAAATACTTGCAATCAATGAAATAAGTCGAAAATGTGTGCGCTTGAAATCAATGACTCAACATATTCGTGGAACATGCGGTTTATCCTCTAATAAAGGAACTCCAACCTTTTTGTATAAAAATAATGTTATATGTATAACTCAATTAAAAGGAGGATACATTAAAGAAGATAGAACAAAACACATCTTACCAAAAATCTTTTTCACACATGACATTGATAAGTGTGGTGACATTAATATTTAGTAAATTCGATCAAAAAATAATCTAGCAAATTTGTTCACAAAAGTATTACCAACTACAACTACAACGTTTGAAGGATTGCAGCATAATATTAGAATGTGACAGCTGAAGGACTTAAGGTGATACATTCATGAGGGGGAGCTAATACACGTACTCTTTTTTTTCTTAACTAATGTTTTTTTCTACTAGGTTTATTCTAGTAAGGGTTTTAATAAAGCAATTTTCAAGGGAGTGTTATAAAATTATAAATAGTTGTGGATGTCTAGACACGTTGCTATCCCTCTTTATTGTAATGACTTTTGAACTTTAAAACTCCTATGACCTTTAAGTTATGAAACTACTATGACCTATGAGTTTTGAAACTTTCAAGTATTTATGTACATGTGTTTATAAATAGAAGCATAGTTAAGAGAATGAAATATATATACAAATACAACTACAATTTATATGATATAAGAATGCTCTCACTCTTCCCCTAATTATCATTGTTATTATTATTTAGTATACTTTTATAATAAAAAAAGAAATATTAGAAAATGCACGAATTATTTGACAAATCTTTTTGTTTTTTGTTGTATAGAGACATCCAATAACTTTTTATTTTCTTCTTCATCCACCAATATAACTAAATAAAGTGTAAGAGTACATTGATAATTGGATATAAAAATTGAATGAGTGTAATAAAATTATAACATATATATTTATGGATGTCTAGATTTATATTTAATTGTAATGATCTTTGGTATTTTAGAACTCCCAAGTTCATTAAGTAACTCTCATGTTCATTAAGTTTTAAACTCATGACTTTTGAGTTTTGAAACTTTCAAGTCCATGTATCTATAAATAAGAGTATTGTAAAAGAGAATGGTGGATATATGAAGGATATGTGAATGATATATGAAAATATTATGAGACATGTCTTTTTTCTCTAATCATTTTATTCTTAATTTTAGTAATCTTTTATAACACGTTATCAGCACAAATTGCTTCTCACATTAGTCTTGAAGATAATCATATTTGATTTGAAAGAGAAGGTATATTTATCTATTATATATATATATATATATGGATACACAATTTTTTTTAGTATAACATACTGCATGTTATTTCATTCATAATCTATTATTAGAGTTTGTTGTTCTTGGTTCTAGCATGCTAATGATTGTCATACTCATATGTAAGTCATTATCACACCACCCTCAAATTGTTTTGTTATTATACGACGTAATATCTAACCTCAATTATTGTGCAGTGTTTATTTTTATAGAAGTGTATTGTTGTGACGCCCCCAAAATAGGTATACATCACCTATTCTGAGTCGCCAAATACATGGTACAGAATACAAATACAATCTTAAATATACAACATGAGCTGTGAGTTTTAATACAAATATTATCTTCTAGACAGTATTCAAACTCAAAATAAGTCCTCAATACATTTATTATCACACTATTTCATAGAATAGTGAGGACTACTAATGCTATCATCTGGACCGTCACTCCGTTCCCCGACTAGTCACTGCTACGTTCTAATTTCCTGAAGAGAACAATGAAAGCAAAAGGGTGAGCTCAACTAGCCGAGTAAGAAATATTATGGCTAAGATAATGCAGAATAAATTATCGTTAGCCTTCAACAGTGTTAAACTGATACAATATAACAAACATCAAGTTTAACTGCAGCGGAACAAGCAATCCATTAGAAGAGTTAATTAGAGAATAAAATCTACTATCTTTTATGATTTAAAAGGTTTTTCATCTCTTTTATCGCTGAGACCCAGCTTATTAAATAAACCACGTCATCCCTGCACTACGGCCAAGGATATTTATTAGTATCACGACCACAAATTGTCCATGCACTACGGGCTAAGGATATTCGTGTTTTCATCAATGGTCATGATCATGCCAACAACTGTCCATCAATGTACTACGGGCCAATGAGGACTTTTACCACATCATTTGTAATATTACTGTCATGACTATACCGAATAATCCCTGGTCATAATCATACCAAGTCCATCTATGCACTACAGGCGACAGATGACTTTCAACATAATATAAACATGAGGATGATGACAATGACATAATAATTCATTAAAACAAGTTCAAGAATTAAATTTTAAAGATTTATAAGTTAATTTATCCTGAACTCAAAAACGTCCAAATTGTTAACATGATACTACTTTGTGGAGTAAAGTTCAAGAATGCTCAGAAGAATATTTCCATGAAAAGATACTGGATGAAGCGCAAATATCCAGTATATTCTACTAATTTCATGGAGTATAGAAGCCAAAACTTTAACCAACTGAGTATAATAGAATATATGAACCTACAAATGGATTTTCACTAGCCATGCGGTAATCCACGTAGACAGATCATTTCCACAATTTAATAAGGAATGAATACAAAAGATCATTCACCATGCATGTGGTAATCCACATAGCTAGGTTATTCCAACAGAATAATAAAAAATGGAATAATAGAAGAATTCACCATGCATGCGATAGACCGCACAGACATGTTATTCCCAACAGAATAATAAAGAATGGAACCAGGTCATGCGAAATCCGCACAGACGGGATATTCCAATAGAATAATAAAGAATTAAATAACAACAGAATTCACCAGGCATGCGATAGACCGTACAGAAAGGTTATTCCAACAGAATAATAAATAATGGAACCAGGTCATGCGAAATCCGCACAGACAGGATATTCCAACATAATAATAAAGAATGGAATAAAAACAGAATTCACTAGGCATGCGATAGACCGCACAGACATGTTATTCCAATAGAATAATAAATAATGGAACCAGGTCATGCGTAATACGCACAGACAGGATATTCCAACAGAATAATAAAGAATAGAATAATAGAAGAATTTCACCATGTATGCGGTACTTCGCATAGACAGATTATTCCAACATAATAATAAGAAATGGAATAACAATAGCTCTCTTCATGAAAATAAAAGAAATAATACCCCTTACCTTAGAATAAAGTTGGATACTAGAATAGAGAGGTAGCAGACTTCTCTTCTTCTTTCTCTCTATAATTTCTCTCTATAATAATTGTTCTATAGCTTTAGTAAATTGGTGAATAATGAAGGAAAAATGAGATTCTATTTATAAAAAATATAATTTCGATAATTGCACGTTTTGGGGCTCTAAAAATTACAGTACAATACCTCCAACTTTTCTTTCATTTTTAATTTAGTCCTACAAGTATTATCAAACTTGCACCACCTCCCCTAATAGTAAATAATGTGAATCAATATTTTAATAAGGTGATTCAATAGTTATAATCATGTGAAAATACGAATAACAGCATAGTACCTCCATCTATACCTCCATCTTTAACTTAGTTATACAAGTATTATCAATCTTGCACCAACTCCCCTAATAATACATGAATGTGAATCAATAGTACACACATGTGAACAAATAGTTATAATAATGTGAATTAATAGCAATTAATTCCTCATTTATCCGATTAATTACCCGATAACTTTTAGACATAAATTATTATCGAAATAAATGTCAATTTTCAGTAACATTAATAATTCCAACACAATGGAACTATCAATTTCATCTTTAATCAACACGAACTAATTCATCATTAATATTATAACTTGCAATATTTAACAATCAGTGAAAGTAGTATGCACACAAGCTAATCATGTTTGATGATAAAGCATATACTTTGTAAATAATCTTATTTATTTATTAATAAAAAGTATTAATTTATTAAAGGCTTTTAATTATCTACATGATACTGTTTTATAATATGTGATAAACCCATAGTTTTAAGCAATGTTTTTAGAATAATGATGATGATCATTCTAATGAGATCTAAATTCTTAGAAAGCTTAAAACTAAAATAGTTCCCAATCGTTGGATTACTAAATTGGGGATTAGTGAATCTGGATAGATTGGTACATACGTTGCTTGCTCATTGGATGAGGATGATTGATCTCATGATCATTTGTGTGGAGACACTAAAGCAAGTATGTAGGTGCTTATTTGAGAATAAGTTCACTGAACGTGACTCGCTAAGGAATACCTAATGGAGTTTTACTTGCATGTCAATAGGAATTCCTGTAGTGATAGTAGTACAAGTGATCCTTGGACTTGAGATCATCATAGTATCTTGTGTATGATGAGTAATACTTTGACTTATTCCTTAAGACCCTTAGGGTATATCAAAGGATATGCTTGGGTATAATAAGTTATATATAGAGATAATGTATGATCAATAAAGAATCTACCACTTCTAGTAAAAGAAGAGAAATGTCCTATGTGATTCGATAAATGACAACTCAGTAGTCCTTGGCCAAGGCAGAATGAAATTAGAAAGGTGTTTCTAATTTGCATTATTTGGAGTTGTGCATTTAAGAGTCGAAATACATATAATTAAATAAAATAAGACTTGACAGAAATTCCATGTCTTATATTTAATTGGGACATTGTATGGTGGAAGGATTGAATTGTACGGTAACTATTTACTCAAAGGTTCTTTTATGATTAATGTTGAAATCTATATTATCTAGAAAGTCGTTGATCGCTAGGGAGGCTTATCCCTATTGTAGAATAAATATTATTTATTTAAATAAATTATTAGTTTAATTTATTTATTTAAATAAGATTAGAATTGTTTTAATTGATTTATTCACAACCGGTTTAATATGGAGAACCTAAAGGGTCACACCATAAAAGGAAGAATAATTATTTAAGAAGTTAATGGCATAATCGTAATAATAAGTTAAGTATATTTAATTTAATCTATGGTGATAGAATAAATTAAATAGCTTAATATTTATTATTTAATATTTTAGAAATATTAAATATAAATTAATAAGAGGAGTCTTATTATTATTATTACTATTATTATTATTTAATTCCTAAAGGAGTTTGGGAATTAATTAATAAAAGTACTCTCAAATATCCTAATAGGATTAGGAGGCAAATTAATTAAAAGAGTTTAATTAAGTATCCCTAATAAGATTAGGGAGCTTAATTAATTAAAAGGATTTAATTAATTAAATAAAACCCAATTCCTTAATTGTTAAGGAGGGTTGCCTACATCTATAAATAAGAGGAGTCTTATTATGGGTGGCAGAGGTTGTTGACTTTAATAACATACGTAATTCCAATTGTTGGAGAGTACGCCCCTTTTCTATAGAGATAGAAAACTAGGGTTTGAGCCAAATACCCATCTTCTTGAATTCTTCTTCTTCCTTGGTGGATCACCTCTAGAGGCCAAACACTTGGGTGGCTAACGTTGATCAAAGGAAGGAACCAAACCCGGTGGATTCAAGTTGAACGCGAAAGGATTTGGAGGTGAACTTGTACCTGAGGAAGCTCGATCTTCAAGGGTATGATTTTATTCTTTCTTTTTCGTTTAATTAATAATTGCGCATAAAGGGTGATCCGGGTATATGGTTTGTAAAAATTTTAAAACTCTGATTTTACACGTTTCCGCTTCTTTGTGCAATTTGATTGCGATCTTGAATGTTACAAACCTAACAATCAGGTCGTTCCCAGGAAAGAGGGGGCTTTTCGATAAGGATTTCTCCTTATTGACGCGCAATTAGATGACCAAACCTCTCCTTGACAGAACTTTTAGACATTATAAATATTGTAATTTAATAATATGAATAACTTTGTCATTCCAATTATTGATTTAATAATATATTATATTATGCAGATGATGTGACGCCCCCAAAACAGGTCCACACGACCCATTATGAGTCGCCAGATATCACACTATAAAAATCATTTACAAACTTCATTTATATAACTGTTGAACTGTCGTGCAGAATATGACCACAGTTAAACTGTGAGTTTTAATACAAATGTATGTAACTCTCATGGTGCCTCGACCACAACCTTACAATGGTACTTTACATAAAAGTACAGTCAATAACTATTTTAGAAATTAAAATCTTTGGAAAATACTCAAGGAAACCTTCGTACATGGGAGGCCATGCGTCTAGGTTATGATAGATATCATATATCCACAGAATTATCCTTGGTTGACCCAATAGTCCCCAAAGAAAAAGAAGAAGATTGTTATCATCTTATTTTTAATGGCGAGTCTTCTCTTGACTTATAATTATCTACGTTATCTCCAATTGAGAATCATATTTCAAACAAACTCCAAGTTTATATAGGTAGTGCTCGTAGATATACTCAGCAAATGGATGTGCACAACCCTGTCTTATGATAACACGAGGTTGTATGTCATTAGACATCTTGTATGATAGTGGCAAAACACCCTTCCGAAGTTGGGTTCACCTCACCCTATTCGGTTCACCAAAATTAAATATCAAATGACATATACAATACGACACACTTATCTAAAGTTCTAAATAAAATTATTTTCATACTATTTAGGGAGAACCTCAACAGCTATAGACCATCGTTCTATTCTCCTGTTACCCCCGCTCGACCGAGCTACATTCTTATTACTTGAAAGAAATTGTGAAGCAAAAGGATGAGCACAACTAGCCCAGTAAAGAATATCATGACTAAAGATAATTTACATCATCAATAACCTTCATCAGTAATAAAACAGAGATTTAGAACATATGGTAGATGATAAAAATTTTCAACCATAGTTGCAGCGGAACGAGCAATCCATTAGAAGAGTCAAATAGACCACCAGATCTATTATCTTCTCCATGTTAAAAGTCCACAAATAATGTTTTATCCCTGTAACATCAATCAACAATTCTTGTTCATAATCATAATTGTGATTCTAACTTCCTCTTCGTACCCAGGACGAAGATAATTTTCATCACCTATCTTCACCTGAAATATCAAAAATCATGGTTATACGAAATCAAAATTCCTGCTCATAATCATACTAATAAATTTATCTTTGCACTACGGCCAAAGATATTTATTAACAATTCATCTTTGCACTACAGGCCAAAGACATACAACTGTATTTTAGAAGAGTCAAGTAGAGCATGATATCTACTATCTTTTACGAATTAAAAGTGTATAATCAATATTTTATTGCTGAGACTCAGCTTAATAAATAATCCACATCATCGAATCATCCTTGCACTACAACCAAGGATATTCATGTAATCATCAATGGTCATAATTATACCGAATAATTCCTGGTTATAATCATACCAATAACTGTTCATCAATGCACTACGGGCCAGTGAGGAATTTTACCACATCATCTATAACATTACGGGTCATGATTATACCGAATGATCCCTGGTCATAATCATACCAATAAACAATTCATCTATGCATATAAGCCAAAGATACTCATCAATCAATAGTTCATCCTTGCACGTAAGCCAAAAATATACAACTATAAAACCAATAATCAACAGTACATCCTTGCACGTAAGCCAAAAATATACAACTGTAAAACTAATAATCAACAGTCCATCTTTGCACGTAAGCCAAAGATATACAATTGTAAAATCAATAATCAACAATTCATCTTTGCACGTAAATCAAAGATATACAATTGTAAAATCAATAATCAACCGTCCATCTTTGCACGTAAGTCAAAGATGACTTTCATCACAATATAAGCATGAGGATGACGACAATGATATAATCATTAATCAAACGAAAACAATGATAAATATTAAAGACTTTAAATTTATACAAATATTATTAATCACTTAATAAACTCATAATCTAATATTATTAATATTATAACAATATTTTAATTACTTCTTAAACTTATAAATAATTTATTTCAATTGTTTACACTTTACCAAATAATGCATTTAATCATTAAAAAATGCCATACTCATAAGATTTCATCACCAATGATCAAATCCCTCATCAAAAATCTGTATATCCCCTATATAGGATTCTCAAGCCATAAAATCCTATTTTCTAATTTTGTTACTTCACATAACATATTTAATTCATTTATTCATAAGTAGTTCATTTTCATGAAAAATAACAAATCAGTCCCAAAAATATTTTTTTTCTGGGATTTAACAGAATATAGTCCCATATTGAACATATATTTTTTTTAGAATTTTTAAAATTCATTTACTATTTTTTATATGGCCTAAAACTGCCGAATATTTAGACATTTATCATAAATTGTACTTTTGTCCAAAAATTCCAAAATTTACAACGTATACTCCTATTATATACATGTACTCCCAATAAAAATTTCACCAATTTTGGAGTTAACCACAAGGATTTATAAGAGTTTACTTTTAAAATAGTCTTTTCCCATAAAATTCATAACTCTTAATCTATGCATCCAAAAATTGCCATTTTTGGACATAACCTAGAAAACTCAACAAATTATCATTTCAAATTTTTTCAAAATTTTTGAGGGTCAGAAAAATTACGAAACTGCAAATGGATTTTAGCCCGCCATGCGGTAATCCACATAGACAGATCATTTTCACAATTTAATAAAAAATAAATATAAGGTATCATTCACCATGCATGTGGTAATCTACATAGACAGGTTATTCCAACAAAATAATAAAGAATGGAATAACAGAAGAATTCACCATGCATGCGATAGACCGCACAAACAGGTTATTCCCAACAGAATAATAAAGAATAGAACTAGGTCATGCGTAATCCGCACAGACAGGATATTCCAACAGAATAATAAAGAATTGATCCAGGTCATGCGTAAACCGCACATACAGGATATTCCAACATAATAAAGAATGGAATAACAACAGAATTCACCAGGCATGCGATAGACCGCACAGACAGGTTATTCCAACAGAATAATAAAGAATGGAACTAGGTCATGCGTAAACCGCATAGATAGGATATTCCAACAGAAAAATAAAGAATGAAATAACAACAAAAATCACCAGGCATGCGATAGACCGCACAGACAGGTTATTTCAATTGAATAATAAAGAATGGAATAACAAAGAATTTCACCATGTATGCGGTACTTCGCATAGACAGGTTATTCCAACATAATAATAAAGAATGAAATAACAGAAGAATTTCACCATGTATACGGTAGTCCGCGTATACAGGTTATTCCAACAGAATAATAAGGAATGGAATAACAGAAGCTTTCTTCATGAATACGAAAGAAATAATAACCCTTACCTTAGAATAAAGCTGGATACTGGAATAGAGAGGTAGCAGGCTTCTCTTCTTCTTTCTCTCTATAATTTCTCTCTATAATAATTGCTCTATAACTTTAGTGAATTGGTGAGAAATGAAAGAAGAATGAGATTCTATTTATAGTAAAATATAGTTTCAATAATTGCACGTTTAAAGGCTCGAAATATTACAGTACAATACCTTCAACTTTTCTTCCATTTTTAATTAAGTCCTGCAAGTATTATCAAACTTGCACCACCTCCCCTAAGAGTAAATTATGTGAATCAATAGTTCAATCATGTGAATCATTAGTTATAATCATGTAAAAATACGAATTACAGTATAGAACCTCTATCTATACCTCCATTTTTAACTTAGTCATGCAAGTATTATCAATCTTGCACCAACTCCACTAATAGTACAAGATTATGAATCAATAGTACACACATGTGAACAAATAGTTATAATCATGTGAATTAATAGTAATTAATTTCTTATTTATCCGATTAATTACCCGACTGGTCAGTAAAACTTCCAGACATCAATTAATATCGGAATAAATGTCGATTTTCACTAACACTAATAATTCTAACACAATGGAACTATCAATTTCATCTTTAATCAACACGAACTTATTCATCATTAATATTATAACTCACAATATTTAACAACCAGGTCGTTCCAAGGAAAGAGGGGGCTTTGCGATAAGGATTTCTCCTTATTAACGCGCAATTAGATGACCAAACCTCTCATTGACAGAATTTCTAGACATTGTAAATATTGTAATTTAATAATATAAATAACTTTGTCATCTCAATTATTGATTTAATAATATAACATATTATTCAGATGATATTGTGACAATAACTGAATCAATAATATGAGAGATATGATGCAGCAATTAATGTAGCAATAATTGAGTATAACTGAGTGACTTCTTACGTAAGCATCAATAATCAATACCGTGTGCTACTATGCAACCACGTGTATTAATGTACTTTTACTACCGGATAGTTCAACAGTTTTAACGGTAACACTTTCACCCTTATTTTTATAAAATGATAATTCTATCGTTTTCTAGCTACGATAATACTTCTGTTGTGTTCTGTCGTTTTCTAGCTACGCTAATACTTCTTTTGTGGGGTCCACCAATGATTGTGTTGTCGTACGGATATTCCCCGACAAAAAGAATATTCCCCGACCAAACTGAATATTATACAACAACTTGCATACTTTTCCAAATTTATAAATATCACCCACAACTATAATATTATCTCAAATCCACAACATAATATTTAAAAAAAATATTTCAAAAAATTTAAATCTTTATTCATAAAGACTCACTTGTCATATGAAATGTGTGACGCCCCCAAAATAGGTATACATCACCCATCTTGAGTCGTGTCATATGAATACAAACTAATAATACATGGTCCAAAATTCAAATACAAACTAATAATACAGCAGTCGTGTAAAATACGACAAAACACATGCTGTGAGTTTAAATACAAATATTATCTTCTAGACAATATCCATTCTCAAATAGAGTCCTCGTTATATTTATTGTCACACTATTTAACAGAATAGTGAGGACTACTAATACTATCATCTGGACCGTCACTCTATTCCCCGACTAGTCCCGGCTACGTTCTCATTTCCTGAAAAGAACAGTGAAAGAAAGGGTGAGCTCAACTAGCCCAGTAAGAAATATTATGACTAATATAATGCAGAATAAATTATCATTAGTCTTCAACAATGTTAAACTGATAAATTACAATAGACTTCAAGTTTAACTGTAGCAGAACAAGCAATCCATTAAAAGAGTCAAGTAGAGAATAAAATCTACTATCTTTTATGATTTAAGAAGTTTTTCATCACTTTTATCGATGAGACTCAGCTTAATAAATAATCCACATCATCCCTGCACTACGGCCAAGCATATTCATTAGGGTCACGACCACAAATTCCATGCACTACGGGCCAAGGATATTTGTGTATTCATCAATGGTCATGATCATGCCAACAACTGTCCATCAATGCACTACGACCAATGAGGACTTTTACCACATCACTTGTTACATTACGGTCATGATTACACCGAATAATCCCTGGTCATAATCATACCAAGTCCATCCATGCTCTACAGGTCATAGATGACTTTAAAAAAATATAAACATGAGGATGATGACAATGATATAAGAATTCAATAAAACAAGTTCACGAATTAATTTATTCAGGAACTAATAACGTCTAAATTGTCAACATGATACTGCTTTGTAGAGTAAAATTTAAGAATGCTCAGAAGAATATTTCTATGAAAAATACCGGATGAAGCGAAAATATGAAGGACATTCCACTAATTTCATGGAGTATAGAAGTCAAAATTTTAACCAACTGAGTATAATAACGAATGAAATAACAAAAGAAATCACCATGCATGCGGTACTTCGCATAGACAAGTTATTCCAACATAATAATAATAACGGAACCAGGTCAGGTGAAATTCACACCGACATGATGTTCAAACAAATAATAAGTAATAGAATAACAACAGTAATCACCATGCATGCGGTACTTCACATAAACAGGTTATTCCAATTGAATAATAATAACGGAACCAGGTCCGGTGTAAAACACACATACAAGATGTTCCAACATAATTAATAAAGACAGAATAATAAAGACGGAACCAGGTCCGGCGTAAAGCACAGACAGGATATTCCAACAGAATAATAAAGACAGAATAATAGAAGAATGTCACCGAGTATAGGGTAGCCCGCGTATACAGGTTATTTCAACAGAATAATAAGAAATGGAATAACAACAGTTCTCTTCATGAATAAGAAAGAATAACACTCCTTACCGTAAAAGAAACTGTATATAAGAGTAGGGAAGTAGCATAATACTTTTCTATAGTTTCTCTATAATTTCTCTCTCAAGAGTTTCAGTGAATTTGTAAGAAATAATGAAGGAATGAGCTTTTATTTATAGAAGAATGGAAGGGTACTGTGCAAGAATGAATTAATTATACGTATCAAGGTTTTGATATCACCAATGCAAAAAGTCAATTAACTAACCAATAATATTACAACAAAAAATTAAAATATAATACATATATATAAACACATGTTTTCAACTTATATATATCAATATTATATATACACCACTTAATTTTTCTCCTCCATAACCAACATCAATCCCCCACCCACCCAATAATCAAATTCACTACACTCTTACACATCACTATCACACTACCACTTTTCCACCATTTTCCACTCACACATACATCACACACTTATCACTTTCACATATCACTTTCTCCCACCATATACTCAATACATACATATACTTCCATACTTATACTCTTCCATTTCCAAAATCATTTTCCCAACACATATGGGGCCCACATGTGGCCCCCACATATGGGCCCCACCTTTAAAAATTTTCTATCGATTATTTTGAAAAATGGGTAAATAGGAATCCATAAAATAAGCAAAACTTCATAAAAAACACCTTAATAATTTTAACAACATTTATCATTTTTATTATAATTCACAATATTAATCGACCAGGTCGTTCCCAGGAAAGAGGGGGCTTTCCAATAAGGATTTCTCCCTATTGGCGCGCAATTAGGTGACCAAACCTCTCCTTGGCAGAACTTCTAGACATCGTTAATATTGTAATTTATAATATTAATAACTCTGTCATTTCAATTATTGATTTAATAATATATAAAATATCGACAATAATTGAATCAAATAATGTAAGATACTATGCAACAATTACTATAGCAATAATTGAACAAAACTGAGTGACTTCTCACGTAAGCATTAATAATCAATATCGTGTGCTACTATGCAACCACGCGTATTACTGTACTTTTACTACCGAGTAGTTCAACAATATTAACGGTAAAAATTCTTCCGTTATTTTAAATAAAATATTTTTGTCGTTTTCTCAATCTGACAATAATTTCGTTGTGGGGTCTACCAGTGATTGTACCATCGTACGAATATTTCTCGACAAAAAGAATATTCCCCGACCAATCGAATATAATATGACAACTTGAATACTTTGCAAAATTTATAAATACCACCCACAACTATAACATTATATCAAATTCCACACCATAATATTAAAAAAAATATTTCGAGAAAATTAAATATTTATACATAAAATCTGGGGTCTCACAAAATGATTTAAAGAAAAGATTTTAAAAGCTCATTATAATTGGTTGCATCTGAAGTTTCAAGATTTTAAAAGTGTTGAGTGAAAAACATTGATGAAGACATGTTAGAGAAAATATTTATTATATTTCATGCCTCGAATATGCTCCTGCAGTAGCAATATCGAGAGCGTGAGTTTATAAAATATTTCCTGAAGCGATAAAGGAAACTATGTTCCCAGTAAGTGATATTATATCTTCTAATGGTTGTACAAAATAATGAATTTTTACTGAAAAAACCAACAATCTAGCTCGACCAATTCTATTACATTCCCTGAAGTGAATGGAACCTCATTTGATAATCATAGAGGAAATTATGATTGTGGTTGTGGTAGTAGACGTGAAAGGAACAATCAATATAGAAAGGGAATGTACCTGTCGTACTCCTAAACATTTGGTAGATTTGTACCAAGACTCCATAAAAGAAAAGGAAATGGAATTGAAATAAACTATATTGTTCATAATGATCCTGAAGATCCCATGAATTATTTTAACTTTTCAAATGGAGTGGATATAACAAATTTTGATATATATGGTTTCCTTGATGATTCTTTATATTCTTCTGAGGCAAGCAAAAATTTGCTCAGTTTTAAGGATATACGTTATAATGGTTATCATATTGAAACCAATATTGAAGGCAGTGAAGAATTTCTTTATATTATTTCAATAGTATCGGGCCAGAAGCTTATATTATAAAAACTGTATATTTTCTCTTTTGGGATATATTATACTAAAATGAGAATAGTTGAAACAAATGTTGTAATACACAAGAAGTGTATAATACACCAGAAGTGTTCGGAATCCAAAGGTTTTTATGATTTAGGCATGATCATATTGATCATCCAGGATCAATAATGTTGCGTTGAATTATGGAAAACTCCCATGAACATCCCGTAAAGAACCAGAAGATTCCTTTACTTGTTGATTATATCAAAGTAAATTAATTATCAATATATGTTTGGGATCATTCATAACCTCAATAAGTGATATTTTTCAGGTATATTTTGAGGATTGTTATTTTAATGAAACAGTTTTCCTACCATTATGGGGAGAAAAGTCGTTGCCTGAAGCACGACGTTAGATCGTTGCCTGAAGCAAGACGTTAGATCATTGCCTGAAGCACGACGAGAGATTAATTGGAATGTTTTGTTGCCTAAAGCACGACGTGAGATCGTTGCCTGAAGCATGATGGGAGATTAATTGGAATATTTCAATGTTATTTAATCCTGATTATCATACAAATTAATATGAACTAGAAGTTCAAAGGATTATTCATTTGCAATGAATTGCAAATCAATTACCATAATTATTCACCGATAATAAGAAAGGAACGATATCTCACATTTTAGCAGCTAATACTCTAGCAGAGATTGAAGTCCCTGTAGGACAATCAGTTAATACAGCAGCAAATTGAATCAAAGTCACACTTGAAACATGGAAGAATGATCGGTGTTAAAGATAAAATTTCCCAGAAGAAGAAGAAAGTACAAGAAAAATAAGTTGCAGCCTATAAAGAGGCTACACCCATGAAACAGGCTACAAGATTTATTGATCTATCCAAAACTTATGAACAAAAATCTCCTGTAAATAAAACTCTTGAAGAGTTATCTCCTGAAGAGGATGAGTTATCCCCTAAAGAGGATCAGGTACCTGAAAATAACGAGATCTCGATACATTATGTATATACAGGAGACGAATATAGTGGATCGAAATAAAATTATTGTCGATAACATATTTTTATATAAAGTTGTTCTTGATATTACCAGAAGTAATGATCATGAATATGAACCACAAATTGTTGATGAATGTAGAAATATTTGGCCAAATGTGAAAAGATGCGATTCAAGTAGAACTAAATTCACAAAGTAAACATGAAGTTTTTGGACCTGTAGCCCGAACACCTAAAGGTTTGATGCCTGTTGAATACAAATGGGTATTTGTACGAAATAAGAAAAATGAAATTATATGGTACAAAGCGCGACATGTAGCACAAGGTTTCTCGCAGAGACCAGGTATTAATTATGGAGAAACATATGCTCCTGTAATGGACGCAATTATATTCAAATTTTTAATTAGCTTGGTAGCAAAAGAAAATTTTGGATATGCGATTAATGAATGTTGTTACAACATATCTATATGGATCATTAGATAATGATCATATATACATGAAAATCCCTGAAGGATATAAAATGCCCGAAACATATAATTCTATATCTCGAAGTATGTATTCTATTAAGTTACAAAGATCTTTATATGGGTTAAAGCAATCTAGATGCATATTGTGGTATAATCGCCTGAGTGGATATCTTTTGAAAGAAGGATTTGAGAATAATCCAATTTGTGCATGCATTTTTATCAAAAGATCATAATATGGATTTGCTATTATAACTGTATTTATTGATGAAAGATCTTGCTCCAGAAGAGTTGACAAAAATAACAAATTTGAGATGAAAGATATTGGTAAGACAAATTTTTTTATTGGCCTACAAATTGAGCTATGGAATTCTTGTTCATCAATCAACATATACAGAAAAGTCCTGAAGTAACTTACATGGATAATGTTAATCCTTTAAGTACTTCAATGATAGATTGGTCACTTGATATCAAGAAGGATCTGTTTTGACCACAAGAAAATAATGAAGAAACTCTTGGTCCTAAAGTACCATATCTTTGTACAATTGGTGCTTTGATATATATTTCAAAATTTCTCATGACTTGATATAGCATTTGCAATTTACTTACAAGCAATATGGATTAAAACCACAGTTAGTTGGATCTGCTGATGCAGATATTATCACAATTTATGAAGTAAGTTGTGAATGTATTTGGTTGAGATCAGTAATTCAACATATTTGTGTGAATTGTGGATTATCATCAATCATAAATAGTCCAACGATATTATATGAAGATAATGTCGCTTGTATCACTCAAATTAAAGGATGCTATATCATGGGTGATAGAACCAAGCATATTGCACCAAAATTATATTATACACATGAGCCCCAGAAGAATGACAATATTGATATCAAACATATATGATCATGTGATAATTTGGTTAATAGATTCATTAAGTCATTACCAACTATGATTTTGAAGAAGATGGTGCACAATATTGGCATGCTTCGACTTAATGATATTTTTACCATGAACAATAGAATTTTTATGTACTTATGAAGGGGAGTAAAAAGGATATGTGCTGATTGTACTCTTTTTCCTTCGCTAAGGTTTTTTTTTTTATTGGGTTTTCCTTTGCAAAGTTTTAATGAGGCAATCTCAAGGCACTAGAAGTTATACAAGAATATTGTACTATTTTCCTTAGCCAAAATTTTTTTCCACTGGATTTTTATTTGGTAAGGTTTTTAACGAGACATATTCTAAGAAAATTGTTATAAAAGGACTCCATCCTGTATGAGACAATGCTACATGTATAGCTCAATTAAAGGGAGGATTCATCAAACAGATTTGTTCAGCAAAATATTACCAACTACAATGTTTGAAGGATTGCCTCGCAATATTGGAATGCGACGCTGGAGCATTATCTTAGGGAAAAAAAAGTGTACATAATATTAAAACAATTAAAATAAAAGAATTGTTACACAAGGTAGCAGGGGGTGACACCTGTGTGATACATGCAAAGTTCTAGACGCATGGAAACATCACGATTCGTCTATTCCTTACTTACCATTACTCACGAAATCTAATCCGTGAGTGATCTTTGGATGCGGTGTGGTCAAACTTTGAATTCAAACTCTTTTTCAGTTGTTTGTATTAGAAATTTGGAATTGAATCCACAGATCTTTCTCCCAAGGTTTCTCTCTATTCCCCCTTTCTCTCTCTATATATTGCATTTGGGTGTTTGTTTATGCTTAGATCTGATATTTGGTTGATTTGTTTTCCTTATTTTTGTTGTTATGAAGGACATTGATTAGATTGTGTAATATACATATAGAAACGAGAAATGGGTAGTTCAGGATTCTTGTGGAAATTGGAGGATCACCCGAAGTTGCCAAAGGGGAAGATCATATCTATGGTGGTTCTGGATGGGTGGGGTGAAGCCAAACCAAATCAGTACAATTGCATCTCTGTTGCCGATACACCCACCATGGATTCACTTAAAAATGTACTATTTCTCTTTCCCAAATCTCATTGTACTAAGTTTTGAAGTTTTCATCTTCAAAATTGGTCATTTTAAATTCAAATTCCCCCCCCCTAAAACTTCAACAATTTTAACAATCAGATGCATATTCTTATTTTGGCATTGTTGTGTGTGTGAATGAAGTGGAGACGAGATGGTATATGGGCTTATTGATATTTGACATGTGTATTGTTTTGAAGGGTGCACCTGATAAATGGAGATTGGTGAGGGCTCATGGGACTGCCGTGGGCAGTGGCGGAACCAGAAGATTTTTATAGGGGGGGCAAAATACATCAGTAAAAAAATTTTATTTATTGACGCTTGAAGTGCTTCTTTCGGTTTTACGACTAAGAGGAGGTAACTGTATCATGCGAGTCTGTGTAGTTTAAAAACGTCTCAAAATTTGCTCGTTTTCAATTGTTGGAAAAATATAATAATTCAATGTGTTTGTAAAAATTGTAGGAATATAGAAATGAGCATATTTGATTGAATCTCTTCACAAAGATTTCTTGATTACATATTAACTAAAGGTTAATTTGGAGTTTTTCCGGAGAAGAATGCATTTAAAAATTGAGATGCTTATTATATCACCCATCAATTAAATTAAAGGCTACTTTGGAGTTTCTAATACATCAAATAAGAAATAAATTGTGTTTTCATGCAACTTTTAATAGATTTTGACTATTGAGAGCATGTGCCTCATAATTTTTAAAATTAAAAAAATTATATTAATTTAGAGTTTAAAAATATCTTAATATGATTTTAAAAAGTTCATAATAATTTTATATTGAACAAAACAAGATAGTCTCTTTATGTTTTTTATTTGCAAACATTTTGTCATTATTTAGACAATTCAAATTTACGTTTCTCACTCACATTGAGTTGCAGGACCTATAAAAAAAATACAGAAAAGATATAAAATATATGTAAATATCATTTTTTTCTCTCCAAACCTTAACCTTAGTACCAATCTACCGGGGGCAGGTGCCCCCCCTGGCCCCCCCTTGGTTCCGCCAGTGGCCGTGGGGCTTCCAACAGAGGATGACATGGGCAATAGTGAAGTTGGTCACAATGCCCTTGGTGCTGGACGGATATTTGCTCAAGGGTTAGCTTCTTTTTGTTCCTTTTTGAACTCTTAGTGTTATGTAGTTAATTTATGGAAAACATTAAGTTTTCACATTGTGAAACAAAAAACATGTTAGTAAATTGAAGTGGACTTATGTATTATGTAATAGTCAATGGATCTGTTTACTTCAATGAGATGCCAAAAACACTACTCTTAATTAAGATATAGATGATCCGAGTAAAACGTTCTTGCATGTAATCAGTTGGGGGGGGGGGGGGCAGCGGCGAAGCCAGAAAATAGTATTAGTGGGGGTAAAATTATTAGCAAGTTATAAATAATTTGGCGGGGGTTCGGGGGCAGCGCCCCCGAGCCAATTTTTTTAATACTTTATACTTTCGAATATATATATATATATATATATATATATATATATATATGTACTATATTACAATAAAAATATAATGAGTAATAATATATGGTATATATACACTATATTGACTCATAATAGACTTTTTTAATCACAATTGTTCATAAGTAAGTAATTCATTATTTATTTTTAAAAGTAATATAAATTAGATTATTATTTAGTTTAAAATATTATAGAGAGAGATACATACATTGAGAAGATATGAGTCATATGTGGTTAAAATTTGATTAACAATTTCAGTGTAAAAAGAGTGGGTGCAAATTTCAGTGGGTGCAAATTGCTTTGAAACGGGAAAGTGCAATACCCAATTTCAGTAAAGTGTAATACCCAATTTTAGTAGGTGCAAATTGACTCTTCTGACCCTAAAAAAAATCCATTTATCATATATTAAAAAAAAAATCCAGTGGGTGCAATTGACCCCACTGACTAACACGTGGCTTCGTCCCGGGGGGCAAGATGTCAAAATGGGAATATATTATAATTAGAACACTAAGTTTGTTATTAGCTTCTAGAAGTAGCAGGCCATGCAACTGCATCATGGCAGTTGGTGGGTAGAGAGCTTTGTGTTCTTTTCCAAAGTATCTGTATCAACCTTGGCCTTAGATAATCCTTTATATATCTTGTATCTAGCTCTATGAGAAGTCATGCATATGAAATGAATTGAATATAGAGATCACTCTCTTGAGGCAATCTCTGTCTTATTTTTCAATTTTCTCTGTCCTATTCTTGCCTATGTCACCTCAACTTTAATCTATTTATTTTCTTCTTCCGAAAATTGAATTAGTCAAGCTCCATCAAGGCTTGACAGAAGACATTATATGTATAAATTTTCCTATTGAAATGAAAGCATGAAATAATTGAATAAATACCCATCAGGCAAACAAACAAAATGCACGTGCAGAACCACCAAAACAATGGAAATGAAAGTTAGACAGCCTTTCCCCCCTTTCTATGTGGATTTGAACACTCAGTTTGTTATTAGCTTCTAGAAGTAGCAGGCCATGCAACTGCATCATGGCAGTTGGTGGGTAGAGAGCTTTGTGTTCTTTTCCAAAGTATCTGTATCAGCCTTGGCCTTAGATAATCCTTTATATATCTTGTATCTAGCTCTATGAGAAGTCATGCATATGAAATGAATCGAATATAGAGATCACTCTCTTGAGGCAATCTCTGTCTTATTTTTCAATTTTCTCTGTCCTATTCTTGCCTATCTCACCTCAACTTTAATCTATTTATTTTCTTCTTCCGAAAATTGAATTAGTCAAGCTCCATCAAGGCTTGACATAAGACATTATATGTATAAATTTTCCTATTGAAATGAAAGCATGAAATAATTGAATAAATACCCATCAGGCAAACAAACAAAATGCACGTGCAGAACCACCAAAACAATGGAATGAAAGTTAGACAACCTTTCCCCCCTTTCTATGTGGATTTATCACTGGAGTGAAACTAGCTTTCTGAAAAACTTTTCCTGGAAATGTTTTCATGTTCTATGCACAAGCAAATAAGAAAACGAGGAATCTAGATATGTTAACCAGTGGTAACGCGGTTCGTTTCGTGGAAGCGATACGAGTAAGCGATAGGCTGAAACGCGGTACGCTAGTGTAGTTATATATGAGTGGTTATAGTTCGGAATTCCTTTAGAATCTAATGCAATAACACTAAGTTTTGTAGAAGCTTTTTAGTTGAACCAACTAGTTGATTGTTGTATAAATAATTTAGTACAAATTTGATGTTTTAGCATCCAATACTAAGTTAGAATATCGATCTTTGTGGAATTTTAGATAAAATAATAAAACTATTTTGGTACTCTAAATTTAGAGTATTGGTACGTTAGAGTACCATGTTTGGGAATGCGATTACCAATACTCGGTTCGCTAGATCAATAAGAGTATTTGGTAACTCTGGTTACACTAGGTAAATTTTGTGTAGCTGAATATAAAGTTTTCTAGATTTAAAAAGTTTAGGACTCAACTGTTTTCCATGTAATAGGATTCCTTTTTTTTAGTCTCCAAGTTCTCAGGTATGGAAGCTCAGCCATGTATAATCTTATTCACTGGAGTTTCTGGATGTAACATCTAAGATATGGTATGTACTTCAGTTTTAAAAAAAGTAACTTTTTGGCACGTGTGCTTCTGCTTTCATTATGATTTTGAAATAAATCAAGAAATGAGTCAAATGAACCTATATGGAAGCTCTTTAGGTCATGCTTTAATTGAATTTTCAACAGCCAACATTGATGGGGAAAATATTGGGCACTGAACTACAGATCGTATTTATCTTTTCTTTCAAAAGTACATTTTAAGGATCATTTCATTTGAGTTGCTAAATTTGTAATGGATTTGTTCCCTTGTAGTGCAAAACTTGTTGACATTGCTCTCGAGTCTGGAAAAATCTATGAAGGTGATGGATTTAAATACATTAAAGAATGTTTTGAATATGGCACATTGCACCTCATTGGGTTATTGAGTGATGGTGGAGTCCACTCCCGGCTTGACCAATTGCAGGTAATTTTTTTTATCTGATATTAGCTTATTTTCCTTGGTCAAATATGTAATTACAATAGTTATTATAATACTTTGTTTTTCCTTGCTGATGCAGTTGTTGCTCAAAGGTGCCAGTGAGCGTGGTACCAAAAGAATCCGCGTTCATATTCTTACTGATGGTCGTGATGTTTTGGACGGTTCAAGTGTACACTTTGTGGAAACTCTTGAGAATGATCTCTCAAAATTATGTGCAAAAGGTACTGATGCGCGGATTGCATCTGGTGGAGGGCGTATGTATGTTACAATGGATCGATATGAGGTAGATAAACTGTGATAAATATTATTATATTTGATAAACTCTTTGGGATATCCTTGGCCTATAATAACTCTGACGCTCTAAGTGGAATTATTGGCGGCTGATTTGGGCCACAGGTATAACTTATATCAACTTTGTATTCATCTCTAGCTTTGTAGATCAGTTTATCTATAGTGACAATCTGAATGGACTGATTGAGAAGTGTCAAACATAGTGTTATCAATTGAATTGGATCTTAAATTTCTTAAAACCTTTTTAGCATTGGAGTGACCTTTTGATTTTTGAAATCCTAAGTGCTACTACTGATGCTCTTAAAATTGTGCCAACTGTATTGTGATATTAGAATTTGCTGACCTTCGATTACCCTCTACCAAGCGTATTCTGAGTATTTGGGTACTTTCTGATTGGTTTTGTTGATCATTTATTGTTGCTTTGGTATGGTCCCTGTGTACATTGGGGCCATCCCATTTCGAGTGTTTCTTTTGACATATTTCTTATACCCCCAAAAAAATGTCTACTGATCCTTCTTTTAGGAAACAAGTCTGCCATTGGTCATCTACCATGAAAATTAACTTGGCCTGCATGATAAAAAGGTGTTACTAGTATATTTCTCCACCCAAAACAAGAGTCCAATTCTTTGCCAGTGCACGCAGTATTTTTTTTGGAACCCTGAATATAAAATTATTGTATCGACCTATTATGCTGAATCAGGCATGCTATCATTCGTGGGATACATAATTGGGAGTCCTTTCCATCAGCTTTTGTTCTTGATATTCTACCTTTTTTGATCAGTGTGTGTCACTTGATGTAATTAGAGCTGTTTCTTTTGCAGAATGACTGGGATGTCGTAAAACGAGGATGGGACGCACAAGTTCTAGGTGAAGCACCATACAAGTTTAAGAGTGCACTTGAAGCTGTTAAGACTTTGAGGGCGCAGCCCAATGTTAGTGATCAGTACTTACCTCCATTTGTTATTGTTGATGAAAACGGCAAGCCTGTTGGGCCTATAGTTGACGGAGATGCTGTGGTGACTTTCAACTTTAGAGCAGATCGTATGGTCATGGTTGCCAAGGCTTTTGAATATGAGAACTTTGATAAATTCGATCGAGTTCGATTTCCTAAAATCCGTTATGCTGGGATGCTTCAATATGATGGGGAGTTGAAGCTGCCAAGTCACTACCTTGTTTCTCCTCCAGAGATAGACAGAACTTCTGGTGAATACTTGACGCATAATGGTGTCCGTACTTTTGCATGCAGGTTGGTTGCTCAAAAAAGAATATTATGTTTTTACCTTTATTGTTTATCACAAAATTATAAAATAAAATGTAGTATGTTTCGTCTTGTATGACATATCTTTATGATTTTATTATCTTGTAATTCGACTTATTTGGCTTTCAAATTTAAACACATTTAAAGCAAGACATAAATATTTGAAGGTTGAAAATATTGGAAGAGGGAATAATAGACTTGATTCTTTGCTTTGGCTTCATGAGTGCCCTGTTGGGCCTTATTGGACTTTGTGTTTCCAGAAATCGTATTCTTCTTTGCATTGTTTTTTTGATTGGTTAAATACATGTTCATCTTCTTTGGTGCTTATTAATTTTGTTAAGGAACAATAGTGTCCCTAATTTCTTTGACTCCTATTACTAGGGAGTTTCCAGGATGTAGGTGCCTTCTAAGACCATTGTTTAGATGATATATTTATTTTCTGCCTGAGAGGTTGAAGTTTACCAGTAACTGTTTGGGTTTTGCTCCATGACTCCTTTTTTCACAACATTATTTGTTGAGGTTATTTCCCATTACATTGTAGGCCATCTAGCATGAGCTAACTTTTTTTTCCCCCTTATTTAGTGAGACTGTCAAATTTGGTCATGTTACCTTTTTCTGGAATGGAAACCGCTCGGGATATTTTAACTCAGAAATGGAAGAGTATGTTGAAGTTCCAAGTGACAGTGGGATTACCTTCAATGTCCAACCAAAAATGAAAGCCTTGCAGATTGCTGAGAAGGCTAGGGACGCTATTCTTAGCCGTAAATTCCACCAGGTAACATTTGCACTCTTGTTGTCATTGATTTCAAGAAATTTCGTCTGACAAAAAATGGTTGGGATTGGTGAGATTTCTCATTATCATGACATTTTCTCATATAGGTGCGTGTTAACCTCCCAAATGGTGACATGGTGGGGCATACCGGTGACATTGAAGCAACAATTGTGGCTTGCAAAGCTGCTGATGATGCTGTTAAGGTATGACAGTTCCAGAAATATAATCTGGTTTTGGGCTTACTGGATAGTTGTAGCATCTGTTCGACAAACGTGATATGTTCTATATGATATCGTCTCAGCATAGAAATTGTTTGTTAAGTTCAGCAAAGTGGACCTGGTGACACTGTTATGCATTCTTTGGAGGACACAAGAAATCATGTCGGATAAGGAAAGCAAAATATTATGAATACTGTTCATGATAACTTGAACATGCCTTTGAGAAAATTGTGACAGTGGTGTCACTAGTGTAATAAAATGTTATGAAAGTAATTTCAATGCAACTACCTGAGTGGAGCGAGTTTGTCAATAATTGTCAGGTTCCTAAGACCCTAGCATCTTCATATCATTTCTTACCATGTTGTCAGTGTAAGTTAATTATATGGAAAGAATGCTGTAATAGTCGATTAAGATGATGAATAATGTTGTGCAAAATTCAGAAGAGCTTGATAGCTACTCGGCTTATGAAGTGTTAGCTGAACTGCATGTTTTGCTAAAGATATACATATATATTTCATAATCTGCGACCCTCATATCCATTGAGCATTCCTTTTAGGATGCATAATGAGAAAACACTGAATGAGCACGCAATTCCCCCCAAAATTATCATTCTTAAGCTTTTCTCTCTCTCTCTCTCTATCTCTCTCCTCTTTATTTTTGTTCTTCTAGAAAAAAGAACTAACTTTCGCAGCTTGATGTTAGACCAAGTTGGCTGATGTTTTCACTGTATTGACTATTTAATTGCGCAGATGATCCTTGATGCAATTGAGAAAGTGGGTGGAATATATGTTGTTACTGCAGATCATGGAAATGCTGAAGACATGGTGAAGCGAAACAAGAAGGGGGAGCCTCTCCTTGACAAAAATGGCAACATTCAAATACTTACTTCTCACACTTGTGAACCAGTAAGTATATTTGTGCTCTTTATATTAGAACCACTGCCAGTAAATATAATAATGCTCTTAAATTTAGAATTACTGCCCCAAGTACTCCCCTCAGGGATAAAAAAAAATTGTGTAAAAAAACCCCCGACTATTATCCGAAGTGAGATTAATGACACTAACACTACAAGAAAACCAGTCATTGCCGACGGGCATTGCTGTCGCCAATGACAATAGTGCCGTCGGCATTGATGTCATTGGCGACGGGCACAGCCGTCGGCACAACCGTCGCCCCACAGGTCGTCGTCCTTGGCTCCCGTCGCCAGCCGTCGGCATCATTGTCATTACCGACGGGAGTCATGGACGATGACATAATGTCAATACCGACGGCTATACCGACGGCAAGGCCGTCGAGAAAGACCCCATAAATTTTTTGAGGGAAAAACTCATTACCGACGGCATGGCCGTCGGCAATGCCTTAATAGCCGTCGGCAATGACCTTTTACCCATGTCTGTCTCTATATGTCATTGGCGACGGCTGTCGGCAATGACTACATATATTTTGAATTTTTTTTTAATTTCAAAATTTCCATGTTCATTTACAAATATACACTTGTTATAAACTAATAACAACCATCAAACAACAACTATACCTGTTATAAACTAGTAACCCAAATCAAATATATAGATAAAAAATATAATGATCGTCGATACAACTCAAAAACTGTACAAATACATACATGAAACTCAGAATATAACATAAACTAAACTAACTACAACCCGTTGCCTGTCTCCATGTCATCGAGTCGGCGGTCATGTACTGGAGGAGGCTGCTCATCATCAACTCGACAGTCATCGTCTTGTACTGGAGAGGCTGCTCGTCATCAACTCGACGGTCATCGCCCTGTACTTAGAAACAAGAATGCTTATAAAGGAAATGAGAGAAAGATGGTTCACAAATTGGTTTGGTATTTTTGTTTTCTTAAAATAAGGAAATGAGAGGAATTTATGGGATTTAATTAATAAGCAAAGACGCAGGTTACATTGATACAGAAGGTGAAGAAGGGAAATAAAAAAGGGATCTAGGCACTAGCCGTGATTGGCTCTGATACAAGGTTTGAACAGAGAGAGAATCAATCTTTTTGTATTGCTTGTATTGTAATTGTTTACAAACAGTGGTGCCCTATATATACAGATATGACAACCACATAAGCATAAATCTAAGGGATTTACAAAATCAGGGATTCTCAAGAGATAAATACAGAAATTCAAAATCAAAATCCTAACTAACTGCTGAGTATTAACTGGTGTTGATAGGTTTGAACAGAGAGAGAATCAATCTTTTTGTATTGCTTGTATTGTATTTGTTTACAAACAGTGATGCCCTATATATATTGTTAGCATGATATACACTGTTGGGCCTTCCATCTAACAGTTTAACCTTTTAGATTAGTTAGTTACTTAATATGGTATCAGAGTAAGCATCATTTGAGGGAAAAATTTAATAATGTGTTTACAAACAATGGATTGAAATTGTAAAAATTTAGAGGCAACCTCACTATGAAACTTAATAAAATAAATTCATGAAAATTTAGTAAAAGCATCGACAGAAAGAACATAATATTTATTGTCATGCAAGGAAGTTAGGGGAGCAGGACCCCAAACATCACACATTATTAATTGAAGAACATGTTTTGTAGAAAAAGAACTACTATTAACGGAAAATCTACATGCCTTTCCCATATGACATAACGTACATACTGGAGAGCCTTTATTGGAACGTACATACTAGAGAGCCTTTATCGGATGACACACCTAAGCTATGTCTGGAAATAAAATGACGAAGGACGCGGTCATGGGGATGGCCCATGCGTTGATGTCAATCTAATAAAGAGACACGTGAAGTAGGAACAGTAGTGAAGGAAGGTTCAACTTGCAAAGTGTCTCTAGTCCGTCCTTAGTTGGTTCGTTAAGAAGAATTTTATGGGAAACACGATCCTTAACATAAAAACAAGATAAGAAGGGTGAAATTCGAAGTAGACATTATTATCTCGACAAAACTCATTAACAGATAATAATTTTTTTAAAGCAGAAGGAACATGTAAAATTTGAGAAAGTTGAATTTTTTTATTTTTGGAATTAAAGGTTGTGGAACAGAGATGATTATAGGAGCATTATTACCATTGGTCACTTGAAGGTGATCCAAGCCACTGTACTCGTCAACATGGTTATACCCGCTAAGTATGGTGTTACATGATAATTGGCACCTGTATCTGGGTGACGAATTAATGGTTGGAGTAACAATAAAGTTAGCAGTTGGAGAGGGTTACTGAGGGGTGGACCAAGGAGACCAACCGAAGTTGTTATTTGAGGACGAAAAATAACACCAGTATGAGTCGTGATTGGAACCACTGTAGAACACACAATGTGGGCGATTGAAATTTGACAAATATTAAGAATTAGATGGCCGGAAATTTCCTCACCCACGGCCACGGGTACCACAACCGCGACCATGGTGGCTATTGAAGTGTTGAGAATTATTGTTAAAGCGTTGATAATTATTGTTGAAACGTTGAATATTATTGGCCGATGGTGGTGGAGCAGAAGGAGAATCAACAAGGACATTTGGCCTGGTAATGAACTCGTGGTTAAGACATTTGCTGAGTAACACATAGAATGACAGAAGAGTATCGTGCATGGATAGGGCTGATTTGAAGGACACAAATTCAGCACAAATATCTTTTAAAACATCGACCATGAAATCAGATTGGGAGATGGGTTGGGCGGAAGCCAATAGTTCATCGAAAACTCGGCGATGAAGGTAAGCAGTTGGAGTTTCATTATGTTTCTGTGGAGAATGCAATTCCTTAGGCGAAGCACACGCATGTTAGAAGGACTAACAAACGCAGCAGAGAGGGTAAACCAAATAGTAGCAGATGATGTGAGTCCTATTGCAAAAGGGATCTTCACTGAGAGAGGAGATGGGAGACTCATGAGAAGTTTTTCCTGGGTGTCCCAGGTTTGTGCCGCTGGATTGGGAAGGGTAAAGGCAACATAAGTAGTGAAGGAAGAATTGGATGGCAGAAAGGATGGAGGGTAGCCAAACAAATGTTAGCCTTGTAGGTATGGATCAATCTGGATACGCCATAAGAGGTAGTTGGAAAGTGTTAATTTTAGTGTGATATAGTGGTGGGCTTGAGAGAGAAGAACAGATGATGAAGGAGGGCTGAAGATTGTAGTAGAGGAGGTGGAACCAGACTACATAGCGGATATTATGAGGAAGAAGGAAACTGAAACAAATTGGGAAGTTTTTTGTTTTCTTTAAATATCTAGAAACAAGAATGCTTATAAAGGAATTTATAAAGGAGAGAAAGACGGTTCACAAATTGGTTTGTTTTTTTTGTTTTCTTAAAGTAAGGGAAGAGGAATTCATGAGATTCAATTAATAAGCAAAGAAGCAGGTTACATTGATATGCAGATATGGCAGAAGGTGAAGAAGGGAAAGAAAAAAAAGGGATCTAGGCACTAGCCGTGATTGGCTCTGATACCAGGGGTTTGAACATTGAGAGAATCGATCTTTTTGTATTGCTTGTATTGTATTTGTTTACGAACAGTGGTGTCCTATATATACACATATGATAACCACATAAGCATAAATCAAGGAATTTACAAAATCAGGGATTCTCAAGAGATGAGTACAAAAATTCAAAATCAAAATCCTAACTAACTGGTAAGTATTAACTGGTGTTGATATGGCACAATGGAAGTAAATAAAATTATCAGAGTATGCAGTTACTTCCAAGCATCTACTTGTCACAATGAAAGTGAATAACATTACTAGAAGAGCAGTGGTATGAGAATCGGCCTGGCCCAGTGTGTTCACCTAATGATTGGTGACCCTATGCCTAGATTGGGCTGGGTTGCCCTTTGGACTGCCTGAAATATGAAATGACCCAGTTGGCCTGGACATTTTTGTGCTAAATCGTGTGAATAGAGTAGTCTACCAAGAGTGGAACCATGACTTTTCTCATAAGAAGTCACTTCCCTACCAAGCTAAATCTTTGTGTCTTGAGTAAGAGAGTATCATTAGTTATATATTCCATTTAAAATGTAGTTTCATAACACAGTGTGATTGAATTGCAATTTATTTTACATAAAGTTGGTCTCATTATAAATCTGGAAGTTTGAAGGTAATATTTTGTTATTATTAATTATAAAACTAGTGGTGGGTAGACCTTCTACTTGGGTTATATTTCGGTGAAAATATACTTGTAAAATACAATTTGATCCATAGCTAGTGTTAGCTATGGACACTATTCCATCTAGTACATCTCTCGGCCATAGCATATCTGACAACCAAGATTTTAAAAAATTAGTTCCTTGTGGGGGTTAGAGAAGGGAAGGCATGGAGTTGTTTTCTTTCCTCTCTTCTTCCTTCCCCCTTCTTTCGGCAGCACATCCTGATGGATAAATTGTTTTGTAAGCTGTTGGCCACCCGAATACAGGGGTGAGTTTTGTGTTGGGGTTGCTGCTAGCAATAAATGGTGCAAATCCATTTCCAATTCTGTTGAAACAGAGAAAGAAGAGAGAGAGAGAAGAGAGGAAGCTGAAAAAAAAACTCATTGGCTTCCAGACCTTAACCCCGGAAGGCTATGATTCTATTAAAAAACCATGGCTATTGCGATATGATAGGAACGGTTGGTGATGCACTAGATGGAATAGTTCCCTCAACTAACACGAGTTATGGATCTCGTTCACCATTTTTATAATATTATATATATATATTAATTGACTCACTGGTTGAACCAGTTGACCCTCGGACCTGTCCTTTTCCCTTTGCCAGGTTGATGTGCTTGCGGATATTATTAGGATTAGGAGTATGAGTTGCTAAAGTTGAGTTGCTTTTAGCTAGCCCAAAATTCTGGTTATTGACCATATAATGGTTGGATTTCCTTCATATTTTTCACATGTACAGTCCTATGTTACTGCTGGTACTTCAGTCTTAGCTCTTCTTAGAATTACATATGTGAATTTGAGAGCAAATGTTGTGTTCACACGACTAATCCTATCTGTTGCTCCTTCCCTAGAGAGTAATCAAATTTATAAATTTATTCTATTGCTTGACCTTTTTCCCTGTGAGGTAGTATGCATGTGGTAATATGTTTTTTATTGGAAACAGCATGTTCTAATATGGTGGTTATTGTTAAATTTGTAATAAATTACATGTATGTTTTATGTCTAGGTACCAATTGCAATTGGTGGCCCTGGGCTGTTACCTGGTGTCAGATACCGTAAGGATGTCCCTAACGGCGGGCTTGCTAATGTGGCTGCAACTGTGATGAATCTACACGGGACTCGTGGCTCCTAGTGATTACGAGACAACCTTAATTGAGGTGGTTGATAATTAGGTCATCCTCAAGAAATCTGAACTGTTCTAAACCCTTTTTTTGGCTCAAGTGACAAACCGAGTGGTCTACAGTAGTTTTAGGTAGCCCAGGTTGAACTTATCCCCATAGTTACTCTCCCTCCTTAATAAACCATATACCTGATACTTTTATCACTCAACTGTTGTCAGAGTGCACCGTTAAAATTTTGAGTTTTGGCACCATGAAGATGTATTAACGAAATGGAAGAAGAAAATTATACTAAAATTACCTATTAGTACTATTCTGATGTTATGTTGGTTTTGTTGGTTTTTATTGGTATTGGGAAGGTGAAAATTGAAAATTGTATTTGTATTGCTACTGAAGTTACCATTTACCAAGTCTTTAATATCATAACTTCATAACTTGGTTGGTATAAACTGTTGTTACTGGTATTGATGTGAATCTAGCTTGATCATAATTAGTTTTTGGTCAATTTGTGGTTCAAGAATTTGATTGTCAGCTCCTATGCTTTAGTTTGTAATGCGTGGACTGAGTTTGGAGAAAATTCTGGCTAATAGGATCAAATTCCGAATACAAATCTCTACCAGAGGTGTCTTAATCAAGCCTTATCTTTTGGCTTTATATCCTTAAGTTATTAATATGGTGTTGGGGGTTGGAAGAGAGAATGAGAGTTGATCGCTTGGCAGTATAGCTAACCCTTATATGCAAATAAATATAGAATTATCCACATTAGCTTCCTTCTCCATTCATTGCTTGAGACTTTTTAGGGTAAAATATTTAGACCAACTCAACCAAACAACAGAAAAGTTTAATTAAGCTGATTTACTTAATTGCAAAACAAGTAGTGTTGTTCTTTAATTAAGCAACACTGAAAGAACCTGCAGCACTCTCAACAAATTTCCTTGCTCCTTTAAACCATCTCTTGTCTCCGGCTTGCGCCTTGCATATATAAAGCTTACCATCTGAAACTGTGGCTGCAATAATTTGGTGCTTGCCACCTTCATCTCCATCCGCAGTCCTTGTCAACACAGACAAGTTGTAGTACTGTTTCCCTCCGATCACCGGAGTTGCAGTCTCCAATATATTCGCTGTCGCCACGGCGTCTGGCTCAAAGCCACCCTGAACATTTCAAAGTCCATTTTCCAAAAAAAAGCATTACGAGGGGGTTAAATGGATTGTAGTTTAGCAGCAAATTAACTCACCGCACCAAAGATGACGGGCATTCTTTTTCCTAAATGCAGGCTTATGTAGTCAAGATGCTTACCTCCGAGACAGTTTTGCCGGAGTAGGCTTGTTTGCCGAGCAAATAGTCCACCTGAAAGTGAGAGATTAAGCCATTTTTGTTAATCTTTACAATTTACACCATCTACACAAATTTCTCATTTGACTTACAAGGACAAAATAGAATGTGATTTAGCATAAGGGGGCGTTAGAAAATATCAAGAAATTGAAAATTTTTGACTTAAAGAAATCATGAAATCTAGTGATATGAAAAAGGGAGAAAAGATTAGTACTGTAGCTAGGAATTGTTCAGGGGAACCATAATCGACAATGGATTTCTTATCGGTTGCAGTAACCATGACAGCGACGTTGGTGGTGGTGTCGAAGTTGTCTTCGTATCTAACAACCTGACCAGGGGTACTCCACCTCTTTGCTGGGGTTCCATTTTGCAGGAATCGACAGCTTGAAACCTTTTCCATCATAAGGCAAGAAGTCTGTGTTTGTTTTTGGCTTGCCAAATACATTTGCTGCCATCAACCAAATCTTCGGTTCCAAAATTAGATATACATTTATAAAACTGTAATCAGTGCATTTTGTACACTAAATAACATGCAATGTATAAAAAAAGGAAGCATCAGATTTGTTCAGTGAGTCCAAATCAATGGATTGATTCCATCATATGAGAAACTGAATAACTAATTCCCATAATACACCTAAACAAAGTTTGGGGTTGATCATACATAAAAGGTGAATTGCACTTGTTTTGCTATCTCCAAAATAAACCAGCCAAAATTTTCTTATAAAAACAAAATAAAATATTACGGGTGTATTGCGAGATATTTTTCTGCCGAATTACCATTGTGATGTATATTGATAAATGAGTCGGGGTATGACTATAAAGTTGGCTCACCGTTATGCAGATCTGATTAAAAAATTTACTAGTAATAGTTATTGAGGTAATTGACAACAAAAAAATTCCTATATAAAGTTGCAGGATAAATCATTTTATGCATCTATAATCAAATGGACTAGTAAAAATTATATAAAAATCACTATAGACTAAACACGTAACACCATAGTCCCAAAATATGTGGAATACTTCTTCCATTCATTTTTTCTATAAAACTTTCACTCATAATCTTTTGATGAGCGATTAAAATGAGCCAAGTAAATATTATTAAGACGTGGAATGGGCCTTTTGAAGTCGAGTGGTTTAAAAACAAGGAAGTACAAATGCAAGTATAAGGATACACATAATTACCAGCTTCCCCATAAGCAGCATCAGCAGGTGAAACCTTGGAGCCAATTGCAGCAGCACCGATGAGCACCGTGAGAGCCAACCTACGTGACATGACGCCGGTGACATCGTCTTCTTGGGCAGCCTGCTTCTGGACCCGGCAGACTATCTGGTTGGGCTTGATGAGGGCTGGGACATGGCGTTGTGATGGAGTTCTAGCTGTGTTTGTGAGTGCATGGTGGTGCAAAAAACATGAAGTTGAGGCCATTTTTTACACACTTTTTTTCGTCACTTAATATTTTCTTTGTTTATTTCTTCTATTTGTGGCAGAGACTTTAAGTGTGTATGTGAAATTTGGGGAAGTGGTGGTTGTAGAGTTTTGTGATATGTGAAGGGAAATGGTTGGATTTGGATAATGGATTTTTGGCAAACTGGGTGATGGGAAGATTAGATTTATGATGTGGGATAAGGTTGTCGAGGTTCTGATTGGTGCCACCCTGGAAATATTTGCACCCCACTTTAATCAGATTTCCTATTCATTTCGGCCTATAAGTGAAATTTTCATAGGTCATAGTCTAATGGGTGTTCATCAAGATTCTGATTAAAGTTAATTTTATGATTAAAATTATACAATTTACAGGATTATTTCTGCATGGTAACATTTTCTCCTACTCCTACTTTGGGTTCTGATAACTCAAAAAATAAAACTATAATAATATGATATTATATATATCAATGTCTTAGTCTGATGATATTATATATAATAATATAATATTATGATATTATAATAATACCATATTATAGTTCGCACATGTTTTTATGTTCAATTGTTTGATCAAATATGTTCGCGAACTATGTGATTCGGTCTTTATTCGTAAACAGTTTGGTTCGAGAAGATCAAGATCGGTTCAAATATGAGTGATTCAATTTTTATAAACCGATTTAGAAGTTGTAAATATAATCGGTCGATGTGGTTCGTCAAAATATTTAAAAACGGACATGTGTTCGTGAATGTTTATTTAACCAGGGGCGGAGCCACCCTTGGGCTGGGGTGGGCTCCAGCCCGGGTGAAATTTTTGAGAGTTCCTTGCTTTTCATCCGTTCCAACCTCTTTCTCTTTGCTTGGAATAAAAACTCCATCAAGTTCTTAAGGAATTGAGGTTATCAAGTATTGAAATTAAAGTAGAAGTGAAGCAAAGTGTTGTCCAAATGAATAATTGAATTCAATCAAAGCAAGTTGGGATCAAGATTTGAATCAAGGATTCAAGTAAAAACACGAAGCAAATAGGTAATTTAGTTTATACTTATTAGCCCAGGGCGGCAAAAATTGGTAGCCCAGGGTGGCAAAAATTCCTAGCTCCGCCCTTGTATTTAACGATTCAACTCGGACATAAATATTATTCGATAATATTACCTTAAATTCAATTAATTAAAATTTGATTCTAAGTTTGATAAAATTCGAATCGAATCGATTCAGTGAAATATTATGGGCATGTTACAAATTTAAATTCAAAGTTCAAGTAAAAGTCACGCCTTTTCAATTTCTGTATACCATGTCACGAAATGTTGTAAAAAGGACAATGAGTCATTACAGACTATTCCTCAACTGCATATTAAATATTCTTGGCTAAAAGAACTGGAGTAATCACGCAGTTAGTTTCAAGAAGGCTGAATCCAAAAACAGTTATTTTTCCCCCTTTGCTTGAATTAAATCCTTCAAACTCTGGTTCGTATCTCATCCCCTTTATGTATTTGTGCCTAAATTGATTTTCCTATTCCACTTCTGTAGATTATATCTTTCATTTATGTGAATTTACTTTCTGGGTTTATCCTATTCTTTAGAAACCAACGCTTAGTTGAAAAAAAGGTCAGGTTTTGGGACTTGAAGTAGAGTTCTTACACTGTTTTACTATAATCTGTTGTTGGGTTTTGGTTATATGTTGTTCTTTTCTATTGGGTTTTGGTTATTTGTTGTTGGGTTTTGGTTTATGTTGTTTTACTATTATCTGTTGTTGGGTTTTCTTTTGCTTTAATTCTTTTCTTTGTTACTGTATTTTTTAATTGACATTGATTTGCTTAAGTTGACTTTTGATGGCATGACATACTAAAGCATATTTTTTAAGGGTTAGATATAAAAGATCTAACAGGCATTCATACTATACTACTTTTGTCTCAGTTTCAGAGTCTCAGTTTCCTATTTGGGTTGCTCTAAAATCAGTGTCCCATTTGAAACTGATGAACTGAAATATACTTGTTTAGCTTACTAATTACAAGAATGGAACTCTTAGTTTTATCAACAATCTTACGAGGTAATTGCTTTAGTTTTTAGGTTTGGTTTTATAGTCTACACTTTCCTCAAAGTGTGATTCCATATAAAAGTTGAAAAAAAGGAGCTTTCTTCTCCTTTGTTTGGAACTCAAATAAGTGTGAGGAAAAAGCAAGAATAAGGACTGGGATATGAAAAGTAAAAGGAAAAGGAAATATTCAATAGTTCAAATATATAATTTAAAAGTATGTAAAATTTTATTTGTATTCATGATATTTCCTATATTCCATTACATTTCATTCTCCTTTTTTGTTTCATTTCCCTTGTTTGTTTGAGTTCTAAAAAAATCGGACCCCATAGATATTCACATTTACACACATCACAAACAACATATGTTAAAGCTAGTTATAATCAGGAAACTAAGATTCTAGATTTGTTTTCTGTGTTTATGTTTAAACTTTCTTTTGATTCTTGTGCATTGGACAGTAAGATGGAGATCAAAGTGTCTGACTGAGACCTGTGAAAGTTTGGGATCAAACTGTGTACTCCTAGCTGAATTTTGCCCTCTTCTGTTACAACTGAAGCATAGAAAATGACTTTTGTAATTAGGTTCTTGTCTTTAGGTATTCGAGGAAAAATATTGAATTTGGCTGTTGCTTGCTATTTTCTAAGTGCTGTTATTGTATTAGTTCTCTTTGATTTATTTATTGAAGGGATCAAAACCATGGTAGTTAGAATGTTTTCTATATTCCTTAACATTTAGTAGGGAATATTTGAATAAGATGATTTTGATTAAAGTATTTGATTGTAATCTTGTTGCTTGTTGGATTTTGCCTCATGTCCTATGACCGAGCATAATGTGCCACCTGATCATGTTTGTTTTCCTTGTAGCTACTGTGTTTATAATATATTTATGATGCTGTCCTGCTGCAATTCTCACATTCAGTTCATGAGCTCTGCTATTTCCTAAGATTTATCATATAGGTATAAGCTTTGGCAGCTTTAAAGTTCGTTCTCTGACTTGCACTGATCTTATGAAGCATAGGAGCCATGCCAGAGGGAATAACATCTGAGAATCTTCTGAATAATATTATGGAAACACTTTCTGATGGTATTTCGAAGCAGAAATCAGGGTCTTTTTTCGAGGAGTCATCAAAATCAGTCACTTCTAAGATCAGTAAACTTTTTGGACGCCAGAAGCCTATTCACCATATTTTGGGTGGTGGCAAATGTAGGATATCAGTTTGTTTCGTGTCCGGGTTAAAGCGATTTATCTCTTTTCTAACTGTTAATTTTTCATAACATGTGTAGCTGCTGATGTGCTGTTGTGGAGGAACAAGAAGATCTCAGCAAGTGTTATAGGTGGTGCTACTGTAGTCTGGGTGCTCTTTGAATGGCTTAATTACCATTTTCTTTCTCTCCTATGCTTGGGTTTGTTTATTGTTATGCTTGGTCAGTTTGTTTTGTCAAATGCATCCAGCCTGTTTAGCAGGTAAATAAAAATGGTACTCTAATGTCTTTTGTTTTTAGGACTTGGTATATGCTAATGTTGGCTGCAGTTGTATTGAAATTTCACATTTATGTTTCTCAATGGCAACAGGTCTCCTTCTGAAGTTCCTCGTCTGGCTCTGCCTGGTGATTTATTTGTCAACATCGCCATCACAATAGGTTCTGAGGTCAATCGTGGATTAGGATTTCTGCAGGATATTGCCTGTGGAGGAAATCTGAAGCAATTTTTAGTGGTATACTTGTCAATTTACTCTCATATTCTTTGATTCGTTGTGTAATGCAATATGTTTAGAAATCATGTCACCCTTTTCCTCTTCGTCGTTTTGAATTTCAAACTCTTGAAATTCCCCAATGGTAATTGTCAAAATAGAATCTGTTTTCCTTGTCCTTCATCTTGGAACAATCATTATTTACCTTATACCTCTCAGCTATTTGAACATTCTAATGCCCTACAACTCTACACTTCTAGGCCCTTGCCTAGTCCCTAAGCAGTTCTCTACCACCTCGATTTGGCTGGGTGGGACCTAGTCTTCTACGACATTAATTTATTGAATGATTGGAAGCTCTTCAATGTTTGAAATGAATTTGTCACGTCTTATAAAAAAAATTCTTTTTTTGGGGGGTCATTTTTCATATAGAATTTATAATATTTACATCTAATATATGCTTTGTGGAAGATAAATAGACAAGACTGTCTAATAAAACTGCCTAGGCGCCCGCCCCCAAAAAAAAGAAAAAAAAGAAATGCTATTTAGAACACTGTTTAACGGGCAAGCACAGAGAATACGAAGTTTGATTGTGATCATCTTTTTCTTTGGTTTGTTTTGATAATTCATCTTTTTCTTGGCTATATATCTTATTGGATTCTTAATCCTGTTCTGCCATATGAGTTTTTTTTAATAATTTATACATTTATTTTTATTATATATTTGTTTTAGCAATTATTAGTTTTTTTTCCAAATGGAATTCTTATTTCTGTATTATCTTCATAGATATGTATGAACTCTGAAGCATTCTGCTGAGTCAATTTCATATGCTCTATATATTATGGTTTGTTCATATAGTACATGCATAATTATCCGGGTGTTTAACATATGAAAAAAATTATCCTTAAGACTGTAAAATAATTGATATCATTGATAATGATTTTAAAATAATTTGTTTGCTAAAAACTGCTTTATGGACTGAAGTGATTGGATGAGGTAAGGTATGTATTACATAGAAACAAGTTATATTCAACGACATATAGATGAAGTTATATTTTCCTCTTTGCCAGTAATTTTGAAATGGTAATATTTGTTCACTAAATTATAATGAAAAGAATTTCAATGTGCTTCATGGAGATTCTTGACACTTGAAGATTCTGTCTAGGTTACAGCAAGCTTATGGGCTGCTGCCATAATCGGGAGCTGGTGCAATTTTCTGACCGTTTTGTATATTGGTAAGAGATCTTACTGTTTTTTTTCGAGTATATAATAGGTTCTAACTTAAACGCTATTCACTTTGCACAGCTCTGTAAATGCATTGGCTATGTTGTACTCAAGTGAATCATAATCACGGAATGAATCCTATTTTAGCTTTAGTCACCAATATTGGCTATGATTACCCAATAGAGCCAAAAAAATTACTTAGCATTAATACAAGTAACTGGAAAAAAAATATTGATCATTTGATTTATAGGAAAAATAACCGATATTTTTATGCTCATTGTTCGAATGACCTGATGTTGTTCAAGTTTGAGGAGAAACTTAGGGGCATAAATTCATGATTTTGAAAATGTTATGGCCAAACTGTTTGTTCAAATTTAATGATCTCTCGAGTCTTCTTAGATTCGCCATTTTAGATTGCATGCTTAATCTCTTGCAGCTTGGGTCACCTATTGCTTATTTAAGGTTACAACTTATGAGTATGAACTTATAAGAAAAAAAGGTTATGGGTATGATGATGCTCTCTCTTGGATGAATTATTATTACTTACAACAAATACAACTTTCCTAGTCCTAATGCATCATTGGAGACGGATGATCATGTATAGTTAGATGGTATATAGTTTTCTCTTGAAGACTCTCCGTGCCTCATTCAAACTAGAAAAATTAAAAGAAAGGTAATATATCGAAAACTATCAAATAAATAAAGTGAAGTAATGTCTTGATGCTGTTATGCAATCCTGCCAGCTATATCATTATAGTGTTGGTAATCCATATTATGACTGAACAGAACACTGGGGAGAAAGGGTGAGATGTGATCCTATTTTCTAGAAAGTTAAGTGATAAAAGGCCAGAAAACTCCCTAGGGGATCTGTTTTTTAGGATCATTTGGATGCTTGTATTTGTTAGAACAGAGCACGAACAGAATTATTTGATGTTACATTTATTTACTGAAGATATTTTAATGATTGAAGGTTTTGTTGCTGTCCACACACTCCCTGTCCTGTACGAAAGGTACAACGACCAAATTGACAGGTTCGTCTACAATGTTCTCGGGCAAGTTCAGCACAATTACCGGAAGCTGGATGCTAGTGTGCTCAGCAAATTCCCAAAGGGAAAGTTGAAGGGGAAAAAGTATGAATAGAAAAAGTTTTTTTTTTTTTTTTGGGGGGGGGGGGGGGGGGGGGCAATTGTGCTTCTTAGTCATCCTTTAGACTTTGATCCCTCATAACATCTAATTAATAAAAATTGTATTACTGTTTGAGAAAAGTTGGATGATATATTTTCTTGTAATTAAAATGTCCATTTATAATAAGTGCATTACATGTATAAACCATTTTCCATCTTGTGTACTTCTATATGTTGCGACTCCATTAATTTTACATATCTGATGAATCTGGTTATAAATTGATGATAAGTTGATTAATTGACTAATATAGTGTCGGTCTGCGTATTGATATTGTATTAATCAATTGACCAAAGTTAACCACTCCCGTATCTTATGCATACACAGACAATTATAATTTAAATGAAAATTGGGGTAAAGTAAAGTAGTTAATACTCGTCTAGTCGACTTGCCATCCGGCACATAAAAATCATCTTACAATCAGTAGTATTAATTAAGTTGTTAACTTCACTTATATTTAAATGCATATTAATTTGTAAGTTTGTATTTGACCAAGACAAATATGTTTTACGTGAGCTACACTCAAATTTTGATCAAGACAACACGTATTTCGTGAACGATGCCAGATTTCATTGTGAATACGGTTGTCTATTACGTGAGGGAATTAATTTAATTATGGTGTCCCGAATGCAGAAAAAGAAAAACACAGAAATGTATTGATATGATTCCGTTATGTACTGCGAAAGTTTTCTGTCGAATTATGATTGCGACGTAAGAGATATTGGATAGAATTATAAGCTGAATATAATTAAAATATTATCAATAATTATATTCATTAGAAAAATAAAATCCCAAGATTATACCATTTCCCAAATATAATATATAATTGCTTGCCTAATCTTTCTTTTAACTTCTTAAATAAAATCCCAAGATTATACCATTTCCCAAACACATTTCTTTACCATGCTTATAGTAGTTATACTGGTACATTCTGCCTGCCTTAAAATCAGCCTCTCTCTTCTCTTTCTTGCCTCTTTTTAAACCCTAAAAGTGCGACTCATTTAGACCAAGTGTTGATACTCGTTGACTATATATATATATATATATATATATATATATCATATCCAAGCTGGCAAACTTCTAAGTGAAATTAGTAGCATCATAAACTGTTGATTCCACGTGTGGAACGTGTAGTGCAGGCAGCATGCATGGGTTAAGCTCATGCATGCATGGACCCCTAGCCTTTACGTGCCATTCACCAGAAATATGAGGCTGTAGCTCAACCAACTCACCCTTTACAATGTGTTTGTGTTTGTGAGTTTAGAGTGATGGAATAATTAAGAAAGTAAAGTATTATAAGAGGAGAAAGGGATGAGAAATGATGGGGAGTGATTATAACTTTTCAGTGTCCATGTTTGTGAGTTTTAGTAAGAAAAGAAATTGATGAGATTTTAATTATATTTTTCTTTGTTTGTGAGTTTAGAATGAAAGAAGGGAAGGGAAAATATATATTTTTATTTTGAAATACACTATTACTATATTACCCTTACATATTAATGTAATAAATGACATGATTTATTTTGAAAGGTTACTTTAGGTAATATAAATATATAACTTTCTATTTTGAGCAAAAAATGAAATCAACTTTACCTTCAAATCTCTTATATTTTTTCCAAAAAAAACTTACAAACATAGAATTTGGAGGAATTTTAATTATTTTAATTCCTCCTCTTCCCTTCCCTTAACTTCACTCCCTAATTTCCCCTAAAAAAATAATTACAAACACATGAGTATTAGTTCCCTCCTTTACGGTCCAAAGGTGAGCCCTACCACTTACAGAAAGGCACAATTGATAACAAGTTGTTTCAAAAGGAATAAAAATCACCCTAGTTTTTTCATGTATAAATAGGAGGAGAGAAATGGCTACTTTTCACCAAAACCCTAAATTACTAAACTCTTATTTTCTAAGTTGAATATATATTTATATATAGTCTACTACAAAATAATATTAATTTTCTTTTATTATACTATATATATAAATCAGTGAAAATGGTGGTTGTTGAAGTGAAGGATGTTTGTTTCTTCTCTGAGTATGAGGAGAAGGTTTTCGTGGGCTGCTGCAGCTTCCATACCTATAAAGAAATTGAGGGAGATGATGACGACGACGACGACGACGATGATGCATCCAGTGTGGCGCCAGCTGCTTGACTATCTTCGGCCTTTTATTAATTCTCTAATGCTAATCGAGTTATATATATATATATATATATATATATATATATATATATATATATATATATATATATATATATATATGAGCTTGAATAAGGGATGTGAGGGATTTAGTATTTACGAAGTCCCTCAAAACATTGTAGTGTGTGTCTTCTACTTGAATTATTATATAATTAGAGAAAATTAAGTCATGTTAATGAATTATTGATCCTAATTAAGTTTATTTATATGCATATATATATATATATATATATATATATATATATATATTTACGGTCCGGATCAAGAGCATACCCCTTATCCAACTCACCCGAGCTCACCCTCCTTTTAGCTACGGACCCGGCGACGGTTCGGTCATATAACCGTCGTCTATACTTTTAGCGACGCTATATGTTGTCCGTCGCTAAAAGTATAGACGACGGTTGTATGACCGAACCGTCGCCGGGTCCGTCACTAAAGGGGGGTGAGCTCGGGTGAGTTAAATAAGGGATAAGCTTTTGATCCTTGCTCTATATATATATATATATATATATATATATATATATATATATATATATGTATGTAGCTTGCTAATTAATTTATGTGGATTTTTTGGATGCATTTAAGTATATAATTAATTAGTGAATACATTAATTATTTAGAAGTTAGAACAACCTGTAAAAGTATTAATTTACAACATCCTATCAAGGTAATTCTGATCTTTTGGATAGAAGAAAAACAAGGAATTATTAGATATATATACCCATGATTCGGAAAAGTTATTGTATAGCATATATAATACTCCCTTCATTTAATTAAGTATAAGATTAATATTGATTTTTGAAAGTCAATTTAATTAAAATATTTTAATACTTTTGAGATAGTTTACAATATTTATAATTGTATATATTAAATAAAATTAATGAAATTCATGTTAATTTTAAGTTTAAAAATATTTTTAATTTATTTTAAAAAAATTAATAATAATTTTATATTTTGAAACGGCCGGGAGAGTACTATTTCTTGATGGGAAAATCAACTAGGCTGTGAAACCCTAATGCTGACCTTATAACTACTATACATATACAAGTATTTCCTGACGGGAAAATTCCTTTCCAGGCATTGACATTAATTTTTCACTAATCATCATTTTCTTTAACCCTTCAAATTAATTTATACATAATTATAACAGAAGTGTACGTAATTATATAAGTATATTAAGCAAATTAAACTGGATTAATTTTGGACCATATTCAGAGGGACTTGTTACTTTATGTTTTTGCTTCTGCAGGTACAGAAATATATACAAGTGTAAGATAAGGTTTTTTCTTTGTGATATAAAATGCATATATATATATATATATGATATATAATATTTTATATATATGGAATTTATTTTGAACTTTAATTAGGTTTTCATTGTTTAATTAGTTATAATATATATATATATATGGGATTCCATCCACAGCAACCGGTTGTTGGGAGCAACCCATTTTTTCCCAGCCGCTACAGCTTGTGGCTTATAAAAAAAATCTAAGTGGCCGGTACAAGCTGTAGCGGCTGGGAAAAAAGGGATTGAAGGGATTGCTCCCCAACAACCGGTTGTTGTGGATGGAGACCCTATATATATATATATTAGTAATTGTTTGTACATGAAGGAACGGCGTAACGAAATCTTCTATCTCTCTGTGTGCTTTCCTCTCTCTCCGTTTCAACAATCTAAAAATTAGAATGAATTTGAACCGTTCTTGTACTTTTTCGCCCAAATCAATTAGAGTGAATCTGAACTGTCATTGTGTTTTCCGTCTAAATTCAAATTGGGTTCTATCTTATTATTATAGATGTTACTTCTTTGAAGTAATTTACAGAAGTTTTCATAAACCTCTTTTAGTGTCTTAAGCTCTGGTTAATTGGATTGGTTGGAAAAAAGGGAAGAATTAATGTTTATCAAGATGAAGATTAATGTAATTGTATCGTGTATTATATATACTTACATATGTGACTAGTTTAATTTCCATCTTATTTATTGATCGATTTTAATTATAATTTGGAACAGAAAGGGTACTAAATATCTATATTATAACACAAGCACATTTTTTATTTAAATATAAAATAATTAAACAGGCAAAATTAAGTAAGTAAATTTAAAAACCATTGAATTTTATAGCCTAATGAGAATCATACACAAATAAGCTAACCTAACTTAACGTGGTGTTTGATAAAATTGAGTAATTAAGATCTGAATAATTAGTATATCTTAATAAATTAGATTATAACATATCAACTTAAAAAGTTGTAGATTTTTATTTAAATATAAATTAAACAGACAAATTAAGCAAGTAAATTTAAAAACCATTGAACTTTATAGCCTAATGAGAATCATATACACTAAGCTAACCTAACTTAGGATGTTGTTTGATAAAACTGAGTAATTAAGATTTGAATGGTTAGTATATCTTAATAAATTAGATCATCCGAGTGAAATAACATTTGAACGTAAAAAGTTGTTTGCTAATTACTAAAAAAACTTAAAAAGTTGTTTGGTAACTAAAAAGTATTAAGAAATTTAGTTGAATCAATAAGTTGATTGTTTTATAAATAATTTAGTACAATTTTGATGTTTCAACACTGAATACTTAGTTAGGATATTAATATTTGTGAAATTACAAGTAAATTAAAGACAACTAAAATTAATTTTAGGTATGCTAGCTAACTTTAGAGTGTTGGTTGGTACATAACAGTGCCATAGGGATTTAGGTTATGGGCTAAAAAGATATTCATATTAGTTAGTGTTAGCCTAGCTCTTCTTTGGAGAAGTTCATCAACATTAGCAACACTTGCCATTTCATTTCTGAAATGAAATCCTAAACAAATTAATTAAATGAAGCTCCATCTTGACATTAATTAATTATCTCTTTCTATAACAAAACACAAATTTCTATAATAATAATAATTAAGATATAGAATCTGTTACTTACCAATGAATTTATATCTATATTTCAGTGACAAATTAAATATACCAAATGAATCAAGTTCAGTTGAAGAAAAAAGAAGAAGTAGAAACTTTTTAAATTTCTTGATATCTTAGTTCCTTTGATTTCTTGCAACCATAGTTTAATTTAATTTTTAATTAAAATAATTATTTTTTAATTAGTTTAATTATTGTTTAGTTGGTGATATATATATAAATTAGAAGGAAGAAGTCAAAAATAATTCAATTTACTCTTGCAAGTTATTATATATGAACTATGGAGTATAGTATTGAGTTTAGACCATCCATTGGATATGATGAAATATAGTGTTATGATCCTAATTGCAAGGTATGGGATTTATCTCCTACATCGATAGTATGAGATTTTAATGTGGAGTATTAATAAACTTTGGACTCTCCAATCTTAACAGCTAGCTTTTAAGGTGTATAGTTTGTAATAATTGGTATTAGAGATGTGGTTCAACTTTTTGTAAATTTTAGGTAATAATATAGTGATTTTTAAACCACAATTAGTAACTTGCAAAATCCCTAAACTACCTACATGTGGTAATTACAATTTTCCCAGAATTGACTCAAAGTTGAGTCCTTTTTTATTTGTTTTCTAAGAGAGATTTTTGTTTTTTTTATTTATTGTTTGTAAATTTCAAAAAAATATATATATTAAATGCTTAATTTCTCATAATATTATCCTCCATGATCAAAGGTTAATTTGTTTCTCTCGTAAATTTTTAGAAGATTAATATTGAAATCTTATACAAAACATTAATTGTATCTCTTAACATAAGATTAAAACGTCAATACAGGATGGATGGATAAATAAAATAAAAGGCTATTGAAAATTCAACCATTAATTACTTACCATGATTTTTCAACCCAGTTTAGTTACAAAAGAGAGCAACAAAATAACGCTCCCAGATGATAACGTTTCTAATAACTAATCCCCCTCCAATACTTTAATTAAACATAAGATACACAGTCGAGCACAATTTGAAAAGATAAAAAGGAAGAGAAGATAACGACCCCAAGTATATGCATGGCCAGCCGATCAATTGTTAAGCAAGCAATCAAGGAAATTAAAAAACAAACACTGCATGAATCCATCTCCAAGATTAACGTTACTGAAGTCGCCATCTTAACTAACCCCTGACTGATTCAGGAGTAACATGGCCGCTGCTCCCACCGTGAGCGCTAAATCCACTTACAGGCATGGATCGCTGAGCAAAATCTTGTAATAGCTTCCTCTGATTATCATCGGTGTGCGGGAGACTAGCGCGCAAAAGTTCCACAGGCATTTCCCTGTTTATAGCCCATTGCAGCAGCATCTGTATTTATGATATCTGTGCTAGGCTGGGTGGTCTGTGCATATATTGATTGCACTATGCTGTCATATTTGCTCACGCAATACTTCGTTAGAAGACCAAAGAACGCGTCAAATGAAGCCTGCCAAAGGACAGGATTTGGCAGGACACGGTTGCTAGAGGCCTGAGGATCAGTTAACAGCAGAGTAGCCCTCTCTAAGATGCATTTTAAGATAATAGAGGCGCCATCTCCAGCAGGACTACCAAGTGGGCGGAGTGGTGGCTGCTCTGAGGAACAAACTACTGCAGCAAAACACGCACTAAGAGAATTAAGATCCATGCTACTAACACATTCGGTGACCGTCTTTGCAAGACTAGTGATAGTCTCAGCCGCTTCTGGATCAGAAGGAAGGCCACCAAATAAAAACCTCAAGTGACGGAAGATGGCCATGCAAACTATTCGGGCAAGCTCGCCACCAGGGAAGAGAAGCTGAAGGTATTTAGAAATAAGCTTTCGGCCTTTGGGAAGCGAGACCAACCTTAGGAACACAATGTCATCCATGGGATTCAGTCCAACCGAGTTGCCACTTTTACCAAATGGGTCAGTGAGCTGAAGTGAGGCCGCCAAGCCTTCTAACAGAATCTGCCGCCTCCGCCTCAGCTGAGCCCCTCCATCTTGTGGCTGACTATGTTGTAGGAGCCGGTCAATGTCCTCTACATCAAGGAGGAGACAGAGCCCATCCTCAATTGTTATTCTAGCAGCCAGCATGGGCTCCTGTTCCAAGGGTCTCTCGGAAGCTTTCAGCTCAGCATTGCCATCACCAGAAGCAGAGGAAGGAGGGTCTTCTTCTAAGAGAGGACGAGGCCTACGGATAGACGTGAATGAAACCCTTCCAAGAGCATCAACCTGGAGATGAGGCTGTGATTCTGCACTGTTACGTGATCGAGAAGAGGATTCCCTCAGATGGGCTGGGCAGAAGCGATGTTTTGATCTTGTTTCAGTAGACTTTTTTGCAAGACGAGCTTGGTGGTAATAATCATCTATATAAGGGTCATTGCAATGTGTTGCAGCATGCTGCATTCTAAGAATACTCTCTATTTCATCGGCTGTCATATGCTTGGATCTGAATTTTGGCAAACCATTATCACTCTTCTGGCTAGCATCAGAACTTTGTTGAGATAAACGTACATGTCTACCTCGTTGTGGCATCTTAGGTCGTTGATCTCTCACATCAGCCGATCCGTATTTCCTCAGATGTGGAGATGGAAGGGCATTTAATAACTGGGATTGCAATGCAGAAAAATGAGCTAAAGATGGTTGGACTGGAAGATGCATTCTCAGCTGTTGCTGCTGTGACATAAATGTGATGAAACCAAATTATTTTGACGAGGGAATTGCTGCTGCAAAATATTATTTAAGACGCTGGAGTGATCCCCATGAAGTAGGCCTGCATGGTTGTGCCAGTGGTTTTGTAGTCCACTATTAAGAGAAAGGCTAGGAGAGATTAACTTGGGCGTATTTCCACTATAATGGAATCCACGAGGCATGCCAGCCAAATGAATATTAGAGTTGGACAAAGGAGAGTTTGGTGCAGAGAAGGGTAACTGAGGGCCACCGTTAGAGATGGAAAATTCAGGTGACGAGAGTGATGGCGCTGCGAAGCCAGTTGAGATATGCCACCGGGAGGAGGGTAGGAAGTGAAAGATGAATTGGGTTCTAAAACAGGCTTCACTAGGAAATTGTTGCTGCTGTTGCTGCAGAGGGTATGACGATGTTCTGTATATAGGTTTTGATTCTGAAAGACGAAATGAAGAGAGATGTGGCTGTGAGGACCATCTTTTGCTTTCTTGGCAGCTATCTGTGTCAGATATATACTGATCTAACCAATCAGGAAAATCTATATCCTGTGACCATTCAGCAGCAGATGAGCCTGCACACAAGTCAGCTACTCAGTAATCCAAAATTAAATAATTACAATAAAAATAGGGAAAAGTGCTTCCGAAATGTAAAATGAACACAGAGTTAACATGCAATTTTTTCAACTATTGCTTCAAACTGGGTCTTAGATTCTTAGACAGCACAAACTTCTATTATGTAGCACCTAAAAAATAATGACCTTAAAACTTAAACACCATTGTCATAACTAGTCCTAAAGCAATGCAAGCAATCTTTGAACTATGCTAAACTTGCCCCCACATATACAAAACATCTAGAGGTTAATGGAATTGACTCACCAAAATCAAAAGCTTATTTCAGATTTTGGAAATCTCTCAGCACTACTATAAGGAACCAACACTTGAAAAACAATTCTTAATGGTAAAGAAAACACAAAAGACTATTTGAGGGAGAATCTGGAACATCAACCAGATTCAAATTTCAAGTTCCTTGTTAAAATAGAGTAAATCCTAGATCTCTAGATAATCCAATATTATGGCATGCACATCATAAATTTGGTGTATGAAATTTGTTGGTTTGTGTGTATATGTGCGCTCTCTCTCGCAGGCAAAATTGTTTGTGGGTGTTAGTGTGTGTTTGTTGTTTGTTGGGGGGGGATATGTAGAGTGTATTGGTCAATTTCCAAGGTGACCTCAAATTCAAAATGCAGACATTCAATGTTGAACTTCAGAATCTAATTTCTTCACATGTTCATCAAAACCAATGGTTAGTAAAACGCCCCCTTCGTGATTGTCGGCAAGAAAGGGTAGTAAATATGCTGTTTTGAAACATATTGCAGTTACAGAAGATTACTGACAATCGTATGCTTGTCATCACAAATAAGGCTGCAAATTTAAGAGAAACAAATTTACTGACAAACTTTCTCCATTTAATACAGTAGATTTGGTGCATGCAATATTTCACCAAAGTATTTGGCACAAGAAGTTAAGGACACAAACATGTTAAATCTTAAATGTTGAATAAATAAACACATGAATATACATATACACATGCACACATATATATGGATGTATATAAGTAGCATATTGTACCCAGCTGTTAGAAGAATGGACGGAGGCTTTGATTGGTGTTTTTCGAAGGTTAGCAGGGTGCTACAGGTAGGAGGAAAAAATGATTAAGCAAATACAGGATACCTACCAGCATGGAATTTATTGTCATTTTACTGGTTAAAGATAAGTTTTATCCCTACAGATTATAGTAAGGGGTTAAGTATCCAGGTTACACTACCGAAGCAAGTTATTTGTACCAAAAAGGACAAAACAGGAAGAAAAAAAAAAGAGTAGAAACATAAGACCTACTAAGGTAAATTCACGTAGGGCTAATTGGTATTTTTTCTAAGACAAAAGTTAGATGCTCAGTACTACAACTTTGAACGACGTTAGAATTTAGAAGTTATAGTTTCAAGTCCCAATGTATTCCTTGTGATGTCATTGTAGTGTTGCCAAAGGAAACTGTAGAACTAATGCACAATAGTGAAAGGTAGCCTAGGCATTAGGGAAGGAGAGAGTCTAGGGTTCAGCTCTCATCATCAATAACAAGCAAAATATTTATATTCTTAACATTAGTATATTCAAGTCACAATGGATATGTAGTCTCTCCATTTATATCTTTGTCCCTACATATTTGCATGTATGCATCTTATTCACAACTCCTATTGCTCTAAACTTTACATTATAGTCCTTTTCAATTTCCATTCCACAACTGTTCCCATAATATTTCTTTTAGACCTATATCTTAAGTATATCTTCATACTTTTTGAACCGCCACAATCAGTTAACACATTATGAAGTCAGTTTTATCATCTTATGAGCAAACAAGATGGTACATTGTATAACTTTAATTCCAAGTAATCCTCTGCATACATTAGAAGACAATGGTTCAATATTTTCCTTCTGGACGAGAGTAGATAAAAGCCTTTTGTATTTTTTGTAGATTAAACTAGGGGTTAGAAGCTTTGCATATACTTTCTGATGAGAAAAACTATCCATGGCATCAAGATCAAATGAACCAAAGAAGTATTGTCTATACAGAAATAAAATTCAACATTCCTTAGAATCTCATACAGTGCTCATGTTATATACTACTGAAAAATAAACATTTACCTTAACCAAAAGGAAGAATTTAGAAAGTTAGGGATCTGTTGAGAGTTTGGAGCAGTATACAGTAGTGGATATTAGTGACCATTTTAGAATTTTAGTCTTTTAGTAGTATAACTAGTAGAAGGCATGAAGTGCATTGCAATATGAAATGTTGAAAGAATAGCTTAGTCCATCTCTATCCAAACTCTTCTATCTCAACCTATCCATTTCTTGTCATGTTTTTTCGTAAATCCTCACTAAATTGCTACCATTTATCAACTGTTTCATTACTTGTTTGCTTTCGATTCATAACTAACTTAATTATTTAGTTGAGTATTGCATTTTGGTTCAATAGAAGTCGAGTAATTAGGGTTGTTCTTGATAGCTTCAGTATATAAATTAAATTACAATATATGAGCATATTTATCAAAACCGGATCGAACATTGAACCGGTTGAGGCACTGGTCAGTGGTTCATTGGTTTAACCGGTTGAACCGGATTTTTACTATTAAAGAATTAATATATATATATATAATACATGATTAAAAATAATAACATACATAATAATACTACAAATTTCCCTGGATTAATTACATATACTTCTACTGAGAAACTACAAAGTACCAAACTAAGAGTATATAACAAATAAATTGACTAAGAAGTTGAGATTTCTTATTACTAATTTTCTATAATATGTTAGAATAATTTTGGTTAGGATATAATTTAGAATATTTTATAGAAGATGAATTAATTTAATTTAATTAAAAGTACAAATAATATTTATATAATATTTAATTAAAAAGGCATGAATTGTATCTTATTTTACCGATTCAATAATGTTATTTTTAAGTTAAAAGTTATATTTTCTAATGTGGACCAAACCAATAGATTTAAGCCCAAAAGTTTAAGTCCAAAAGTTTGGTGTAGTCCATTTAAATAAATTTTTTCTTTTTCATGTTTCAGTGCCATGGTATATGTAAATTGTAATCTCCTAGAAAAGGAGTGGGTATTCACTCATCCAAGGAACAGGTGTTTTCTCTCTCTCTCTCTCTCTCTCTCTCTCTCTCTCTCTCTCTCTCTCCTAATCTAAGACCTTTTCATCTCTCTTTTCTTCTCATACGGAAATTTTCTTTTCTTTCTTTTCTTCTACTTTTCCTCTTTAGTGTCTTCTTCTTGCCTCCACAGATTTAGCCAAGATGGGTTGAAAATAGGGTTTCAAATTTAAACAAGATGGGTTTGGAAGTTTTGTGATTTTAAAAGATTGGGACAATATTTTGAGGTTAAAGTTAAGGAAATTATGATAAAGATATACATGTTAAGGAATTTTGAAATTACTGTTCTTTTTTCCTTTTTATGCACAGGACAAACAAACAATACTGCCATTCAAATCTCAATTTTAGAAGAAAAAAGGGATAGATCAGTTTTTTCATTAAAATCTAGGCTTAGCAAAAGTGAGAGAAAAGGCCAGTCCGATTTAAGAAAAACCGCCGGTTTGGCCGGTTTTTAAAATTCATCCAGTTTATACGGTTTTGTCCGGTCTAATTACATATTTGTAAAATCAAACTGGTTGCGGCTCTCAGTTCCCGGTTCAACCGGTCCAGTCCGGTTATGATAACTATGTATATAAGTGTACACTACATATATAAAGCTTTAAATCTATAAGCTGGGCCTAGACTTATTCCAACATTTGTCCTAGACAATAATCCTTTTGCGGGCATACAAAGCCCCCACGGATCTCCATGAAAACAACTTCCAAGTGAAGTTGACTGACAGGTATAGTAGGATATAGTATCCACGACATCTAAAAAACACTCTTCAAGAGCACAACTGGACAAAATGGACGAGCAGATCAGCCTACCATTGCTAAGCTCTGCAGAGTTTGATGAGTGGGATTTATACCCGCGAATCGAATATTTCATGACTTAAATAATTGCCTGAATTCGTAGTTTTTTATATGGTTTTATATGAATATAGTGTTATTGCGCTTAACTAATGTATTGCAGGACTTTACAGTACTTTTCTAGCTTTAAAGGGGTAAAACGGTCAAATTCTATACACTGGTGCCGCAGCGCCAATGCCAAGGCTATATCTCGCACCGCGGCGCCGCCCCCTGGTCCAACCTGACGTCAGCATGGCGATGCAGCGTCACTGATCCTTCTTAGGCTCGCGCTGCAGCGCGAGCTCCATGTCGTTCATACTAATGTGGAGCTGCAGCGCCAACCACAACTTATTTGTCCGCGCCGCGGCGCCGCCTCCGGTGCCCAGGTAAAGAGGGCTTGTTTTGACCTAGCAAAAGAAGTAGAGACAGATATAAAAAGGATAGAGAAGCCTCTGCATAAGGGATGGAAGATATCAGAGATCGAAGGTATCAGAGATTAGTATAGGGTAGCTTAGTTTAGTTTTCTTTTTCTGTATTTTCTCTTTCTAGATCATAGTTAATATCTGTAAATATAGATTAGGGAGAAGTTTGGGATTTCCATGGAGCAACACGAGCAGTGAACGACACGGATTGGAAAGCTTGATTTGAGCAGAATGCTTAGAGATTGAAGGGCTTTGACAGAGTTTCTTCTTATCTATTTATTGTCTCTGATTTTGTAATCTATAAATGTTGTCTTTATTGCTACTTATATTTTGTTCAATAGCTATGAACTGAGTATATGCTCTAAGGTTATAATGGAACCCTTTGTTATTTAAATTGACTGTCTTATCTCTTTGGTTGGCACCATATGATTTGGTTCGATATATTTACGCTTAATGATTCTCGCTAAGATATTAGTGATGATTTTGATAATTTACATGATATCGACAGAAGGATTGTAGATTTACACCTAAATATATTGGCATGTGATTGTGGGTTTCAACTACATAAGTTGTGCGTAGAATATATATATATATATATATATATATGTGTGTGTGTGTGTGTGTGTGTGCCACGTGCGACCTATTTGAGAACTAATGCTTAAATCCTTGTTCTGATCAATTCACATAGACATATGTAGGATTGTATCTAGCTTGGGCGTTCTTTTCTGTTCTATTCCCTAACGGGTGGATCTGGAAAGGATATGTTTGTGCATACCTTGGCAGAGGTGTATGAGCACTTGTGTGTTCTCGATCGACAAATTGTCGTGACCATTAAGACCAGAGAGAGAAGGGTAGGTAGTTTAATGAAACATAGCACGCCAGGTGTTCGACAGAATGCCCGAGTGGGGTGAAGTTGTAACCTTAGCTTGTAATTCCTTCGATTACCATTCGTTATCCATTTACTTGTTTTGATAATTAGTATGCTTAGATTAATCACACTTTCATTTATTGTTGTTCGAATAAGACTTTAGCGATACAAAGTCGGTACTTGGTAAATATTAGTGACAGTTCCTCGTGTGTTCGACACTTTCCTTATCACTTTATTACTTGTTAGACCGCGTATATTTGCGCGTGTTTAGTGATCGGTTTTCCGGCCAACAAGTTTTTGGCGCCGCTTGCCGGGGAACTATTATTCTAATATTGTCCAATATTGATTTCAATCAATTTAGTCTTAATTTGAACGTATATATATTTCTTTTATTTGTTTGATCTTCCTTTTGGTTTTTTAAGTTTACAGGTAATGGACTATCATTGTTATCAATGACCTTATGAGAGGACGACACAACCGAGCTCGGAAGAAGGATTCGAGCAATTGCAATTTTAAATTGCAAATGTCTTGAGGTTTTCTGACAATCTTGAGTGTCAGTCCACTCAGAATGCCTACTGTCAGGAACGAGCTGACATTGAACCGATCTCCTATCATCCAAACTGTCAGGGTTATCCAAACTCTTGGGACTACAGTCAAGAGCAATATCAAGATCCGAATTACTCCTATCCAAATCAATTTGACAACCAATCTCCGCCACAATATGAGGTTACGTCTCGACCCAATGAGAACTTGTCTGAGTCCTCAACACGAGAAGAAGAGAATAGGCTTGGGGAGCTTCTCACCAACTTTATTGAGAGAAATGAGGTTCGGATGGCAAGCCAAGAAGCCGCATTGCACAGCCTTGAGAATCAATTGGGGCAACTCGTCAATGCCATCACAAATCCACCAGCAAGGCAATCTTTCAGTTATAATTGATCTCGCGATGAATCAGTAGAGCATTGCACGGTGGATACGCAAGGAAAATGCGATGAGTCTCGCACAGTTGTTGAGTGAGACGTCATAGTGCAAACTAGCCAACCGGTGGAATCTGAAGTTGGAGACAAAAGGATAAACAGTGGTTGTATAGTCAATACTGATCTACAATCAGAAACCACGCTCCCGACTGTGGCAACCCTAGAGGGCCCACTAGAGCATGAAGAACGCTTTCAATTTAATGAAATAGGCGAATTAGTGGATAATTCCAGTGGCGAAAGATTCTTTGTGCCGAAGGATGATTGGATGGACGAAGGAAAGGAGAATGGCCAAGCATCCATGTCGGCCAAAACTTTAAAGGAATTGACGAATAGGCGGCATGAAATGGTTATTTTCGCTTATGAGCCGGATTGAGCGGCATCGGTACATTCAAGCCGATGACTTTAAAACAAGCGCTTGGTGGGGAGGCACCCCCATCTCAGTATCATTTTTATCTATTTTTCCTTACTTATGTCTAGTTATATTTTATGTATGTTATGTTTACTTTGCAAACATGGCTGCCAGATACTGTACTGCCATGTTGTATTGAGCATGTTTTTATGACTGCAGCATGTTTTCCTGTTCTGTTGTAATGTTATACATAGTAGTATAGTTAAGCTAGTTATCATGTGTCTAATTTAGACATACATATCTGTGTAAGATATGTGGGCTAAAACATGGCTTCTGTGCAGGAATTCTCAGAAACAAGGCTCGCGCCGCATCGCCATGCTTATTATCTATGACTCATCTCGCGCCGCAGCGCCAAAGAACAAAGGGGACTCTCAGCGCCTCAGCGCCACACACGAGTACCACACTGTTAATTCGCATCGCGGCGCCAAGGAAGGAAGCACAAGCCGCGCCGCAGCGCCACCCTGATCAGAGCCTACTATTAACTCGCGTCGCGGTGCCAATTAACAAAGGCAATCTCGCGCCGCGGCGCCGGCAGCGTGTTTTGGGTTTTAAAAATTGATTTTAGCCTGCATTCAGGGCACTATCTCCCAATTCTCTCGTCACAATTCGGCAACACGAGCAACCAAACGTCCTTTTTCTCCACGAAACCCCCACCCTCTACAAAGCAACCAATTCATGACATCATTTACAGAATCAGACCAACAAATTCAGACGAGAATCCAATTGGAGATCAGCAGCAACTAGTTTCTTTTCCCCATCAAGGTATTTTATTTGGATTTCAGTCATTCACGAAGATATTTTTCTCGAATTGTTGGGTTGGTGCTCTCTTAGTGTTTGTCTTTGTATATGATTTGGGTGATTTCCACTGACGGAAATCGGGGTTAGAGCACTTTCAAACAAAGGCTGTCCTCCAAGTTCCGTTTTCAGAGCGCACACAACGTGTTTGATAAATTGCCTGAGAGAAAAGTTAGACTGATTTGGCTTAGAATTAGTGGTTTCCATTGGGACTTTGCTGTGCATTGTTACATGGGTTGTTTCTACAGAGAGTTAGGGATTGTTGCTGACCCAACCAACAGAAATTCTGACATGGCACCCAAAAGGCAACGACTTAGTGTCAGAGGGTCTTCGTCCGCCGCGCCACCACCAACGGCTTGGGACAACACCAAATTTATCAATGAAGAGGCCTGAAAAAGGTACAAAAGCTCATTTGGGGCACGAAATCTGATTCTTGAGCGGGGGTTGAGGCCCGACAAAAAGGATGGTGAGCTAACCACCATGATACTTGAACGCAATTGGATCCACTTCACAAAACCACCTGCGTCGGCCATAGTACAAGTGGTTCGAGAGTTTTATGCCAACGCCAATCCCTATGGACCAACTGTTGTCCAAGTTCGGGGGAAGTTAGTGGCTTTTGGAAGCCAAGCCATCAATGAACTGTTTGCGACACCCGATTATCAGGGCAGGGACTATCTAGAGTCGGGACTCCGCAGCTATGATCTCGAGGATATCATTAGGCGGCTCTGCAAGCCCAGGACTGCGTGGAAGAAAAATGATTACACGGGTGAAAAGACCAGTTTCCCGGCTTCAGCACTTAGTCGCTACGAGAAGGCGTGGTTCAGCTTCATATGTGCCAACATGATCCCGACCCCCGGCATCTGAGTGACGTGACGAAGGATAAGGCGATTCTGCTATTCGCCATTGTCACGGGTCTTAATGTGGATATTGGAGTGCTTATTCACGACTCCATTCTGAAGGCAATCAAGAGCAACATCGCTGCAGGGCTCCCACATCCATCGTTGATCACCCGGCTTGTGCAAGCAAGCAGGCATTCAGTGGGGGCCAGAAGAGATAGCCTCGCCATCCATGACAGCCACTAACCATCAAACTGCTACTATGAGTGGGACGGGACAGAGTCTCATGTCAGAGGCGAGGGATACGGGCCACCTACAGTGCCACCTACAGCAGAGGCCGAGCCCTCATAGCCTCCAGACGCCGCTCCAGACGCAGGCCCAGCTACACAGGGACTACTGGCCGACATCATGGCGTCTCTCACCCTGATGCATCAAAAGCACGACGCCGAGGCTCGCAAGCAGCAGAGGCACATTGCAGCTATGGCGCAGAGGCAAGACATTGCTATGCAACCAGGCTGAGCTAGGTAAACACCATGCAGAGCATTTACACCGACTATTGTGGCGAGAACGCTGAGTTCACGCCATACCAATTCCCGGAGCTTCCTGTCTTCCCATCATACCCTCCACCATCACCGCCCGCCGAAGCTGATGAGGACGAAGCTGATGAGGATGAAGCTGATGTCGAGTGAGCAATCTTCAGGGAAGCCCTCTTGTATCGATTGTTTTATGTTTAGCAATGAGGGCATTGCTCACCTTAAGTTTGGGGGTGTTAGGGTTATTAACTGTTTATTTCTGTCAATTGCCATGTGAGGTGGAGTATTTAGTACTTTGCTTTTGTTATTTTCAGTATTGTGGTGCAGCCGTTTTTGAACTGCAAGATGATATTTTGAATTCTTATTATGGATGCCATGAACTGATTTTGGTTTTTTATTTATTAATGCATGATTATAATTAGCATATTTGTGGTTTATAGCCATCTTTTTGGGGCTGATACAGATTTATATGCTTGTGCCATGTTAATGGCCTTTTTACCCTATTTTGAGCTGATATTAAGCAAGGGTGTTATACATTATTGATTTTTGATTGTGGCTATGATTAGCGCCAAATGAGCATGTCTCTCTTAGAGTCGTGTCAAGCATGTATGTACTAGGGGTTGTTAGTTGATAAGTTGAGACTATTAGTGATCCGTCCTTCTAACAAGCACCAATCAACTGTGTTAACTAGTTATTTTTTCGAATTTAGTTCGCGTGTTTATTGCTTTGAGAGTTTGTTCCTCTTATAAACTTTCATTTTTACAAGGTAATAAAAGACTTAGATGTTTATACAGTTTTGGATCTTGGATTCGTGCATGTTTAGATATATATATATATATAATAAAAAAATTATAATGAAGATTGAATATCGAAAGTCTTACGGTGGGTCGAGATGGAGCGTAAAACGCACTCGCCCATAAACGCAGGGCCTGATATTGAGATGGAGCATAAAATGCACTCGCCTTATAATCTTCGGTTTTCGTAAAGTCTAATTTGGGCTTATGTTGATTACGTGGCCTTTACTACTCGAGTTACTCGATTCTTAGGGGTGTTCTACACCTAGTGCCCTAAAGTCGTCTGGCTTGGGAGTCACTGATCAAAAGCTCATTAATGGGTAGTTCTGATTAGCCTAAGGTAATTAAGAACTGTCTGAGTCAGATTTTACTGTCTTCATGCTAGAGTCTTTTGATCCTTTACTGCACTTGTGTCTTATTCTTAATGCTTGTTGAATGTTTAAGTTACGGAGTGTGTATATTAGTATTAACAATCGACTGTGCGAACTTATTTGAGCTATGATTAGTCAGAACGGTTGGTCTTCACACACACATAGAATGGATCGAATACAGTCTTATGCTTGAAATAGAATGAACTCTTACTCATGGTTGTGCTTGCCTTGTTCTTTGGGAGTAGCTTTGATTGAGATTCGTAGCCACGATGCTAGTATATAGTTTTATATTCCTTTCGCGTGTTTAATTACTACTGTTATTTTTGTTTTGGATAGTTTGCTCGAGGACAAGCAAAGACGTAAGTTTGGGGGTATTTGATGAGTGAGATTTATACCCGCAAATCGGATACTTTGACTTAAATAATTGCCTGAATTCGTAGTTTTTTATATAGTTTTATATGAATATAGTGTTATTGTGCTTAACTGATGTATTGCAGGGCTTTACAGTACTTTTCTAGCTTTAAAGGGACAAAACGGTCAAATTCTATACACTGGCGCTGCAGCGCCAATGCCAAGGCTATATCTCGCGTCACGGCGCCGCCCCCTGGTCCAGCATGGCGCTGCAGCGCCACTGACCCTTCTTAGGCTCGCGCTGCAGCGCGAGCTCCGTTTCTTTCATACTAATGTGACGCTATAGTGCCAACCACAACTTATTTGTCCACACCGCGGCACCACCTCCGGTGCCCAGGCAGAGAGGGCTTGTTTTGACCTAGCAAAAAAAGCAGAGACAGATATAAAAAGGATAGAGAAGCCTCTGCATAAGGAATGGAAGATATCAGAGATCGAAGATATCAGAGATTAGTATAGGGTAGCTTAGTTTAGTTTTCTTTTTCTGTATTTTCTCTTTCTAGCTCATAGTTAATATATGTAAATATAGATTAGGGAGAAGTTTGGGATTTCCTTGGAGCAACACGAGCAGTGAAGCGACACGGATTGGAAAGCTTGATTTGAGCGGAATGCTTAGAGATTGAAGGGCTTTGACAGAGTTTCTTCTTATCTATTTATCGTCTCTGATTTTGTAATCCATAAATGTTGTCTTTATTGCTACTTATATTTTGTTCAATAGCTATGAACTGAGTATATGCTCTAAGGTTATAATGAAACCCTTTGTTATTTAAATTGACTGTCTTATCTCTTTGGTTGGCACCATATGATTTGGTTCGATATATTTACGCTTAATGATTCTCGCTAAGATATTAGTGATGATTTTGATAATTTACATGATATCGACAGAAGGATTGTAGATTTACACCTAAATATATTGGCATGTGATTGTGGGTTTCAACTACATAAGTTGTGCGTAGAATAGATATATATATGTGCGCCACGTGCGACCTATTTGAGAACTAATGCTTAAATCCTTGTTCTGATCAATTCACATAGACATATGTAGGATTGTATCTAGCTTGGGCGTTCTTTTCTGTTCTATTCCCTAACGGGTGGATCTGGAAAGGATATGTTTGTGCATACCTTGGCAGGGGTGTATGAGCACTTGTGTGTTCTCGATCGACAAATTGTCGTGACCATTAAGACCAGAGAGAGAAGGGTAGGTAGTTTAATGAAACATAGCACGCCAGGTGTTCGACAGAATGCCTGAGTGGGATGAAGTTGTAACCTTAGCTTGTAATTCCTTCGATTACCATTCGTTATCCATTTACTTGCTTTGATAATTAGTATGCTTAGATTAATCACACTTTCATTTATTGCTGTTCGAATAAGACTTTAGCAATACAAAATCGGTACTTGGTAAATATTAGTGATAGTTCCTCATGGGTTCGACACTTTCCTTATCACTGTATTACTTGTTAGACCGCGTATACTTGCGCGTGTTTAGTGATCGGTTTTCCGACCAACAGAGTTCAAGGAGCATTAATGGTGATCTGTTTTGGTGAAAACTCAACTCAAAACCACCATTATTTGGTGTCATTATCCCATATCATACCCAAACTCTAATTCCATGTCAAGCACTTATTACTTTGGGTAATACGTACCAAAACTATCACTTTCATGACCATCAATGTATGATACCTATCTATCTAAGTGTCACAATCCACTCACCGGGAAGGTTAAGGTAAGACAACCCATTCAGCATACTCTAAGGACCACCTTCATAATCTCATGATTAATTAAGACATAATATTAAACAAATAAAATTAATAAAATCTATTAGAGTAATAAAACTCTACATAAGATGATAACAGTGAATATGTAATCCGTCTACTCACTTTCCCTAGAAAAAGAACCAGATCCTCGATCGCCAATAACCCCAGGATGTCTTGGTCCAGTAACAACTCTGTTTAACTGTAAAACAGAACAATTATTTTAACTCACTAAAAAGATAATAGCAAATTTATAAAAATAGTATTGGAAATATTGCAATTAAGGGACTTATCAGCAAGAGATTACAAGAAAGGGAAACAATGATGACGACTATGACGGCGGTAAAAAAGATATTCAGAAGAAAACTGATCATGCACAACAAATTTCTATGCAGTTGCAAGAAGGAACTTTACAGTTTAAATATCTGACAATTTGATTACAAGAACGTCTCATAAAGACTCTAAAATTCATAACTCCGAATTAGGAAATCAAATATTATCATTTACTCTCAAGCTCATAAGAAGTGGAAACTTTACCTAACTAAAAGGTGTTGTACAATTTTCACAACTCAACACTAAGGTATTCGCAAGAACACCATGTCAAAAGGTGGCTCTGGTAAACTGGACCGCAGTCAGACTCAAATTAATTGGACAATTATCATTTGAACAAATTTATTAATTGAATCCTTAATTTTTCAGCTTGCCATTAGAAATTGGGGGTAGAAGTAGTGATAAAACAAACAAAAAGACATGGATTTGCATCCCATATGCTATGCTTCTGATCACTTGATGCCAGCCAAAGAGAATTAGGTTCCAAAGGGGAACGTTATAGCCATTTGATGAACAGAGACAGGAGTAGCTCTCTACCTCTTTCTTCCTATTGGAATTGAGTCGGGTTTTACATTGTTTTTAATGGATAAAAGAATTGTGGGTAACTATACCTTGTTCTAGCTATTCATCTCCCTTTTAGTAGTTTTTGAGTACTTACAAAAACATATTTGATAAATAGTTCTTGCAAAATGTCTCCGCTCTACTGATACGATTCCCATAGAGGTAATTTGCAAGTTGTTACTTTGACTCTAGACCATACAAACTATAATTTTAAAATATTTGATGTAAAGCTCAGCGGACAAAATCCGTCTTGGGAATGAACATCAAAAAGACTCTTTCAGACATTCATATACAATCCCCACTATATGGCCCCACCCAACTGCATATACAACATGTGGTTATTATGCTAAACTCTTTAGCGCTTCATCCCCTCACCCTCCCCAATCAACCTAGAAAAAAGTTCATTTTGAGCCCATGTGCCAAATTTCTCGACACGATATCAACAGTTTAATCACATTCTGCCGAAAATAATTACGAAAAAGAACATCAAAACTTACTCTAATTAAATGATGCAGTCATTATTAACCTACATATGTAATGGTTAAAACATAAAAAGAAGAGAAGACATAATCGGTAATAACTTTTTTGGTAAGGTAAACTTAGTGATAACTATAATTAAATAAATAAACAACAATAATTCTGTCTGAAGCATAGCATGAGAATGTGGAAATTTAAAATTCACTGCCTGCAACATCATAGAAGCCAAGGTAGCTGACCTTTGAAAATGTAGTTGTCAGGTCATCTACATCGGATAGAGACCCTATCAATGATCCCTGTCCAAAAAAAGAAAAGACCAAGAAAAATGTAATGATGTTAGTCATTGGACAGGCATTCAGTGCCCAAGATAGTTACCAAGACAAATAACATGCATATCCACATCCATTGAAGTAACCAATAAACCAACACTGTCAAGCTGAAAGAGAGCATGTGCCAAAAGAGTGCATCATGATCATTGTAAAATGTAAATCATGATACTGGAGAGTTTGTAATCAACTACTCTTATTGGTGCAGGCAACCAAGTCTATAACACATACATTTTTATATGTGCTAATTAGAGCATATACATTGCACGACTTAGAGTTATCTTCAAAGGAAAGAAGTTTTTAGTACTTGTCAGTTAAATTTCAAGAAAAAATGCAGATCATCACTAAAAGTACACAAAATTATTAATTTTTTTATGAAGGAATACAAAGATAAATTTAGGAAGGAAAAAACAATATATTGAAGGCTGGTACATGAGTCATTAAATCTTCGACGTGTGTTCCATAGTCCATACACCCGAATAGAGATTGAGCCACCCAAATGGAATGATCTTAGCTTCGCATGTCAAACTCCAGTCACTTTTTGGTATCACTGTTTTTCAGTATTAATTATTAAAAGGCATCTAAAGGAACTTTCAATAGAAAAGGTAATTATGCCATTCTTTCCCATGACCATCACCTTGAAAGAAAAATCCCTTGCAAAAGATAGCAAAACTAGCTTTTCGTGAAACACCAATCCCTTTTCTCATCCAATACGGCATCATAATTTTTTGATGATTCAACTAGTTGATGAGAATAGAGTGATTGTTCAAGTATTCCGTAAATTCCTTACTCAAACTGAAATGTCAAAAACCTTTTGGAGAACTTGAAACGTATTTAAAAAATACCTCAATATAAAATGTTGAAGTCCCTTTTAATTTGAAGCATATGACAAATTCTACTTATATGTGTTTTAATACATGTATCTGTACATTTGCCAGGAGAGAAACAAAAGAATTAAGACTACAAGGCAACTCTAAGCTTTACCATATTTTATCAGTAATATTCTCATCATCTGAGGCTCATCAATAGAACAGAGAAGCAGAATTTCATTTGCAGAGCTCTCAGTTTTATTCATTATGATGGGCATTGTGTATATCAGAATAGATCTCTCCATCCCTTTCGTTCTTTGAAATATATGCACAGAGTTGCCAACTTCACAAATGCAAAATCATTCAACCTCCACAGTTCTTGAATTCCTAGAATATCCCTTAATGTTGTACAAGTACCTGGTATGACAAGGTGCCTATATGTTGGATTTGGTCATTCTCCAAACTAAAAGGCGTTAAAAACTAGATACAGGTCCAGGGATACATCTTCTAATATAATTATGATAAATATTTTAACTAATATTATATATAATGTTAACTATTAAGCACCTGATCTAGGGCATCTCCATCTTCTCCTTTAAATTTTCTTCTTCATCATCTGTTTGCTTGTGTCATCACACTTCAATAGCTTCAGATCTACATACATCCTCCTTCATTGTTTGTCTATGATGTTTCCTATAAACAAAGTGATGGACCCCACTTGGCCCCACAACTGAACCACATGCCATGATGACAAGAGTACTCTATGGCAAAGTGAAAGGGTCCGTGTAACATAGAATATCCTAATGTATAACATTTACTTCGAAGACAAATTAAATAGTACTATAACAAAAGGTTAAATGTTTCCATTGGAGATAAAAGCCAGAGTAAACGGGGAAGGGGAAGGGGAAGGGGAAGGGGGGAAGGGGGGAAGGGGGGAGAGAGAGAGAGATTTTTACATCACATCTGATGAGCTGAAAATTTGAACCAGAATACAGTAAAGTAGATTAAACAAGTTTCATTTAGAAAATATTCTAGATGAACAAAATAAAATTCTCAAAATAAACAATCACACAAGAATGATAAACCTAAGTAAACTTGATATTGCATCTCAGAGTAGCGTGTAGACTTTAACAAAATTTACCTCTTCCTTATCAAACAAATGATATTCATCATCGCCAAAACCAGCTATGGGAACATCATTCTCTTCATCTTCTAGACCTCCCAAGTCAACTTCTTCCACACAATCTTGTCCAAAAAATGCATATTGTGATGCATCAAAGAGTGCATTATCTGCATAATTGAACCAATGCAAGTTTCAAACTAATCATCCGTTTACAACTATTTTCTTTACATTAAAAATAAAAAGATATCTTCGACAGAATTAACTGAAATTAGAAAAAAGGGATAAAAAATATCAAAGAACTTTAAAAAGAAATAAACTGTTCTTCAGCCTAAATTTTTTTAACTCGTAAACAGCAACAGATCATTAAGAAACAGTGCCTAAATTAAGAATTACCCAAGACAGGTTACTTGAATTCAATATGGTCTTATCACATGATCAATTCACAAGTGACAAGACAATAGACACAGTTGCCTAAACATACATACAAACATATATAATAAGCACAGACTTCAGCACATACACTAAATTCTAGTAAAAACTGAGCAATCAAACAGTAAATTTAGCACTCAAAGCACAGAAAAAGAAACCAATTCAAATAATTTAGTAAACTAAATGAAAACGAAAAAAAAAATTGAAGCACATAAAAAAATAAGCTGAATAAGTGAAAATTTTAGCTAATAAAGCTGACCTGAGTTGAAACTTCCCGATAATTTCCTTAAATCTTTACCATTAAATCTCTCCATGTTCACAGAATCTCAATCACACAATGGTACCGCTCTCACCCCAATTGTCGAGATGAAAGCGGATTCATTACCGATCCGGAAGCACGGCAGCTTCGAACTCCGACACTCGGATTCAGAATTTGCAAGTTCAATTATAATGGTAGATCAACTACTCCAAATCTGCTTCAACTTAAACTTGGAACAAAAACAAAAATTACTCGCAGAAAATTGAGGCTTTGGAGATGAAGAAGAGGAAACAGAATAGAATTTTAGTTACAAATTTGGGGGCTTATTATTAATACCCACCGGTGCAAAAGTAACAGAAGTATGTATGGATTGGGCGCAATCGTTTTTGTTTATTCTACTTTCTTCTGAGTGTTGCGTAAATAAAAGAAAGGGGGTATAAGGAAGGAGAAGAGGAGCACTGACATAATCAATACATGTTTGACCGGTGGATATACACGTAATCATATTCTTATCGAATTTGTATTTTGATCCCCACAATTATTGCAAATTATCTATAAGGGTAGTTAGCATAAAATTAATTTTGGTAAATTGATCAATACAATGTTGACACACAAGATGATATCTTTACAACTTATTATGAATTTATGATAACAATAAATTTACTATCGCATAAAATCGCTCACATACATTCACATGCATATTTTGATTGCCCATATGATTTTGATTGCCCACGAGCAAATCATGTGGGCCATCAAAATATACATATGAATATATGTAGGGGTGGACAAAAAAATCAGTTTTTTTAGTTTTTGGACGAACCGGACATGTCCGAACAGACCGATTCGGGATAAATGTGAACTGGTTCGGTATCGGTACAGTGAACCAGTATATACCGGTTAAATGGTACCGATTTCGGGACATTATTTAGATTATTCGGTATAAACCGGACCGGTTATACCGGTTACTTAACATTTTATTTATTTTATTTACTTAATTATTTTCACTCTCAATATTCACTCGTTAGAGTCTTTTTATTTCCTAATTCCCAAATCTCATATTTACTGTCTCTCACTCTCTCGTCTGCTGCTCATCGCTCTCTTCATCTCCAAGTATCCATCTCATTAGGGGTGTTAGCCGAGCAGAGTAGCTCGATATTCGACTCGAGATCGGTTCAAAAATATGATCCAAAGCTCAAATTTGAAGTTGATTCGAGTCGAATATGATTCATACTCGTTTTCTGTTTAATGATACACGCATCGAATTTGAGTATACCAGTATTCGCTCAAATTAGGATTCGAGTATTTCATTTTTTTCTCGAACCATACTCGATACCTGCTCAATGGATCATATTCGAATACTGGTCTGATACATACTAATAAGCTAAATATGTGATACTTGTATCAATCTTTATAATTTATAAAGTATAATATTAAATTGTGTAAGTTTGTACTTGAATAAATCAGTGAATTGATTGCCAATTCGTATTACATTATTTATAATTTCTTTACATAAATAAAAGTAAAAGACTTTTATTTATAAAATATTAATTCAATAATCAATTTAGTTTGTAGTGGTTCAGTATTAAGCGAAATGGTTCATATTCGAAACTCGATTTAAAAGCTCGTGAGTAACTCGTTTTGTAAACGAGTCGAGTACTTACGAGTCGAGTAGGTCCGAGTAATGATCCGAGTCGAATCTGACGCAAAATCAGAAATTCCTTATCGAATTCGAGTCGAATCCGAGCTCAATTTTTTCAAGTCGAGCTGAATCCGAGCATTAGAGTGTTCGCTGAGATTCGCCTCGTTTTCACCCTTACATCTCATCTCCAGATCTCTACTACTGTTTGCCTGCTCATCGTCATCATCGACAATCGACCCCCTTGTGGCCTGGTCTCGTACTTTCGTCTCCACTCTTCATCGACAGATCGAAAAATTCGTTAGAAGCACTGAAAAAGAGTCTTGGAGAAGGGGCTTGAATGTTATGCCTCTCCATCTTCTTCTCTTCCATTAATATTTTCATTAGCATAATGGATCTGTGTATTTTTGATTTTTTCTTCATAGGTTTAAGTAAAACAATTTGGGTTTTGAGGTAAGGGATATAATTATTATAGTGAGGGGTATTATTTCTTTCGTATTCATGAAAAGAGCTTCTGTTATTCCATTCTTTATGATTATATTGGAATAACCTGTCTATGCGAAGTACCGCATACATGGTGAAATTCTTCTGTTATTCCATTCTTTATTATTCTGTTGGAATATCGTGTCTGTACGTATTACGCATGACCTGGTTCCATTCTTTATTATTTTGTTGGAATATCCTGTCTGTGCGAATTACGCATGACCTGGTTCCATTCTTTATTATTATGTTAGAATAACCTGTCTATGCGAAGTACCGCATACATGGTGAAATTCTTCTGTTATTTCATTATTTATTATTCTGTTGGAATAACCTGTCTATGCGGACTACCGCATGCATAGTGAATTCTTCTGTTATTCCATTCTTTATTATTCTGTTGGAATAACCTGTCTATGTGAATTACCACATATATGGTGAATGATCCTTCGTATTCATTCCTTATTAAATTGTGGAAATGATCTGTCTACGTGGATTACCGCATGGCGGGCGAAAATCCATTTGCAGTTTTCGTAATTTTTTTGACCCTCAAAAATTCTAAAAAAATTTGAAATGATACTTTGATGAGTTTTCTAGATTGTGTCCAAAAATGGCGATTTATGGATGTATTGATTATGAGTTATTAATTTTACGGAAAAAAACTATTTTAAAAGTAAACCCTTATAACTCCTTGTGGTTAACTCCAAAATTGGTGAAATTTTTATTGGAAATACATATATATAACAGGAGTATACCCTGTAAATTTCGGAATTTTTGGAAAAAAAATAAAATTTATGATAAATGTCTAAATATTCGGCAGTTTTGGCCATATGAAAAATAGTAAATAAATTTTAAAAATTCCGAGAAAAATATATTTTCAATATGGGACTATATTCTGCTAAATCCCAAAAAAAAAAATTAGGACTGATTTGGTATTTTTCATGAAAATGGTTTAGTTACGAACATATGAATTAAATATGTTATGTGAAGTTAAAAAAATGGTAAATATTATTTTATGGCTTGAAAATCCTATATAAGGTATATGCAGATTTTTGATGAGGGATTTGATCATTGGTGATGAAATCTTATGAGTATGACATTTTTGAAGGATTAAATGCATTATTTGGTAAAGTGTAAACAATTAAAATAAATTATTTATAAGCTTAAGAAATAATTAAAATATTGTTATAATATTAATGATATTAGATTATGAGATTATTAAGTGATTGATAACATTTGGATATTTTAAACTCTAGATAAATTTAAAGTCTTTAAAATTTATCCATTATTTCGTTTGATTAATGCTTATATCATTGTCATCATCCTCATGCTTATATTATGATGAAAGTTATCTTTGGCTTACGTGAAAAGATGGACTGTTGATTATTGGTTTTACAGTTGTATATCTTTGGCTTACGTGCAAAGATGGACTGTTGATTATTGGTTTTACAGTTGTATATCTTTGGCTTACGTGCAAAGATGAACTATTGATTGATGAGTATCTTTGGCTTATGTGCATATATGAACTGTTTATTGGTATGATTATGACCAGATATCATTCGGTATAATCATGACCCGTAACATTATAGATGATGTGGTAAAAGTCCTCATTGACCCGTAGTGCATTGATGGACACTTATTGGTATGATTATAACCAGAGATTATTCGGTATAATTATGACCATTGATGATTACATGAATATCGTTGGTCGTAGTGCATTGATGGAAAGTTATTGGTATGATTATAACAAAGGATTATTCGGTATAATCATGACTATTGATGATTACATGAATATCCTTGGCCGTAGTGCAGGGATGATTCGATGATGTGGATTATTTATTAAGCTGAGTCTCAGCGATAAAATATTGATTATACACTTTTAATTCGTAAAAGATAGTAGATATCATGCTCTACTTGACTCTTCTAAAATATAGTTGTATATCTATGTCTGTAGTGCAAAGATGAATTTATTAATATGATTATGAGCAGGAATTTTGATTTGGTATAACCATGATTTTTGATACTTCAAGTGAAGATAAGTGATGAAAATTATCTTCGTCCTGGGTGCGAAGAGGAATTTAGAATCACAATTATGATTATGAGTTATTCACATGATTGTGGACATGAATTGTTGATTGATGTTACAAGGATAAAATATTATTGGTGAAATTTTAACATGGAGAAGATAATAGACCTTATGGTGTATTTGACTCTTCTAATGGATTGTTCGTTCCGCTGCAACTATGGTTGAAAAGTTTTATCATCTACCATATTATCTAAATCTCTGATTTATTACTGAAGGCTATTAATAATTTAATTATCTTTAGTCATGATATTCTTTACTGAGCTAGTTGTGCTCACCCTTTTGCTTGACAATTTCTTTCAGATAATAAGAGTGTTGCCGGGTCGAGCGGGGATAACAGGGGAATAGAACAGTGGTCTATAGCTGTTGAGGTTCTCCCTAAATAGTATGAAAATAATTTTATTGAGAACTTTAGATAAGTGTGTCGTATTGTATACGTCATTTGATATTTAATTTTGGTGAACCGAATAGGGTGAGGTGAACCCAACTTTAGAATGGTATTTTGCCACTATCAAACAAGATGTCTAATGACATACAACCTCGTGTTATCATAAGACAGGGTTGTGCACATCCACATGATGAGTATATCTACGAACACTACCTATATAATCTTGGAGTTTGGTTGAAATATAATTTTTAATTGCAGACAGTGGAGATAGTTATATGTCAAGAGAAGACTCACCATTGGAAAGAACATGATAGTAATCTTCTCGTTCTTCTTTGAGGTCTTAAAATAATTGTTGTGTTATTTTATATGGCATTGTAATAATTTGAGTTTGGATATTGTCTATGAGATAATATTGTATTAAAACTCACAGCTTATCTGTTGTCGTACTCTGCACGACAGTTCAACAGTTGTATAAATAAAGTTTGTAAATGATTTTTATAGTGTGATATCTGGCGACTCAGAATGGGTCGTGTGGACCTATTTTCGGGGCGTCACATCTCTTTTGCTGCCTGCTTGTAAAATTGCAATTTGCTTGCATCACTAATTTGTTCGTGGTATGTCTATTTGGTTTTTTGGATTTTGGACGGATGGATTGATGATTTGTTGAGCACTGTCTATTTGGATTGTTGTCAGCCCATCGCCAGATATGCCTTCATGTAATTTATTATGTCTATTTGGATTGTTACCCACTGCCCTCTTTTGGTGCTTCATGTAATTTATGATTTATAAAATTTTTTTATGGAATCATGGCTAATTGTGAAACTTTTCATACAAGAAAAAATGGATGAAAAAATAACCGGCACAATATGGGATTAAAACCGCTAACAAACAGGCTAACCGATTTGATATATCGGTACAACCGATATCGGTATTGGTACCCAATTTTCAGTATATTCGGTAAGCGGACTGGTCCGGTTCGAGACGATTAATTACTGTGCCCACCCCTAAGTGTATGTGAGTCAGTGAGTGGTATGTGAGCCGTTTATGTGATAATAGACTTATTTTTATGGTAACTGAATCCATTTATGGGACGGTGTATATCATATGTCATTTTCTTTATTGGTAGTAAAAAAAATTATGATTCTTTCAGTTTTAATATTTGATTCATAATTATTCTTTTCCTTTAACATATAAAAAACATTTTTCTTCTTTCACAATTTTTATATCATTTTGATCTTGTATTTTGGCATCGTGACTCGTGAGAGTTTTTATGTATTCTGTCAATTTCAATTATTACAACTAACATCGTGAGTGACATGTACTCCCTCCGTTCATTAATATAGGTCGTTTTAGAGTTGTTCACAAGTATTAAGAAAATGATTGTAAAATACTAAATATACTATTAATTGTCTATAGTGCCCTTGTATTGGAAAAAGAGTGTTATTTATTGAAGTAAAAAATAGTAAGAGAACCAAAGTTATATTTATTACTTGGGGTAATATTTGAAACTAAGCAATTAATGCTTACTTGAAATTTTCAAACGACTTATATTTAGGAACAAAAACATTTATCTAAAACGACTTATATTAAGGAACGTAGGGAGTATATGACGCCCCCAAAATAGGTATACATCACTCGTTCTGAGTCGCCAAATACATGGAACAGACTTTAAATACAAATTAATTATACAATTTTCGTTTAAAATACGACAAAACATAGCTGAGAGTTTTGACATGAATAATGTATTCTAGACAATATTCAAACTCAAATGGAGTCTTCATTACAATTATTATCACATTATTTTATAAAATAGTGAAGACTACTACAACCACCATCTCGGACCGTCACTCCATTCCCCGACTAGTCCCGGCTACGTTCTCATTTCCTGAAGAGAACAATGAAAGCAAAAGTGTGAGCTCAACTAGCCCAGTAAGAAACATTATGACTAAGATAATGCAGAATAAATTATTGTTAGCCTTCAACAGTGTTAAAGTGAAAATGTGAGACCCCGAATTTTATGAAATGAAAGTATTCAATTTTCTTATAATTATTCTATTTAGTAAATGGTTGAATTGATAAAAGGTTAAAGTTAAGTGTGATACTTAAATTTTTTTTAAAGTAAGCAAGTTGTCATAAAATAATCGGTGATAAAAGTACAGTAATACGTGTGGTTGTATAGTAGCACACGGTATTGATTATTGATGCTTACGTGAGAAGTCACTCGGTTTTATTCAATTATTGTCACAATATTTTATATTATTAAATCAATAATTGAGACGACAAAGTTATTCATATTATTATTTGCAATATTGACAATGTCTAGAAGTTCTGTCAAGGAGAGGTTTGGTCACCTAATTGCGCGCCAATAAGGAGAAATTCTTATCGGAAAGCCCCCTCTTTCCTGAGAACGACCTGGTTGTTAAATATTGTGAATTATAATATCAATGATGAATAAGTTCGTGTTGATTAAAGATGAAATTGATAGTTTCATTGTGTTTCAATTATTAGTGTTAGTGGAAATCGATATTTATTTCGATAATAATTGATTTCTGGAGGTTATATTGACTAATCGGGTAATTAACCGGATAAATGAGCAATTAATTGCTATTGATTCACATGTTTATAACTATGTGTTCACATGTGTGTACTATTGATTCACATGATTTACTATTAGGGGAGTTGGTGCAAGATTGATAATACTTGCATGACTAAATTAAAAATGGAGGTATAGATGAAGGTATTATACTGTAATTAGTTTTTTCACATGATTATACTATTGAGTCACATGATTTTACTATTGATTCACATGATTTACTATTAGGAGAGGTGGTGCAAGTTTGATAATACTTGCAGGACTAAATTAAAAAGGAAGAAAAAGGGGAAGGTATTATACTGTAATATTTCGAGCCCCAAAATATGCAATTATTGAAACTATATTTTTCTATAAATAGAAGCTCATTCTTCCTTCATTTCTCACCAATTCACAAAAGCTATAGAGCAATTATTATAGAGAGAAATTATAGAGAGAAAGAAGAAGAGAAGTTTGTTACCTCACTATTCCAGTATCCAGTTTTCTTCTGAGGTAAGGGGTATTATTTCTTTCTTATTCATGAAGAGAGTTATTTTCTTTCAATACTCGCAAGGGTTGTTATTCCATTTTTTATTATTATGTTGGAATAACCTGTCTATGCGAAGTACCGCATACATGGTGAAATTCTTCTATTATTCCATTCTTTATTATTTTATGGGGAATAACCTGTCTGTGCGGTCTATCGCATGCCTGGTGAATTCTGTTGTTATTCCATTCTTTATTATTATGTTGGAATAATCTGTCTATGCGAAGTACCACATTCTTGGTGAAATTCTTCTGTTATTCCATTCTTTATTATTCTGTTGTAATAACCTGTCTATGCGATCTATAGTATGCCTGGTGAATTTTGTTGTTATTCTATTCTTTATTATTCTGTTGGAATATCCTGTCTGTGCGGATTACGCATGACCTGGTTCCGTTCTTTATTATTCAGTTGGAATATCCCGTCTGTAAGGATTACGCATGAACTGGTTCCATTCTTTATTATTCTGTTAGAATATCTTGTCTGTATGGATTACGCATAACCTGGTTCCATTCTTTATTATTCTGTTGGGAATAACATGTTTGTGCGGTCTATTGCATGCCTGGTGAATTCTTCTGTTATTAGATTCTTTATTATTCTGTTGGAATAACCTGTCTATGTGGATTACCGCATGCATGGTGAATGACTTTTCGTATTCATTCTTTATTAAATTGTGGAAATGATCTGTCTACGTGGATTACCGCATGGTGGATAAAAATTCATTTGCAGTTTCGTATTTTCTATTATACTAGTATGAGATATAATTTCTTTTGTACTCGTCATGGAATATCATTTTCTTTGGTATTTTTGTTTTACGAGTTACTATTCACGGGTTACTATTCACCCGGTTACTATTCACTCTATTATTATTCACTCGGGTATTCGGGGCACTTTTCGTGCCAGAATACTATTCACGAGTTACTATTTATGGGTTACTATTCACCCGATTACTATTCACTCTAGTATCATTCACTCGGGTATTTGAGGCACTTTTTCGTGTCGAGGTACTATTCACGGGGTATTATTCCCGAAGTACTATTCATGGGGTATTATTCACCCAAAAAATATATTTCTTTTATGTCCAAATTATTTTTGGTACATGAATATTATTCTTGAATTTTACTCTACAAACCAGTATCATGTTGACAATTTGGACGTTATTGATTTATGGATAAATTAAATTATAAATCTTTAAAATTTATCCTTGAACTTGTTTTATTGAATTATTATGTCATTGTTATCATCCTCATGCTTATATTGTGATGAAAGTCATCTTTGGCTTACGTGCATAGATGGACTTGGTATGATTATGACCAGGGATTATTCGGTATATTCATGATCGTAATGTGACGAATGATGTGGTGAAAGTCCTCAGTGGCCTGTAGTGCATTGATAGACAGTTTTTGATATGATTATGACTAGGGATTATTCGGTATAGTCATGACCATTGATGATTTAATGAATATCTTTAGCCCGTAGTGCAGGGAAGAATCGATGATATGGTTTATTTATTAAGCTGAGTCTTAGCGATAAAGTTGATGAAAAACTTTTTAAATCATGGAAGATAGTAGATTTTATGCTCTACTTGACTCTTCTAATGGATTGCTTATTTTCGCTACAGTTGTTGATCTAAAACTTGTTGTCTATTGTATTCTATCAGTTGTTATACTGTTGAAGGCTAAGGAAAACTTATTTTGCATTATCTTAGTCATAATATTTCTTACTAGGCTAGTTGAGCTCACCCTTTCTATCATTATTCTCTTCAGGAAATGAGAATATAGTTGGGACGAGTCGGGGAATGGAGTGATGGTCCAGGATAAATGGATTTAGTAGTCCTCACTATTCTACAGAATAATGTGATAATAATTGTAATTATTTTTGGTACGATATTATTCTTGAATTTTACTCCACAAAGCAGTATCATGTTGACAATTTGGACGTTATTGATTTATGGACAAATTAAAATATAAATCTTCAAAAATTTATCGTTGAACTTGTTTTATTGAATTCTTATATCATTGTCATCATCCTGATGTTTATGTTATGTTGAAAGTCATATGTGGCCTGTAGTGCATAGATGGACTTGGTATGATTATGACCAGGGATTATTCAGTATAATCATAACCGTAATGTTACAAATGATGTGGTAAAATAACCCAACTGCAGGAATTGTTAGACATCGGTTTCATTCGTCCTAGTACTTCTCTTTGTGGTGCTCCTGTTCTATTCGTAAAGAAGAAAGATGGAAGTATGCGACTTTGTATTGATTATCGGGAGTTGAATCATGTCACTGTCAAAAATAGATATCCGTTGCCTCACATTGATGACCTGTTTGACCAGTTACAAGGTGCCAAATTCTTTTCAAAGATCGATCTTCATTATGGATATCATCAGTTAAAGATTAGAACCGATGACATTCCAAAGATGGATTTCAGAACTCAGTATAGGCATTTTGAATTCCTAGTCATGTCTTTTGGATTAACTAATTCTCTTGCTGCCTTCATGGATATGATGAACTGAGTATTCAAGGAATATTTAGATCATTTTGTGGTTGTCTTTATTGATGACATTCTCATATATTCCAAAAGCCGTGAAGATCGTGAGCAACACTTGAGGCTGATACTCCAAAAGCTTCGTGAAAACAAGCTTTATGCCAAGTTGAAGAAATGCGAATTCTGGCTTGAGGAAGTTGCATTCCTTAGGCACGTGATATCAAATCACAGAATATCTGTTGACCCGGCAAAAATTGAAGCAATTCAGAGCTGGGAGCAACCTAAATCAGTGACCAAAGTACGTAGCTTTCTCTGCTTAGTTGGTTATTATCGGAGATTCGTAGAAGGGTTTTCTTGAATCGCTACTCTATTAACTCAGCTAACTCGGAAAGATACAAAATTCGGTTGGAGCGAGGAATGTGAGAAGAGTTTTCAATAACTCAAGAGGAGACTCATTTCAGCACCTGTTCTGACAATACCATCTTGTTCGGAGGGATTTGTCATCTATAGTTATGCTTCGGACAAAGGGTTAGGATGTGTTCTCATGCAACATGGGAAAGTCATAGCCTATGCCTCTCGACAACTAAAATAATACGAGAGGAATTATCCTACTCATGATCTAGAGTTGGCAGGAGTTGTTTTTGACTAAAGATTTGGAGGCATTACCTGTATGGAGAGAATGTGGAGATTTATACGGATCATAAAAGCCTTAAATATTTCTTCACTCAAAAGGAACTCAACATGCGACAACGACATTGGCTAGAACTGTTGAAAGATTATGATCATATTATTCAACACCACCCTGGAAAAGCGAACGTGGTAGCTGACACATTGATTAGAAGATCATATGCGAGAATGAGTGCGATATTATCAACGCAAAGGCCCATTTTGTATGACTTGCAAGGGATGGAGATAGAGTTAAAGACACTAGAGACTCACGTGATGATGGCAAATATACAAGTAGAACCAACTTTAATCGATAAAGTTAAAGTTGCTCAAGCTACAGACCTGAAGATGATGCGTATGAGGAAGAAAGTGCAAGAAGGTGCTATGTGGGAAGCAAGAATCGATGAAGAAGGAATACTTCGAGTCAACTCCAGAATTTGTGTTCCTAACGACCCTGATTTAAAGTATAAAATCATGATGAAGGCGCACAACACACCGTTTGCAATCCATACTGGGAGTACCAAAATGTATCGTGATCTTCGACATACATTTTGGTGGAACAATATGAAGAGAGTGATAGCATAGTTTATCTCAAGGTGTTTAACTTGTCAACGAGTCAATGCGGAGCATCAAGTACCAAAAGGTCCATTATTACCACTTGAAATTCCAGAATGAAAGTGGGAACACATTAACATGGATTTCGTTACTGGTCTTCCAAGGTTTCTCAAGGTATAGATGCAATTTGGGTCATTGTTGATAGATTGACCAAGTCAGCTCATTTCTTACCAATACAAGAAACTTATACACTTGAACGTCTTGCTCGTATGTACATAAATGAGATTGTAAGATTACATGGTATACCAGTATCCATACTTTCTGATCGAGACCCAAGATTCACTTCACGATTTTGGGTTAGTTTGCAAAAAGCTATGGGCACGGATTTACAATTTAGTTTGGCATATCATCCTCAGACGAACGGACAATCAGAGAGAACTATTCAAACTCTTGAGGATTTATTAAGACTCTGTGTCTTTGACTTCAACGGAAGTTGGGATAAGTTTTTACTATTGGTGGAGTTTTCCTACAACAACAGTTATCAAGTAAGTATTGGCATGGCTCCATGTGAGGCGTTGTATGAAAGAAAGTGTCGTTCTCCAGTATGCTGGGATGAGGTGGGTGAAGCAATGTTGTTGGGACCGGAGTTGGTACGTATGACTACGAAAAAGATTCAAATGATCCGACAACGTATAAAAACCTCACAAGATCGACAAAAGAGTTATGCTTATCTTCATCGAAAGGACGTGGGATTCAATATTGGAGATCATGTGTTGTTACGTGTTGCTCCATGGAAAAGAGTTACGAGATTTGGAAAGAGAGGAAAGCTCAATCCTCGATTCATTGGCCCATTTTTAATCCTCGATCAAGTAGGGAATGTAGCCTATAGACTTGCTTTACCGACAAGTATGTCTTGTGTTCATAATGTTTTTCATATATCCATGTTACGTAAATATATGAAAGACCCGAACCACATTATTGAGTTAGAACCGGACAAAATAGTGGAAGATTTAACGTATGAAGAGGTTCCTGTTAAAATCTTGGATAAGAAGGAGCATATTTTGCGCTCCAAGGTTATACCTCAAGTCAAAGTTTTGTGGAGAAACAACGATGTTGAGGAAATGACCTGGGAGTTAGACTCTGAAATAAATCAAGGTATCCTTACCTCTTCGACATACCAGGTACGTACCCTAATTTCGAGGGCGAAATTTTATAAGAAGGGGATGTTGTAAGACCCCAACTTTTATGAATAAAGATGAATTTTTTATAAATATTATTATTTTTTAATATTATGGAGTAAATATGATATAATGTTATAGTTGTGGGTAATATTTATAAATTTTGCAAAGTACGCAAGTTGTTATATTATATTCGATTGGTCGGGGAATATTCGTTTTAACAGGAAATATTCGTACGATGACACAATCATTGGTGGACCCCACAACGTAATTATTGTCGGAATGAGAAAATGACAAAAATATCTTTTTATGAAAATAACGGCGGAAGTTTTACCGTTAACTGTTGAAACACCCGGTATTAAAAGTACAGTAATACGCGTGGTTGCATAGTAGCACACGATATTGATTATTGATACTTACGTGAGAAGTCACTCAGTTTTGTTTAATTATTGCTACAGTAATTGCTGCATAGTATTTCACGTTATTTGATTCCATTATTGTCGATATTTTATATATTATTAAATCAATAATTGAGACGACAAAGTTATTAATATTATTATTTGCAATATTGACAATGTCTAGAAGTTCTATCAAGGAGAGGTTTGGTCACCTAATTGCGCGCAAATAGGGAGAAATCCTTATTGGAAAATCCCCTCTTTCCTAGGAACGACCTGGTTGTAAAATATTGCGAATTATAATAATGATGATAAATGTTGTTAAAAATAATGAGGGAATTTTTATGAAGTATTGGATGTAAATTTTGCTTATTTTTATGGACCCTTATTTACCTATTTTTCAAAATAATTGATAGAAAATTATTTAATATAATAATAGGTGGGGCCCACATATTGAAATATGGATGTTGGGGGGGGGGGAGAAGGATTTCAAATATTGTCACGGGGAGGAGTTTTTGATTTCCTGGGAGGAAGGGTAGTATATATATATATATAATTAAATGTTTTTGTCATATATATATATATATATATATATATATATATATATATATAGGATGTCTGATAAAAATGGGGAAGGAGGAAAGGCATCACACGGGTGATGCCATGTGATGTAGGTAATTTATATAATATATATATATATATATTATATAAAGTTTTATTTTTTATGAAAAAAATATAATATATTATATATAAAGTTATTTGTTTTACTTGAATATTATATTCTAATTTTTTTTTTAAATGATTTGTAAGACCCCGAAATTTTTAAATAAAAAGGAATTTCCTTTAATTATTATTTTGAATAGTAAGGGTTGATTTGATTAATGTGGATAGTTATGGGTAAAATACGCAAATATTTCAAAATAAGCAAGTGGTTATAAAATATTCATTGTTGTCGGGGAATATTCGTTTGGTCGTGGAATATTCGTACTGTCGGGGAATATTCGTACGACGGCGCAGCCATGTGTGGGCCCCATAACGGAAAGCGATTGGAGGAAGAAAACGACAAAGATTGAGTTTTATAAATAACGGCGTAAATTGTTACCGTTAACACTGTTGGAATACCCGGTGGTTAAAATACAGTAATACGCGTTGTTGCACAGTAGCACACGGTATTGCACAGTATTTTGAATTATTGATCCTTACGTAAGAAGGCACTACTCAATAATTGCTACAGGAGTTACTGATTGCTGCGTTGATATTTATATTATTATTGTTTTAATAATTGTCATTGCACAGTATTTTCCATTATCAGATCAATAATTCATATTATTTGAATAATATTATCAGATAACATTATTGGAAATGTCTTGAAAGTTCTGTCAAGGAGATGTTTGGTCATCTAATTGCGCGCCAGTAAGGAGAAGTCCTTATTGGAAAGCCCCCTCTATCCTGGGAACGGCCTGGTTGTCAGTACTGTGATTCTGTAATATTATTTTTAATAATTAATTATTGATTATTATGATAAAGAAAATATTTATTTTATGTGGATATAGATGGAGAAAATTTTTAATGTGACAATTGTTGAAAATTAATATTTTATCTTTTTCTGATAAAATAATTCATTTAAATATATTATTTTAATAATATATTAACGGTGATATTTTTATAATGAATGTGGGATATATGAGTATATGAGGAGGAAAAGTATTTTGTGGCATTAATTGTTTAACACATGTTTTGTGTGTCGGTGGACATAATTTTTGACCGAAAATTGAGTATAGACTGTAAAATCACTTGTTTGTGGATTTCGGATAATTTCTGTTTGGAATTTGGAAAAACTTCCTTCTGCAAAGTTGTAGAGAATTGAAATTCCTATAAAAAGTTGTGAGATTCGAGTTTTCTAATAAAAGGGCTATTTATTGTGAATTATTGAAGTTCCGGAGTTCCGAAATAATTGATTTTTGGATGTTTTAATTATTATTTTCAACAAAAACGTTTTTCAATGGTTGGTGGGCATCTTTAACATGTGTTTGATGGCTAAAATCAGATTCCTTGGTGGTTGGCTTGAATGTTTTGTAAATATTAATATTATATTAATTTAGTCTCCTTTGGCGTTCTAACATTTTCCTATAAATAGAGGGTTAAGTTAGAATTGAAAATCACACCAGAAACATAAGCTTTCTCTCTACTTCTCTCTCTATATATCAAGCGTGTTCTTGTGAGTATACTTTGAGTGTTGCTATACGGTGCGAGTTTCTGTCAGCACTATACCGAAATTCAGTCAGAAGTACGGTTATTTTGAGGTAAGGGATGTTGTTTCTTCTTAAATGATATTATCTTCTTCAATATCATTATGCCGAAATATTGTTTTAAATTTTTTATCAAATTTGGAACTTTTTCATGTCGGGGTTACTATTCATGAGTTACTATTCACGAGTTACTATTCACGAGTACTATTCACGAAGCGTGATGATATTTTTGTGAAATTTCTATCTTTTGGTGTCGGAGTTACTATTCACGTGTACGGCACTATTCACGTATACGGCACTATTCACGAATACGGCACTATTCATCGAAAAATGAAATTTCTTCTTTTTGTCCAAGATGTCTATTTTGGCTACTATCTTTGATTGTATCCATGTTTTGATCATTATTTTTGAGTTCTGCTTCAAAATCAGTTGCTATGAAGTATTATTGATCTTGGACAAACTGTGGCACGAATTCCTAATATTTGTCCTTCTATCTCACTGGATTCGTTCTTAAAAATGTTTTTCATCATCCTCAGTCCTTAATGGTGATACTTGATGAATATCTTTGGCCTGTAGTGCAAAGATGAATGATTAAACTGATGAATCTCTTTGGCCGTAGTGCAAAGATAAACAGGTGTTGAGATGAACATGACCAACTGGTGATACAAATGAATATCTTTAGCCTGTAGTGCAAAGATGATTAAAGATGTATATTGATTGTTGTTACAGGGATGAAATATTGATGATGGACTTTTAAATCTTAGAAGACAGTAGAATTCATCCTCTACGTGACTCTTCTAATGGATTGCTGTTTTCGCTGCATTTGTTGATCTAAAACTTGTTGTCTATTGTATTCTATTAGATTTTTTCCTGTTGAAGACTAACGATAATTTGTTATATATTATCTTAGTCATAATATTCTTTACTGGGCTAGTTGAGCTCACCCTTTTCCTTGTTGTTCCATTTTCTTCTCAGGAGGTGAGAACATAGCAGGATCGAGTCGGGGTATGGAATGAAGGTTCTAGAGAGAGTTGTTTAGTAGTCCTCATCATTTTTGTAAAATAATGTATCAATAATTATGATGGGGATTTATTTGCGTGTGGATATTGTCTAGACGGCAATATCTGTATTTAAACTCACAGTATGTATTGTCGTATTTCACACGACATTTGTATTATTGAAGTTGTAGTTATTTTTGTACCATGTATTTGGCGACTCAGAATGGGTTGGGTGGAATGGACCTATTTTGGGGGCGTCACACTGAGGACTTTCTTTGAGTTTGAATATTGTCTAGAAGACAATATTCATATTAAACTCTTAGTTTATGTTTTGTCGTATTTTACACGACAGTTGTATTTGAATTTTGTACCATGTATTTGACGACTCAAGATGGGTGATGTATACCTATTTTGGGAGCGTCACAGTTGCATAGTAGCACACGGTATTAATTATTGATGCTTACGTGACAAGTCACTCAGTTTTGTTCAATAATTGCTACAGTAATTGCTGCATAGTATCTCACGTTATTTGATTCAATTATTGTCGATATTTTATATATTATTAAATTAATAATTGAGATGATACAATTATTCATACTATTATTTGCAATATTGAGAATGTCTAGAAAGTTCTGTCGAGGAGAGGTTTGGTCACCTAATTGCACGCTAGTAGGGAGAAATTCTTATTGGAAATCCCTCACTTTTCTGAGAATGATCTGGTTGTTAAATATTGTGAGTTATAATATTAATGATGAATAATTGTTGAAAGATTAAATATGTGTTGATTGAAGATAAAATAATTTTTGGTAATATTTATTCAATCTTTGATATAAATAAGAAGTCTGTTATGAGACGTTTGTGATAAGTTTGGTTTATTATATGGGGGCTCATATGTGATCATCTAAGAGTCACTTTCTCCAATAGTAATTGCCTTTACTAGACGTCAAACCACTCGCCGTTTCATATTACAGGCGTCAAATCAATTATCATTTCACATTACAGGCGTCGAACCAATTGTCGTTTCACATTACAGGCATTGAACCAATTGTCGTTTCACGTTACAGGCGTTGAACCAATTGTCGTTTCACATTACAGGCGTCAAACCACTTGTTATCTCACATTATAGGCGTCAAACCACTTTTCTTTTCACATCACCAGTCGTCAAGCCACTTGCCTTTTCACATTGCAAAGGCTAAGCTAGAAATTTTCTATAAATAGAAGCCTATTTCTTCATTATTTCTCACCAATTCATTCAAGCTATAGAGAGAGAAAGTATAAAGAGAATAAGAGAGAAAGAAGAAGAGTATTCTGTTACTTGCAGTATCCAATCTCCTACTAAGGTAAGGGGTATTATTTCTTTCGTATTCATAAAAAGAGTTATTTCTTTCAATACTTGTAAGGGGTATTATTTCTTTCTTATTCACGAATAGAGTTATTTCTTTCAATACTCGTAAGGGTTGTTATTCCATTCTTTATCATTCTGTTGGAATAACGTGTCTACACGGACTACCGCATGCATGGTGAAATCCTGTTGTTATTCTTTATTATTCTGTGGGGATAACCTGTCTACGCGGACTACCGCATGCCTGGTGAATTACCCTTCGTATTCATTTGTTATTAAACTATGGAAGTGATCTGTCTACGCGGACTACCGCATGACAGTTGAAAATCTATTTGCAGTTTCGTATATTGTTCATTTCAGATTCTTAAATTTAAACTTATTATGGCAAGTATTGCTTCTATAATTCCTGAAATTAGTAGAATATTTTTGATATTTGCGCTTCATCCAGTATCTTTTCATAAAAATATTATTCTGAGCATTCTTAAAAATATTCCACTGCAGTTAAACTTGATGTCTATTGTATTTTATCAGTTTAACCCTGTTGAAGGCTAACGATAATTTATTCTGCATTATGTTAGTCATAATATTTCTTACTGGGCTAGTTGAGCTCACCCTTTGCTTTCATTGTTCTCTTCAGGAAGTGATAATATAGTTGGGACTAGTCGGGGAACGGAGTGACGGTCCAGATGTTTGCATTAGTAGTCCTCGCTATTCTGTAAAATAGTGTGATAATAAATATAATGAGGACTTTATCTGAGTGTGGATATTGTCTAGAAGACAATATTTGTATTAAAACTCACAGCTCATGTTGTATATTTAAGTTTGTATTTGTATTTTGTACCATGTATTTGGCGACTCAGAATGGGTGATGTATACCTATTTTGGGGGCGTCACACTGCATCTTATTGATTTCATATGCATAAAGTGTGTGTGTGTGTGTGTGTGTGCTTTTATTATTTATTTTTTTATTCTAAGCCTTTTTGTTAGTTATGGGAAAGTAGTGTTGTATCTCTTTTGCACCTAGGTGCGAAGGATTTGATATGACAAAAAGTTCATTTTAAACAAGATATAGAAATTGAAATGATATTTTGGAAAAAAGGTTTTCAAATCCTTCGTTCGACTAGGAATTGAGGACTTCGATACTTCCTTTTATTATCTTTATGTTTGTTAAGTTATCTACCCAAATCACTTTATTCTTCATGAAAACTCTTTGTGATTTTATTAGAAAATCGTTTTGGGTGATAAAGCATGCAAAGTAAGCGCCAAAAAGAGGTTGGATCATCATCGGGCATGAAAGTCATCTCGATTAATCCAAACACTCACAAACATGGTTTTCACTATCACGAGATTTTAAATCCGAATTCTTGGGACGAACCCCTTGAACTCGTTTTAAGATCCAATATTACATGTACAACGATTTGCAGTATTTAAACATTACATTTAAACAATAAGTCCATTATGAGAATCTAGTTAAGATCCATTCAGTAAATCTCAACCCCAAGATTCCTCAGCTCACATTGATATTGTAAGACCCCAACTTTTATGAATAAAGAATAATTTTCTCGAAATATATTTTTGAATATTATGGTGTGGATTTGATATAATGTTATAGTTGTGGGTAATATTTATAAATTTTGTAAAGTAAGCAAGTGGTTATATAATATTCGATTGGTTTGAGAATATTCGTTTTAAAGGGAATATTCGTACGACAGCACAATCATTGGTGGACCCCACAACGGAAGTATTATCGTAGTTAGAAAACGACATAATTATCTTTTTAAAAATAACGGCGGAAGTTTTACCGTTAAACTGTTGAACTACCCGGTAGTAAAAGTACAGCAGTAATACGCGTGATTGCATAGTAGCACACGGTATTGATTATTGATGCTTACGTGAGAAGTCACTCAGTTATACTCAATTATTGCTACAGTAATTGCTGCATCATATCTCTCATATTATTGATTCGATTATTGTCACAGTATCATCTGTATAATATGATATATTATTAAATCAATAATTGAAACGACAAAGTTATTCATATTATTAAATTACAATATTTATAATGTCTAGAAGTTCTGTCAAGGAGAGGTTTGATCATCTAATTGTACGCCAATAAGGAGAAATCCATATCGGAAAGCCCCCTCTTTCCTGAGAACGACCTGGTTGTTAAATATTGTGAGTTATAATATTAATGATGAATAAGTTCGTGTTGAGTAAAGATAAAATTGATAGTTCCATTGTGTTGGAATTAATAATGTTAGTGGAAATCGATATTTATTTCGATATTAATTGATGTCTGAAAGTTATACTGACCAGTCGGGTAATTAATCGGATAAATGAGCAATTAATTGCTATTAATTCACATGATTATAACTATTTGTTCACATGTGTGTACTATTGATTCACATTCTTGTACTATTAGGGGAGTTGGTGCAAAATTGATAATACTTGCATGACTAAGTTAAAAATGGAGGTATAGATGGAGGTACTATACTGTAATTCATATTTTCACATGATTATAACTATTAATTCACATGATTGAACTATTGATTCACATTATTTACTATTAGGGGAGGTGGTGGAAGTTTGATAATACTTGCAGGACTAAATTAAAAATGAAAAAAAAGTTGAAGGTACTGTACTGTAATATTTCGAGCCCCAAAACTTATAATTATCAAAACTATATTTTCCTATAAATAGGAGCTCATTCTTCCTTCATTTCTCACCAATTTACTAAAGCTTTAGAGCAATTATTATAGAGAGAAATTATAGAGAGAAAGAAGAAGAGAAGTCTGCTACCTCACTATTCTAATATCCAGTTTCTTTCTAAGGTAAGGGGTATTATTTCTTTCGTATTCATGAAGAGAGCTTTTGTTATTCCATTCTTTATTATTATATTAGAATAACTTGTCTATACGAAGTACCGCATACATGGTGAAATTCTTCTGTTATTCCATTCTTTATTATTCTGTTGGAATATCCTGTCTGTGCGGATTACGCTAGACCTGGTTCCATTCATTATTATTCTGTTGGAATAACCTGTCTGTGCGGTCTATCGCATGCATGGTGAATTCTTTGTTATTCCATTCTTTATTATTCTGTTAGAATATCCTGTCTGTGCGGACTATGCTAGACCTAGTTTCATTCTTTATTATTCTGTGGGAATAACCTGTCTGTGCGGTCTATCGCATGCATGATGAATTCTTTTGTTATTCCATTCCTTATTATTTTGTTGGAATATCCTGTCTGTGCGGATTACGCATGACCTGGTTTCATTCTTTATTATTCTGTTGGAATAACATGTCTATGTGGATTATCACATGCATGGTGAATGATCCTTCGTATTCATTCCTTATTAAATTGTAGAAATGATCAGTCTACGTGGATTACCACATGGCGGGTGAAAATCCATTTGCAATTTTATATATTCTATGATACTCATTTGGTTAAATTTTTGGCTTCTATACTCCATGAAATTAGTAGAATATCCTGGATATTTGCGCTTCATCCGGTATCTTTTCATGAAAATATTCTTCTGAGCATTCTTGAATTTTACTCCACAAAGCAGTATCATGTTGACAATTTGGACGTAATTGATTTCAAGATAAATTAACTTATAAATCTTTAAATTTTATTCTTGAACTTGTTTTATTGAATTATTATGTCATTGTCATCATCCTCATCCTTATATTGTGATGAAAGTCATTTTTGGCTTACGTGCATAGATGGACTTGGTATGATTATGACCAGGGATTATTCGGTATAATCATGACCTGTAATGTTATAAATGATGTGGTAAAAGTCCTCAGTAGCCTGTAGTGCATTGATGGACAGTTTTTGGTATAATTATGACCATGGATTATTCGGTATAGTCATTACCATTGATGATTTAATGAATATCCTTGGCCCGTAGTGCAGGGATGACTCGATGATGTGGTTTATTTATTAAGCTGGGTCTCTGCGATAAAAATTTATAAAAACATTTTAAATCATAGAAGATAGTAGATATCATGCTCTACTTGACTCTTCTAATGGATTGCTTATTCCGCTGCAGTTAAACTTGATGTCTATTGTATTTTATCAGTTTAACATTGTTGAAGACTAATGATAATTTATTCTTCATTATCTTAGTCATAATATTTCTTACTGGGCTAGTTGAGCTCACCCTTTCTTTCACTGTTCTCTTCAGAAAATGAGAACGTAGCCGGGACTAGTCGGGGAACGGAGTGACGGTCCAGATGATAGTATTAGTAGTCCTCATTATTTTGTTAAATAGTGTGACAATAAATATAATGAGGACTCCATTGAGTGTGGATATTGTCTAGATGACAATATTCTTATTAAAACTCTTAGATTATGTTTTGTCGTATTTTACACGACTGTTGTATAATTAAGTTGTATTTGAATTTTGTACCATGTATTTGGCGACTCAAAATGAGTGATGTATACCTATTTTGGGGGCGTCACAGATATGTTTAAATATGTATATACAACATCCTAGACTTGATATTAGGTGATTTCATCGGTTGAAATTCCCATATCGAGCCATTAAGACCTCCTCACCTCTAGATACAGATCTAAGACTTTACGGAGCGACCAGTATTGACCAAAAGTAGTAAAACATCTAGATCTACCATAAATCTAAGCCAATCTAGCATATAGGGTAGAGCATCATGCTTCATAACTGTTCAAAATGCTAGATTTGGCTAGTTCTAGGTAGCTATAGTTAAATAACTTGATTTACAACTGAATATGCACAAAATAACCGGTAGAAACTCAATGTCTACTCACTAATACGTAAAATATATGTAAAACAACAAATTTAACTGGTAGAAATTGCTATATCTAAGTAGATATATTATTCATAATAATATTTACAAAGAAAGTGGCTAAAAATAAGTGTTTTTCACCTTGGGGGACATGTGAACCAGCTTCTTTTGGCTTGGATTCAACTTATATCACTCTTAACTTACAATATATATGATATATAAGATCGAACAACTCAAAGATGGTAAAAGATTCAAGACCCGAGCCCTTTCTCTCTCTAGTTTCCTATTTTTGCATATTTCTGATTATGAGCTTATGCTGTTGCTGCTTTAACCACCCGAACTCAGTTGCAGGTGTACCTGCGGCTGGAGCAGGTACACCTGAGATTGGGCCCCACGGGTCCTGTTGTCTCGAAGTTCGTGCCTTAGGTCTCCGTCCGATGAAAATTGAGCTCCGTACAAAAAAATCTCGGAAAGTCTTTGCGGAAGGCTGCGAAATGGGGTCGAATCTGACTGATTCGGAGTCCGGGAAGATAATGTAATTAGCTAAAAGGTATTTTTTGGTTCTCGAGGGTCGTCAATCGGCTCATCTTCGATAGCTCATAGTTCATTGGTTGTTGTGGTGTCGTCTTATGCTCACATCCTCAACTTTGCGATCCTCGTTCGGTTCATGTCATGTCTGGGCATCGTTGCACCTTGATCTCTCCTCGGGGTTATTGGCAGGGCGAAATGATGCTTTTGCCCTAACTCGGGGTTGTCTCCGAAGTGAAATGACGCTTTTGCCATTCTGTAGGGTTAGTTCAGGAATAACAAAATTTTGAGTGTGTACAATACTCTTAGTATTAATTGTTATATTTTATTCTTTATGTATATTTGTAAAGCATTACTAATTATGTGTAAACAATTATACAATTAAATGACAATTTAAATATAGACAATTTTTTCATTTTATCATCTTTCTTAATATGCACAAAAAGTCAACAAATACTTTTATCATTGGACGGATGGAGTCCTTTTTAAATGTCGTATAAGAAAAATATTTTTGTCTCTTAATATTTGTCATTTGAGAATTTCAATTAAGTATTAATTGATTAGTTTCCAACATTACTCAAAATATTAAATATAACTTTGATTATTTCACTATTTTCATGCTCACCCAAAAGGCTTCGTTGCCCACCTCCAGACTTTTATCTATCCATTGGCTCTGATATCATAAGAAACAACAACTTGGGTCAAATCCCGAGTTCGGAATCTTGTGTCAAATCTCAAGTCCGAATCGAATTATCTATCAAAAAAAGCCATCCATACTTAATTTCTTATATACAAACAAAATTTTCTCATATATTTCGATGTGAGACTAGAGTATTACACTCTCCCAGTTAACTATTAGTAGTAACTTAATTTTTTATACACAATTTTTTTTCATATCTTTCAATGTGAGACTGGAGTGTTACAATAGTAATATTTAAAATTATTTTTAACTAAAAAATGTGATATTAATTATTTTTCTTAATATATCTGTCCACTTCTAAACCAACAAATAATAAAAGGAGGGAGTACTAAATAATGCATGATTAGGATTAATACCGATACTTGTCATTTTCCTCACTTAACCAGTGACGCACAATTTATCAACCTTACATATATACTTCATATGAGTTTTGAAAATATTTTATATGTATAATCGTACCGAGTAAACTTAAATAAGTTTTCACCTTCTCTCTATACAAACAAAGAAATTCCATAAACATGTCTTCATCCTCCCCTCTCCCCCTCCCAATCTCCCTAACCTCTACTAGCAGCCATGCCAAAAAGAATTCTTCTTCATTAGCACCAAACACAAACCAGTACAATAACCCATCATCACAAACCCGAACAATTCGCTATCGTCTCAGCCAATTATGCCGGAAAGGCCAACCTCATGTTGCCCGCCAACTGTTTGAAACAACTCCCCGCCCAACAACCGTTCTTTGGAACACAATCATCATTGGGTTTATTTGTAATAACATGCCTGATCAAGCCATTCTGCTCTACGCCCGAATGGTAAATTCATCCACTTCATCCCCTGATCCCTACACTTACTCTTCCACACTCAAAGCTTGTGCCGAAACTCGCCAGATTCGTATAGGTAAAGCCGTGCATTGCCATATTCTACGCTCCCATCTTGTATATCCACCCAGTAGAATTGTTTGTAATTCGCTATTAAACATGTATGTTACTTGTGCTAGCTCTTTCCCTAGTTCTAGATATGATTCTTTAGTGTGCAGAGTGTTTGATACCATCCGTAAAAAACAAAAATGTAGTTGCATGGAATATTATTATTTCATGGTATGTTAAAAAGGAGAGATTTTTGCAAGCATTAGTGCATTTCGTCATGCTGATGAAAACAGGATTGAAACCCACTGTTGTAAGTTTTGTCAATGTCTTTCCAGCTATAAGGGACGTTTGGAGTGCTAATATTCTTTATGGTATGCTTATTAAAATGGGTTGTGAGCATGTTAACGATATGTTTGCAGTTAGTTCTGCAATTTTTGTTTATTCTGAGCTTGGGCAACTTGACTCTGCTAGGAAAGTTTTTGACCAATGCATAGAGAGAAATACGGAGGTTTGGAACACTATGATTGGTGGGTATGTTCAGAATAATTGTCCAATTGAAGCACTTGAGCTTTTTGTTAAAGCAGCTTTGGAGTCGGAGCGGCATAATAATGCTGTTCTGGTGGATGATGTGTCTTTTATCTCAGCTCTAACTGCAGCCTCCCAGTTGCAGCAGCTGGATTTTGCTAAATGGCTACATGCGTATACTGTTAAGAATTTACCGGCTTTATCTGTCATGGTGTTAAATGCAATTGTTGTAATGTACTCAAGGTGCAGTTCTGTTGAGACATCTTTCAAACTTTTCACCATTATGCATGAAAGAGATAATGTTTCCTGGAATACTATGATTTCTGCTTTTGTGCAGAATGGGTTGGATAATGAAGGTTTGATGCTTGTGTATGAGATGCAGAAGCAAGGGTTCGTGATTGATTCTGTAACAGTAACTGCTTTGCTTTCAGCAGCGTCAAATTTGAGAAACCATGAAGTTGGTAAACAGACCCACGGTTATCTTCTTAGGCATGGGATTCATTTTGAGGGAATGGAAAGTTATCTCATTGACATGTATGCTAAATCTGGTCTTCTTAAAGCTGCTGAAACACTCTTTGAAACAAACTGCACCCAAAATAGAGATCAAGCCACATGGAACACTATGATTGCTGGGAACACTCAAAATGAATCGAGTGAGCAGGCTTTCATCGTCTTCAGGCAAATGTTTGAGAAAAATGTTACCCCAAATGCTGTGACCTTAGCATCAATTCTCCCTGCTTGTAATCCAATGGGAAGTACAGCTCTAGGTAAGCAATTACATGCATTCGCCATACGTAACTACTTGGACCAAAATGTCTTTGTGGGCTCTGCTCTGGTGGACATGTACTCAAAATTAGGGTCAATCCATTATGCAGAAAATGTTTTTGCTAATTCTCTGGAGAGAAATTCTGTTACATACACAAATATGATACTGGGTTACGGTCAACATGGAATGGGTGAGCAAGCTCTTAAGTTGTTTCACTCAATGAGGGTATATGGCATAAAGCCTGATCCGATAACCATGGTTGCAATCCTGTCTGCCTGCAGTTACACTGGATTGGTTGATGAAGGCCTTCAAATATTTGAGGCAATGGAGAGAGAATACGCAATTCGGCCCTCATCTGAACACTACTGTTGTGTCACGGACATGTTAGGGAGAGTGGGTAGGGTGGTCGAAGCCTATGAGTTTGTTAAGGAATTGGGTGAAGAGGGTAATGTGTTGGGAATCTGGGGATCACTCCTTGCGGCTTGCAGAACTCATGGAGAATTTCAATTGGGAAAAATTGTTGCCAATAAATTTCTTGAAATGGAGAAGGGGAATAGCATGACAGGTTATCATGTTTTGTTGTCAAATATATTTGCAGAGGAAGGAAACTGGGAGTCTGTTAATAGAGTGAGAGAAGGGATGCAGGGAAAAGGTTTGATTAAAGAGGTTGGTTGCAGTTGGATTAATATTGCAGGTTATGTAAACTGTTTTGCGTCTAGAGATCAAAAGCACCCTCAGTCTGATGACATATATAAGATGCTGGAAGAATTGGGTATAAATATGAACGATGCTGGCTATAGACCTTGTGTTGAATCCCAAATAGGATTGGTTTATGAGTCTAAGGAGTGAATATAATTTCTTACATCTCCATTCATATGGTTTATTGATTTAAATTTGGGAGTCAAATTGCTCTAAATGGCTTGATAGTTGGTTGCTTCTGGCAGTGTATTTGTGATTTTAAGTTCAAAGGAAGTCATTGCAGCATTGATAAAAGTGCAGTATGTTCAATATGATGCTAAAGCTTAGCTAAGGGTCATTGGATGCTGCCCAAGTTCGTGTGCTTTTATCTCTTGAACAATTGTGCTTCACTGATGTTGATTTTAGTTCCAAATGGATTCATAGAATGGGGTCTGAATCTAGGCTGGACATGTCAATAAAGTAAATAAAGATTCTTCCCAGTTTCTCAGGTCAGTTGCTCACACACTTTACTTGCATCAAATCTAAGCATATATCTTTTCTAAATTGGATTTTTTTGATTTAAATGAAAATATTATGGAATGTTTGGATTTTCTTTTACTGCTGTTTTGATTACTTCTCATGCAGCCACTTGAGCAGCAGGTGATCCCCCCTTAAAAAAAGAAAACCTAAATGGAAGTTTCATTTGACCTATTCATCGGAGAAAGTTGGGCCTGGTATGGAGTTATATTGATTGAAAACCCAATAAATGGAAAGAAGTTGGTGTTTTTCTATTTCATAGTACCTAGACTAGTTAACATAAAATAATTTAATGTTGCACGACATTTATTGAATTTTTTGTGAGCTAAAAGCATTTGTTTTCAATCCCCCCCCCCCGGTTAAAAAGAAGATATTTTTTGGATGGAAGGTAAAAACTTGGCTCTGAGCATATTTGGATTCATGCATAAATATAATATGGTGTTTGATTAACCCAGAGAATCCATAGTACGGTTTACATGATTGTTTGTTGTAAACCTGATAAGTTTTAGTAGGGGACATCCGGACAAATGTTTTTGAACGTTGGGTTCGTTATTCATTGAGATCAGTTACATTCATTTTTCTTTATCTCGGCATCTTTCTCCCACCTTCAAAAATCAAAAGAATAAAGCATATGCATTTCTGCCTATTGTTAAAATTTTCTTAAGGTAACTATCTCACATTCATATCTAAATTTATATATAGTTTTTGAAAAAGACTTTCCTTCATAAGAAAGGAAAGACTTGCTATCTTTGGTCCTACATCGCTGCTCATCCTTAGTTAATCGATTTTATTACCTAAGTTGATTCCTAACACTTATCTCACATAATGACATAAGTAAGCAATTTTCATTGTATCGGCACAAAACCTCGCTAATTGATTATGGCTCTTACTCGAAATAGGAGTCGGTTCGGCAGGAAGCTTTTGAAAATGCAATTGTAAGCATCTCAATTAATTACTACCCTAAGGCTCCTCTGACCTTGGTTTAGTCTGATTTCAGGCGAACTACTTATCAATTAGATACTTTGTCTAAGAATAAAACAGCTAGGAATATCTCTTTCTTCTCTTTGTATTTGGACTTCTTTGAAGTTTTTATCTTTGCTACAGATGATAAAAATCGTTGTTTTAGATGATTCATATATCTGTCTCCGTATCTGTATGTGCATTTTTACTGACTTGTTTTGTTGTTTCTCACAGTCTGTAGACAATTCCTGAAATGGTAACTGCATTTAAACCGTAGACTGTTGTTTGAAGGAAATGGGGAAATGCTTAGATGGAAAATCATTCATCAGTTGTTTTAAGATGATACGGGAGTGCTTGCATGGTTAGTGATTATTACCTGGAATAATGTGTACGTGCCTTTTCAATATCTCATTATTTTTTCTCCTGAACTTGCTTTTGTAAACTAAATCTGATTTTAGAAAATGTCAAATTTGATCACAGAAACATGTGGACCTGCAATTCCAATGGCCTGGAATTGTATTTCCAAGTGCAAAGTGTTTTTCCATGCACATTGCGCTTTCTGCATTTTGAAGCAGAATCAGGAGTTCATTTTGATGGAATATCGATAGATGTACAATTGGGATGGGATATTAACTGTTCCAAAAGGTTATTATAATGGAGTCCAATGACTAATGGTGTATGGCGTGATTATATGGCCTAATGGGTAGCCAGTGGGTGGGCCTTTGATCATTGTGCCAACATGATCTGTGGTGCTCACTAAAGCGTACCGCCTTTGTATGTGGCCCAGAGAATTATCTGTGTTGAAGGTAGTGTGCATCACTACATCAGTATCTAGTATTCATTTGACAGTAATGAATCTACAAGTTGCATTCTCCTTCCCAAAAATTTGTGGTTCACAATAAACCCATTATCATCTAGATTGGGTGGTGTCTTATCGTGATTATAAAAGAATTTACCATTCATTCATTTCATTTTTATTCATGTATTTTTTCAACATGTTATGTTAAATTTTAATGTTACGTTGTCTTCTGTTAAACCTATTAAATGATTTTATTATGTATATGGTTGGCATGGCATGCACAGGGGAAAGATTGTCCAATTAACATAAAAGCGTCTGCAGTGAGAATTGGAAATAGTCAAAATCATGGGAATATCAAATATTACATGAATGGGTACAACGCAGTCCCAGCAAATGTATGACATCAGTTTCCTTGCCCTCCATACACAAGGTATGTATATAGTAAAGGTCTTCATACTGGAGCAGTTGCAACATACAAATCTCAAGAGTCAAGAGTACATAATTCATCTTCCACTTATCATATTAATTAGTGAAAACTATGGGAGCGGAGCTCATCTTAATCCCTTCTCCGGGAGTTGGTCATCTAGTATCTACTGTTGAGATTGCAAAGCTCCTCATCAGTCGAGATGAACGGCTTTCCATCACAGTCCTTGTAATGAAGTTCTTGCATGACACTGGTGTGACTGCCTACACTCGGTCATTGCAGAAAGATGCTCCTAACCGCATAGTCTTTGTGGACCTTCCTCAGAACGAGTCTCTTATCTCATCGCCCAAGTCTTTCTTTACTAGCTTCATCGAGAGTCAGATGAGTCCGGTTAGAGATTCTGTCAGACAAATTGTGAGTCGGTCTGATTCTAATAAGCTCGCTGGCTTCGTCATCGACATGTTCTGCACCCCAATGATAGACGTGGCAAATGAATTTGGAGTCCCAACCTATGTGTTCTTCACTTCAGGTGCTGCATTTCTTGGCCTCCAGTTTTACCATCTGAGTCTCAGTGATGAACATAACCAGGACCTTACCGAGTATAAGGACACGGATGTTGAGTTATCTATCCCGAGTTTCATCAACCCAGTGCCTGCTAAGGTTTTGCCTTCGGTGATTCTGAACAAGGAAGGATCGACCATGCTCCAATCTATTTCCCGAAGGTTTAAAGAAGCCAAGGCCATTCTAGTCAACACGTTCGCGGAGCTGGAACCACATGCCATTAAGGCCCTTGGTGATAACTGCAAGATCCCTCCTATCTATCCCGTGGGACCCATAATCAACCTCAAGAACAAGGAGGGAACAACCCAAAACCATAGTCCTGAAGATGGTATCATTAGCTGGTTGGACAATCAGCCACCATCTTCGGTAGTGTTTTTGTGCTTTGGGAGCTTTGGGAGCTTTGATGAAGGCCAAGTCAGGGAGATAGCAAACGGATTGGAGCAGAGTGGACAGCGATTCTTGTGGTCTCTACGCCGGCGGCCAGAAAAAATGGAATTGCCTAAAGACTATGAGAATCCCGAAGAAGTGTTGCCAGAAGGATTCATAGAACGAACATCAGGGATGGGGAAGGTGATCGGATGGGCGCCACAAACGGCGATTCTTTCCCACCCTGCTGTGGGAGGATTCGTGTCTCATTGTGGATGGAATTCTACATTGGAGAGTATATGGTGTGGGGTTCCAATGGCTACTTGGCCTATATATGCAGAGCAGCAAATCAATGCGTTTGAGTTGGTGAAGGAGTTGGGAATGGCTGTGGAGATCAAAATGGATTACAGAGAAGATTATATTTTTGCACCTGAAAATAATTTAGTTGTGACCGCAGACCAGATAGAGAAAGGAATGCGATGTCTGATGATGGATGGAGAGAGTGAAATGAGGAAGAAGGTGGAAGAGATGAAAGAGAAGAGCAGAATGGCCATGGTGGAGGGCGGGTCTTCTTACATTTCACTCGGGCATTTTATTGAGGATGTCATGCGTAATTAATTAACATCCAGGAAAGCGCATAAATGAATGATCATCTATCAAATTATGGCTTGATTCAGGTAATGTGAAGCAGGCAGTCTACATTCTGTCATCAAGACTTTTACCTTGTATTTCTTGTTTTCTACATGAAAGATGATAAAGTTGGTCAAGTCTAGAGTAATTGAATTTAATATTGAAGTTAAAGAAAGTTTTAATATATTATGAAAGATAAAGTAGTCTACAATTTTATTTTAGTGGTTATAATTATCTAACATCTAGTTATTTTTTGAGCAACTCAGATAATACTAGTAGTCTGCAATTTATTGATGATTTATTTTGTAAAGGATGTAGTAATAATGTCCATGGGTGGTTGAACTCTGACAATTATTTTACAGTAGGGCTATGAAATGAACGGCAATTTGTGCTTAGGAAGCAACAACTAAATGAAATTGTTAATAATAAAATTAACAATTGTTAATAGTGTAACAAGCAACAAGTTAAATTTACCCAATTAGTCTCCTATTTTCCAAATTAAATTTATCTATTTTTTAATTACTTTATACAATTATTTTTAATTCAAAATCAAACAACATGCAATATTTCTATAGTATAATTGAGTCGGGGTCGGGGTGAGAGGATATATCCCATACTTAAAAAAACGGACCACATTATTAAGGCCGGGATCGGGCGGAAGCCGATGGGTTGGGATGAAATAGTTTCATTTTTCCAAGTCTAATTTTCTTTTGAATGCGTGGATCACAAATGGTAAGAATACAGGGAAGGGACGACAAAGAAATGAATGGTGTGGACTTGGGATGATTTCAAATAAAACAAGCCTCCTGTTTGTCGTAGTATAATTGAGAAACGAGTCATCACAATAAACTACAATAGTGTTATGTTCAAAATTCATGCATAAAATTCCAAGTGCATATGTTCAATTAAACAGCTCTCCTGATCGAACATTCAGCCTGCTTGTCAGTACAACTTGACAGTGGATGAATGTCAAAACATCTTGGAAACATTAATTCGGCATTAGTTCCAAACAGTAATCATCTTACTGGGGGGTCTGGGGGCTAATTTAGTCCACATGTATGACAGTTGCTTTCAGTTTTCTAATTGGATGATTAGATGGAATGAAAACACTAAAGAAATGAATACAAGAGACTTTATTTGTGTCTGGTCCCACCTGAATTCCAAGAGGACAATTATTATCTGTGGTGTGCTACACTTCATCAGTATCTAGTATTCATTTGACAGTAATGAATCTACAAGTTGCATTCTCTTTCATCATTTAGATTGGGTGGTGTACGTTAATTTTTTGGGTACCTTAACCACCGGTATGTTCGGTGCCCCTTTTTTTTTTCTTTTTTTTTTTCATAATTATGAGAAAAAAAAAAATAGAGCAAGTTTGAACAAAAAACTGTAAAAGGAAGTACGTTTTTTATTGAAAAAACACTGTAAACATTTTTTTTCTCATAATTGTGAAAAAAAAAAAAAATTAACACTGTGTACGGGACGTTAGTCCGGTACATTTGCACCGGACGCCCCCCCAACCCGGTGTACGTCTTTTCATGATTATAAAAGAATTTATCATTCATTCATTTCATTTAGATTCATGTATTTTTACACCATCCATGTCATGTTATACTTTAGTGTCAATCATTTTATTATGTATATGGTAGGCATGGCATGCAAAAGGGGAATCTATCTAATAAAATACAAATGATTTTGAATTTTTCGCTCACTCAATAAATCATCTGGGCCGTCCAAAGTTTGGGATAAATCCCACCGTTCATACATCTATCTAATAAAATACATCTATCTATCTAATAATCTAATAATAATTTAATAAAATACAAATGACTTTAAATTTCCCGCTCACTCAATAAATTATTTTGGTCGTTCAAAGTTTGAGATAAATCATATTGTCCATACAGTGCCGGAGGCACGGGAACCAGCTAGTATCAAATATTTCGTGAATGGGTACAAAGCAGTGCCAGCAAATGCATGACATCAGTTTCCTTGCCAAAAGTGTAATTCAATTTATTTAATGGGCTAAATTTGGTATTGATCTATAATATATATTTATTTTGACAGTGAGAGAGTCTTTATTAAAATAATATTATATTTTCTTATTTGGTGGGATAAGGAGGTTTAATTTGAGAATGAATCTCTTAGCCATTAATTGTAACTGAAAAGGACTCCTACTCCTAATTGAATTTAGGTGGATATGACGTCTATAAATATAACAATAAGGAGGAAGATAGAGGGAACAAGTACACAAGACATACAATACAAATACACAACTTGTACTCCTAATATTATTATAATATATTTTTCTCTCTCCGTGGTTTTTTTCAAATTGGATTTCTACGTAAATTCTTGTGTTCATACTTTATATATCTTTGTTTATGTTTATGTAATTGTATTTCGTGAGTTTGATTTCACAACAATACAATCAATCGTTAGCGCGATTTTAGCATGCTGTTTTTGTGAGACTCTAAATTTTATGAATAAATATTTAAATTTGATTTCACAACAATACAATCAATCGTTAGCGCGATTTTAGCATGCTGTTTTTGTGAGACTCTAAATTTTATGAATAAAGATTTAAATTTCTCGAAATATTTTTTTTTTGAATATTATGGTGTGGATTCGATATTTTATATATTATTAAATCAATAATTGAGATGACAAAGTTATTAATATTATTATTTGCAATATTAACAATGTCTATAAGTTCTGTCAATGAGAGATTTGGTTACCTAATTGCGCGCCAATAGAGAGAAATCTTTATTAAAAAACCCCCTCTTTCTTGGGAACGACCTGGTCGATTAATATTGTGAATTATAATAACGGCGATAAATGTTGTTAAAATTATTAAGGTGATTTTTATGAAATTTTACTTATTTTATGGACCCCTATTTACCTATTTTTCAAAATAATCGGTAGAAATTTCTTAAAAGGCGGACCCACATATGGGGCCCACAAAAAAAAATGGGGGGGGGGGGAGGAATCTGGAAAGTCACGGAAGTTTATATATATATATATAAATTTTATTTTATTATTATTATAAATATAATAAAACAGAAAACTTTTTATATAAAACAGAATACTTTTTATAAAGTTTTATTTTATTTGATTATAAATAGAATATATTATATTTTATTATGCATAGTATTGTATAGTGCCTACATAGTGTTTGCATAGTAAAATCTTTTTATATAAAACAGAATACTTTTTATAAAGTTTTATTTATTTGATTATAAATAGAATATATTATATTTTATTATGCATAGATCTATATTGTGCCTGCTGGGAACTAACACAGTTTCTTCTAAGATAAGGGGTATTATTTCTTTAGTATTCATGAAGAGAGTTATTATTATTCCATTCCTTATTATTATGTTGGAATAACCTGTCTATGCAAAGTACCGCATACATGGTGAAATTCTTCTATTATTCCATTCTTTATTATTTTGTTGAAATAACCTGTCTGTGCGGTCTATCGCATGCCTGGTGAATTATGTTGTTATTACATTCTTTATTATTCTGTTGGAATATCCTATCTGTGCGGTTTACGCATGACCTGGTTCTATTCTTTATTATTCTGTTGGAATATCCTGTCTGTGCGATTTATGCATGGCCTGGTTCCATTCTTTATTATTTTATTGGAATATCATGTCTGTGCGGTTTACGCATGATCTGGTTCCATTCTTTATTATTCTGTTGATAATAACCTGTCTGTGCGGTCTATCGCTTGCATGGTGAATTCTTATGTTATTCTATTTTTTTATTATTTTGTTATAATAACCTGTCTATGTGGATTACCGCATGCATGGTGAATGATCCTTTGTATTCATATGAATAATATTTTTATTCAAAAGGGGTTTCTGTCAGGGGCAGTTTCATAATTTTTCTGACCCTCAAAAATTCTGGAAAAAATTAAAATGATAATTTGATGAGTTTTCTAGATTATGCCAAAAATGACGATTTTAGGATGTATATATTAAGAGTTATGAATTTTATGGGAAAAGACTATTTTAAAAGTAAACCCTTATAACTCTTTGTGGTTAACTCCAAAATTGGTGAAATTTTTATTGGGAGTACATGTATATAACAGGAGTATACTCTGTAAATTTCGGAATTTTTGGACAAAAGTACAATTTATGATAAATGTCTAAATATTCGGTAGTTTTGGCCATATGAAAAATAGTAAATGAATTTTAAAAATTCCGAGAAAAATATATGTTCAATATGAGACTATATTCTGCTAAATCCCAGAAATGAATTATTTTTGGGACTGATTTGGTATTTTTCATGAAATGAACTAGTTATGAGTAAATGAATTAAATATGTTATGTGAAGTAACAAAATTGAAAAATAAGATTTTATGGCTTGGGAATCTTATATAGGGTATATACAGATTTTTGATGAGGGATTTGATCATTGGTGATGAAATCTTATGAGTATGGCATTTTTGAATGATTAAATGCATTATTTGGCAAAGTGTAAACAATTGAAATAAATTATTTATAAGTTTAAGAAATGATTAAAATATTGTTATAATATTAATAATATTAGATGATGAGTTTATTAAGTGATTGATAATATTTGGATAAATTTAAAGTCTTTAATATTTATCCTTATTTTTGTTTGATTAATGCTTATATCATTATCATCATCCTCATGCTTATATTATGATGAAAGTCATCTTTGACTTACGTGCATAGATGGACTTAGTATGATTATGACCAATGCTATTATCTGGACCGTCACTCCATTCCTCGACTAGTCGCAGCTATATTCTCATTTCATGAAGAGAACAATAAAAGAAAGGGTGAGCTCAACTAACCCAGTAAGAAATATTATGACTAAGATAATGTAGAATAAATTATACTTAGCCTTCAATAATGTTAAACTGATAAAATACAATAGACATCAAGTTTAACTGCAGTGGAACGAGCAATCCATTAGAAGAGTCAAGTAGAGCATGATATCTACTATCTTCTATGATTTAAAATGTTTTCATCAATTTTTTTATCGCTGAGACTCAGCTTAATAAATAAACCACATCATCGAGTCATCCCTGCACTACGGGCTAAGGATATTAATTAAATTATCAATGATCATGACTATACCGAATAATCTCTGGTCATAATCATACCAAAAATTGTCCATCAATGCACTACAGGTCACTGAGGACTTTTACCAAATCATTTATAACATTACAGGTCATGATTATACCGAATGATTCCTGGTCATAATCATACCAAGTCTATCTATACACGTAAGCCAAAGATGACTTCCATCACAGAAGGTAGAATTTGGGGTCCCAACCTATGTTTTCCTCACTTCAGGTGCTGCATTTCTTGGCCTCCAGTTTTACCATCTGAGTCTCAGAGATGAACATAACCAGGACCTTAGCGAGTATAAGGACACGGATGTTGAGTTATCTATCCCGAGTTTCACCAACCCAGTGCCTGCTAAGGTTTTGCCTTCCGTGATGCTGAACAAGGAAGGATCGACTATGCTCCAATCTATTTCCCGAAGGTTTAAAGAAGCCAAGGCCATTCTAGTTAGTCAACACGATCGCAGAGCTGGAACCACATGCGATTAAGTCCCTTGGTGATAACTGCAAGATCCCTCCCATCTATCATGTGGGGCCCATAATCAACCTCAAGAACAAGGAGGGAACAACCCAAAACTATAGTTCTGAATATGGTATCATTAGCTGGTTGGACAATCAGCCACCATCTTCGGTAGTGTTTTTGTGCTTTGGGAGCTTCGATGAAGACCAGGTCAGGGAGATAGCACAAGGATTGGAGCAGAGTGGACAGCGATTCTTGTGGTCTCTACGCCAGCCACCTCAACAACCAGAAAAATGGAATTGCCTAATGACTATGAGAATCCCGAAGAAGTGTTGCCAGAAGGATTCATAGAACGAACACCAGGGATGGGGAAGGTGATCGGATGGGCGCCACAAACGGCGATTCTTTCCCACTCTGCTGTGGGAGGATTCGTGTCTCATTATGGATGGAATTCTACATTGGAGAGTATATGGTGTGGGGTTCCAATGGCTACTTGGCCTATGTATGCAGAGCAGCAAATCAATGCGTTTGAGTTGGTGAAGGAGTTGGGAATGGCTGTGGAGATTAAAATGGATTACAGAAAAGATGTTTTTTCTGCACCTGAAAATAATTTTGTTGTGACTGGAGGCCAGATAGAGAAAGGAATACGACTCCTAATGGATGGAGAGACTGAAATAAGGAAGAAGGTGGAAGAGATGAAAGAGAAGAGCAGAATGGCCATGGTGGAGGGCGGGTCTTCTTACATTTCACTCGGGCATTTTATCGAGGATGTCATGGGTAATTAATTAATATCCAGGAAAGATCATAGTACCATTTTGGAGCAATCTGTCAAAATTGAATGATCATAGTTGTTAACGCCAGGATTTTCTGACACGTCCCAATCACGTAAGACGCCCTGATCCTGCACAGTAAACACGATAAACACCACAAGCTTGACGGCTGTTCCGTCGGGGGATAGCTCAGGCGTGAGAGTCAGTATACGTGTTCACAAGATTAACAATGGAGGAATGTAATGTCTAGTGTATTAGAGAGAGAGATAAATATCCTCAGTTGTGTGTGTATATATGAATGTAAAACGTACCTATTTTACGAAGACTTCCTTGCTATAATACAAGACTCGGTTCCTTGTGCCACTGACCCTCCTGACCCTACCCACTGCAGGTAGCTTTCCTGCTAATCTCACCCCCTCTGTTCACCGCTGACCGACTGTCCAATCCTCATTAATGCCATGTAAGATACCAGTCAGTCATATCTTTGTCATCATCACGGGTCAAAGGTGTAGATATTAAATATCTCATGAGTTAGCCCACTGATCCGACCCAACAAAGAGGACCCAACTGATCTAGCCCAACTGAAATGACCCGGTAGATTAACCAAGTAACTCGGCTCAAACCCTTTGGCCCAATATCTAAAATATCATGCCCCAACATTGCCCCCCAGTCTTTTATTAAACAAGATGTTTAATGAAAGAGTATAAATGGCATCGGTTCAGGACAAAAGGAATTATAATAAGACCAATAAAGGCCCAAAATACGGCTTACCGAAGCCCCTCTGGTGAACATCAAATAGCAACGTAAAGGATTCATCTTCGCCGACCTCTACAGAAATACCAACTGAATCGCCTCTAACTACCGAAGCTCAAGCCATAGAATGAAATATCGGTTCGGTAATAACGTGCGTCCGTGGTACCGATGATCATCGTAAGGAGATAGTTCCATCATGGACATCGCTGCCCATTAATTCGAACTAATTGACCAATAATGGTCATTTGCAAGCAAACACTATCTTCGGGTGCCTCCGTCCCAAATATAAAGAAACCGAAAAGGATACCGAAGAGGATGCCGAAGTGAATACCAAAGAGAAGTCCGAAAAGAAATCCGAACAGAATGCCGAAGAGAATACCGACTGAAGGGATGACGCCATCTGGAAATCTGTGTTGGCGAAAGAAAGAATCAATCTTGATATTGCTCTCTTCAACAGTGAATGCCTTCGGAAGGATATCGACAAGATCAAAGAAGAACTAAAATCGACCAAGGTTACTCATCGGGTCGTCACTGATATAAATGTCAATCCGTCAAGCTAAAGGATCAAAGCATCTGACACATCGTCAGAAGCTCGAAGAAGAGCTCAAAAGAGCTTCGGGCCCTTAAGAATTTGAGTCCGCCACTGACCGAAGACTTTCGTAAGGATATCCAGGCAGAATACAGAAAATCCGCCGAGCTGAACAATAAGATCGTCCATATGTATGCGAAAGGATATGAAATATGCCGAAGTAAAGGCAAGAAAAAGCTCGGGCCAAGGTAGATCCATCTCTTCTAAACTCTTTAGATGGTGACGATGACAAGGAAGAAGCTTGAAGATGACCTCTCCTTATCTTTAGCTGTAGAACTTTCTGTGAAAATTCTAACTTTATGTGAACAGTTAATATTTAATGAAATATCAACTTCATGCCTTATTACTTCTGAGTGAACATTTCTTGTCAATAATTCAGTATCAATTAATCTGTATGAACTTAACTTAGGGCATGAATTAGATAAGGCATATAACAATTAATTTATGAAATGAAGTGAACTGAATTTAATGGATAGAATTTAATAAACAGTATTGAATGAGCTGAACTCAACACTTGAATAAAGTAATGTATATTTATCGTTTCCGAAATGTGAGATCGGTCATGTGTGAAGTGAATTCGGCTGATCCTCCTTGCACCATCAAAATCTTGCTTACCACTCGGGGTAGAACAAGTATATAAGGGCCAAGATATAAGAACCAAGAAATAAGGATCAAGATATAAGGACCAATATATAAGGATCACGATATAAGGATCACGATATAAGGATCAAGATATAAGGACCAAGATATAAGGACCAATATATAAGGATCACGATATAAGGATCACGATATAAGGATCAAGATATAAGGACCAATTGTGACCATTGACTTACCACCCTGGTAAAATCAATATAGGATCATTTGTCTACCACTCGGGGTAGAACAACAAATGGGCTGCCATCGAATGGCCAGCGAGTCCTACCATACCTCCTTACACCATAGTGACCATAGGACAAATAGGACCAGGATCAATAGTGACCATTGATTTACCACCCTGGTAAAATCAATATAGGATCCTTTGTCTACCACTCGGGGTAGAACAACAAATGGGCTGTCATCGAATGGCCAGCGAGTCCTACCATACCTCCTTACACCATAGTGACCATAGGACAAATAGGACCAGGATCAATAGTGACCATTGATTTACCGCCCTGGTAAAATCAATATAGGATCATTTGTCTACCACTCGGGGTAGAACAACAAATGGGCTGCCATCGAATGGCCAGCGAGTCCTACCATACCTCCTTACACCATAGTGACCATAGGACAAATAGGACCAGGATCAATAGTGACCATTGATTTACCACCCTGATAAAATCAATATAGGATCCTTTGTCTACCACTCGGGGTAGACAAACAAATAGGCTGCCATCGAATGGCCAGCGAGTCCTACCATACCTCCTTACAACATAGTGACCAAAGGACAAATAGGGCCAGGATCTAAGAATCAATAATGAAAAAGTGACTTTTTATTGATAATGAACAATAATATACAGACTTCCGATGACTTGACGGGATCTCTATTGGAAGTATTTCCGAAGTCTACCAGCATGCCATGTATTTTTGATCTCGGAACCATCCAATGATCTCAGTCGATAAGTACCTGGTTTCAACACTTCAATCACTTCGTACGGTCCTTCCCAATTTGGCATTAATTTTCCCGTGTTTTGAGGTGTAGAAGCTTCGGCTTCTCTAAGGACGAAGTCTCCAACTTCGAATCTGCGAAGCTTGACTCCCTTGTTATAGTGTTTAGCTACTCTTCGTTGATAAGCATCTAATTTGAGTAGGGCAACCTCTCTGACCTCTTCCAGTAGATCCAAATTGGTCTTCAAACCTTCATCATTGTAGATCTCTTTATACTGACTTACCCGAAGGCTAGGAGATCCAATTTCAACGGGAACTAAAGCATCAGTACCATAGGCTAGTCGAAAAGGGGAATCTCCAGTAGTGGTCCTTGGAGTAGTCCGGTAAGCCCATAACACGCTGAGTAGTTCTTCTGGCCATCTTCCTTTGGCTTCATCCAGCCTGCGCTTGATCCCATTCAGCAGCGTCCTATTGGTCACCTCAACTTGCCCATTTGACTGAGGGTGAGCCACCGAAGTCTTCTTATGCTGAATTCCCAGCTCCTTCAAAAATGCCTCTGCCGAAGTATTTTGTAGGCCAACAACTTTGCAGCCAAATGATCGCCACAGATGTCTTTGTGAACTTCCCGAAGGACATACTCTACTTCGGACGGAAGCAAATATTTGAGTAATGGTGACGAAAAAGGTCTTTCGATAAAGATTCTCATTGATGAGAGCAAAATTGACACTCTTGTAATTGGTCTTCTTTGCCAACATCTGATCCGAAGAAAAGACGCTATCTGCCATCAAAGTTATAAGCATCTGTAGTGGCCAACTTCGATAATACATCAACAATGGAATTGTTATTGTGATCGACACCTTGATAACCTGCTGTACTGATGTCCGAAATAGAATATTCATCTGCATACAATGTCCACGAGCTCTGCTTCTGCTGAAGTACTGCAACGGCTTTGTCGGACCCTTGAACTTCTCTTTAACTATTATAAGCTTCATAAAAGAATTGTCATAATGTCAACCGACCTTGAAAATATTTACCGAAGGGTTCGGATTTTCAGGAGTGCGGCTTATAGATCTGCTTTGGTGACGAGTCCTTCGCTGTTGGCGAGAACACTCAAGGCAGAGTGCCTTTTTTTTGCATTCTCGGGTGAATATATTCTTGAATTGCTCCCTCGTCTGTTTGTGTCATAGTCTCGAGAACCCCTAGGATGAGGTACCCTCTTCGGATGCTTAGAAATATGGGTGCATTTTGTGTGTTGAATCTGAACCTGACAGCTTTAGATGGGCATCTCCGAAGACAAGTGCCCACAGGGCGGTGTGCCCTCAGTGGATTCTCAGAAGTGTGGCTTCTGGATCTACTTCGGTAAAACTTTCTGTCACTGTGGTGAGGATACTCAAGGCAGGATGCCTTATTTGTACTCTGAGGTGCATGCTCCCTGGATCAGTTTCTTCGTCTGCTGCGACCATAATCCCGAAGACCAATAGGGCGGAATACCCTTCTCGATCAATCAATCAGGAAAATGGCTGTTGGGTCTTCGTCTACTCTGCTTCGACCATAATCCCGAAGACCAATAGGGCGGAATACCCTTCTCGGTCAATCAGGAAAATGACTGTTGGGTCTTCATCTACTCTGCTTCGACCATAATCCCGAAGACCAATAGGGCGGAATACCCTTCTCGGTCAATCAGAAAAATGGCTGTTTGGTCTTCTTTGGTCCTAAGGATCACCTTGAGACATGTCCTCAAAGTGTATAGACTGATTTCCAACTCACGGTTGTCCATCTTTAGGCGTACCACATCTTTCAGACTGGACATAATTGAATGCTTTGTCCCTCAGCTTGGCAATCCGAAGAATCTGAACAACTATATCCTTGCTCCGCTCCAAGAGAACCTCCAAAGCTCTATCTGCTTCGTCCACCATCTTCATCAACCTGACCACTTCGGTGCCGAGTTCTAGGCGGGATGCCTTTTACTTGCCTTCGGCCATGATCATGCTCTTTGTCATCAGCAAAGACCAACTATCTTCGGGCTTCGCCGGGGGATCTCGAACGAGAACCCCCTGATTCGTGCCATAACTTCCGATGTAAAACAACTGAAAATATTGTGATTGATAACTCAAGAACACTAGAAAAAAGCCCTCCTTCTAGCGCCAATGTTAACGCCAGGATTTTTTGACACGTCCCAATCACGTAAGACGCCCTGATCCTGCACAGTAAACACGATAAACACCACAAGCTTGACGGCTGTTCCGTCGGGGGATAGCTCAGGCGTGAGAGTCAGTATACGTGTTCACAAGATTAACAATGGAGGAATGTAATGTCTAGTGTATTAGAGAGAGAGATAAATATCCTCAGTTGTGTGTGTATATATGAATGTAAAACGTACCTATTTTACGAAGACTTCCTTGCTATAATACAAGACTCGGTTCCTTGTGCCACTGACCCTCCTGACCCTACCCACTGCAGGTAGCTTTCCTGCTAATCTCACCCCCTCTGTTCACCGCTGACCGACTGTCCAATCCTCATTAATGCCATGTAAGATACCAGTCAGTCATATCTTTGTCATCATCACGGGTCAAAGGTGTAGATATTAAATATCTCATGAGTTAGCCCACTGATCCGACCCAACAAAGAGGACCCAACTGATCTAGCCCAACTGAAATGACCCGGTAGATTAACCAAGTAACTCGGCTCAAACCCTTTGGCCCAATATCTAAAATATCATGCCCCAACAATAGTATTGTTTAGTAATGTCTTTAGAGTCTGGTATTTTTTGTAATATTTGTATTTTGTAACTGCTAGTCAGCTTAGAAGATAAGCTACTCATTTTGTATATAAGTTTAGTTTCCCTCTCATTTAATTAAACAGCTTAGAAGATTACCTACTCATTTTGTATATAAGTTTAGTTTTCCTCTCATTTCAATATAACTTGTTGTTGTGAATAATAAGAAACTCAGTTGGTGTTTGATTATATCTTAACAGTGCATCTCTTAATACATCTTAACAATTCACATATCTGTATAATAGAGTTAAGATATAAATATATTTCTATACTATTCAGATTATGTCTTAATACAAACAAAGAAGTGAGGTGCTTGTGGGTCATGTTAAAAATTTCTTTATTTTATTTTTAAATCTTTTACAAATAAGAATAATGCATGGCAGGTGGGTGATCTTCAAACTTTTTCTATTGAATTGTTTATTAATTGGTCCATATCAATAATTAACTCGCATGTAATCCACACACACAAGCAGTTTATCTTTCTTCCATCTTTCTCCATTTCCACTAGACAACAACTTCAGCAGTAATTGTCAATAATTACATTTCCTTTTGTCTTACCTGACTCATCATCAAGACTTTTACCTTGTATTTCTACATGAAAGATGAAAAAGTTGGTCAGGTGAGTAATTGAATTTAATATTGAAGATAAAAGAAAGTTCCAATATATGAAGATAAAGTAGTCTACAATTTTAGTAGTTATTATCTAGAGTTGTTCTACACATACAGGATATTTAGAAAGGAAAATTGGACCTTTTCTTTTTCTTTTTTTTTACTTGTGACTCAAAAAATAAATAGTATTTATTTCGACAGAAATTTTTACAAAATATAGTGTTTTAGGTGTACAATTCTGTTCTTGTATATGTATCTAAATTACACCTTAAACACTATATTTTATAAAAATTCTTGTTGAAATAAATACTATTCATTTTTTGAGAGTCACAAGTTAAAAAAAATAATAATAAAAAATGTCCAATTTTCCTGTCTAAATATCCTGTCGGCCAAGACTTTTTCTATTATCTAACATCTAATTATTTTTAGTGCTCTCTCTCTCTTTCTTGTTATCACATTGCTAGTTTTTTGGTCAGAAAATGAGGCTGAACAGTTGATAGATTACCCTTTAATGTCTAGACTTCTTGGACACTTTCAGCACATTAGCACCTTCTAAAAAAACATGTAATTTATAATCACATTAGCTCTATTAAATTATTGGTTATACAAATGGTTTATAACGTACGTTGGTAGCGATAACATTTGGTGCGTTTGATTATCAAACAAAAAATTTGCAGTATATTTGAGTTCTAAACGCTAATTTGTTAATTAAGTTACGTTTATAATGAGTTGTCTGAACAAAAAAGATTCTCGAGTGCATATGCTCTTGTGTCTTGTCTTGTCCAACTCTTGCCTTTTGTTATATTTATAGAAGTCATGTCAGGCGAATCCAACTAGGAGTAGGAATCCTTTTTAGAATTATCTGCAATTAATGATTGATTGTTTCCTTCATAAGTTAGATCTATTTATCCTACCAAATAAGGAAATCCAATCTTATTTTAATAAGAACTCTCCCACTATTTGGGCAAGCTGTCTAAATAAACGTATATAAGCTGTTTATTTTTATTTTTAGGGTACAATTCATGCTTCTGCACATTTTTTGCTTTCCTTATGAAAGGTGATTGAGAATAATACTATGACAAAAAAAGGTTACAAAATGTGTGAATACAAAATAAAGTGACAAAATATAATTTATTGATGATTTATCATATATGGGTGGAATCAATGGTTACATTCAATTCGAAGTATACACATCATTCTGTATTTATTTTTAGTATCAATTCTTTAATCACTAAAGTATCATTGAAAAAATAATAATCTCATTTTGACTTTTTAATTTTTTTTTATAAATTATTGGGACACTTATTTTGTAAAGGATGGAGTAATAATGTTGTTGTCGCGATCGACTAATCTTCAATATGTACTCTAAACTTTAACTCTAAAATCGATTTACAACTCAAATTTTATTTTGAATTAAATACACTTTAAATTTTGAGTTTTAAAACAATTTACACCCTAAACTTTAATGCAAGTTGTATTGAAACTAAAATAAAGTTTAGGGTGCAAATTGATTTTAGGGTTAAAGTTTATGGTGCAATTTGGAATTTAGTCTGTTGTTGTCTCAAGTTTAAGTTGTTGATTACATATAATTTGAGCTGCAGCATATAAGTCTCAAAATTGCATAATTCATATCATCACATTAGGTAGCGAAAACAATGGGAGCAGAGCTCATCTTCATCCCTTTTCCGGGAGCTGGTCATCTCATATCAGTGGTTGAGATTGCAAAGCTCCTCATCAGTCGAGCCGAATGGCTTTCCATCACGATCCTTGTAATGAAGCTGTCACTTGACACGGGTGTGGCCGGCTATACGCAGTCATTGCAGAAAGATGCTCATAATCGTATAGTCTTTGCCGATCTCCCTCAGGACGAGTCCGTTATCTCAATGATCAAGACAAACAAGACTTCGGACCGATTGTCTATCTTTCGGGCCTTCATCGAGAGTCAGAAGACTCAGGTGAGAGATGCTGTCAAAGGAATTGTTAGCCGGTCTGAGTCTAATAAGCTCGCTGGGTTCGTCATTGACATGTTTTGTACCCCTATGATAGACGTGGCTAATGAATTTAGGGTTCCAAGCTATGTGTTCTTTACTTCTGGTGCTGCTTATCTTGGCCTCCAGTTCTACCATCTGAGCCTCAATGATGAACACAAACAAGATGTCCTTCAGTATAAGGACTCGGATGTCGAGTTATCTGTCCCGTGTTTTGTTAATCCAGTGCCTGCTAAGGTTTTGCCTTCTGTGATGCTGATCAAGGAAGGATCGACCATGATTCAATCTATTTCCCGTAGGTTTAAAGAAACCAGGGCCATTCTAGTCAACACGTTCTCAGAGCTGGAACCGCATGCAATTAAGTGCCTTGCTGATAATGGCAAGATCCCCCCTGTCTACCATGTGGGACCCATAATCAACCTCAAGAGCAAGGATGGAACACCACAAAACCACAGTTCTGAAGATGATATCATTAGCTGGTTGGACAATCAGCCGCCATTGTCGGTAGTGTTTTTGTGCTTTGGGAGTTTGGGAAGCTTTGATGAAGAACAAGTTAAGGAGATAGCATATGGATTGGAGCGTAGTGGACAGCGATTCTTGTGGTCATTACGTCCCCCGCCTCAGCCGACGGAATTATTTGGATTGCCCAAAGAGTATGAGAATCACAATGAAGTGTTGCCAGAAGGATTCATAAAACGAACTACAGGGATTGGGAAAGTGATCGGGTGGTCGCCACAAGTGGTGGTTCTATCCCACCCTGCGGTTGGAGGATTCGTGTCTCACTGTGGATGGAATTCTACATTAGAGAGTATATGGTGTGGGGTTCCAATGGCTACTTGGCCTATACATGCAGAGCAGCAACTCAATGCATTTGAGTTGGTGAAGGAGTTGGGAATGGCTGTGGAGATCAAAATGGATTATAGAAAAGATTCTTCTATTGCAACTGAACCGTTGGTTGTGACTGCAGACGAGATAGAGAAAGGTATAAAATGTCTGATGAATGCAGAGAGTGAAATGAGGAAGAATGTGAAAGAGATGAAAGAGAAGAGTAGAATGGCCATGGTGGACGGCGGGTCATCTCACATTTCACTTGGGCATTTTATTGAAGATGTCATGGGTAACATCCAGGAACGCGCATAAATGAAACCATTTAGGAGATCTGAGCAAAATATAATCAGGTCGGTAACAAATACAGATTCTTGTAAAATAAGCAGTCTATATTCTGTTACATGATCATCAAGACTTTGCCTTGTATTTCTTGTTTTCTTTATGAATGTGTTAATTGTACTAGGGGTCAATTTTCATTATGGTTACTGAATCTTTTAATGTTACAAAGACATTATTGTACTCAAAAAAAATATTACAAACTAGTGGTCGACCTCTAATACAGTAACCAAAACATCACTTACCCCTTTATGAACGATGATAAATTTGGCCAAGTATAGGGTAATTTAATTTAACCTTGTGAATATATGTTCGTGCAATTAAGTGATCGTCGAGTAGGTTAGTGTAGGGGGAGTTTTGGTAAGTATCTCCTTAATCATGTGGACAAATGTTTTTTTTACTACTTCAAATTGGAGAACAAAAGGAAAGTGTTCTTAAAGGGATGCCCATGTGCATGGTTGAACATAACCGAGTCTAATTTTGTGGGAGAACTTCCTGCGTTGTTTAAAAAGTACCTTAATATCAATAACAAATGTAACTTGACTTGTATTTTCTGCAGAGTAAATTTTTTTCAATTTTGCTTTATGTTCTTGCAGGTAATACTGTGATAGAAATAAAGGAACCAATATGTACATGAATTAGCATGTATAAGCAAAGTATACAAGGCTTTAAAAAGTACACCAATTCATAACTTTTTTGCAGGTAATACTTTTTTCAGCATTGTCCATAATTTGGAAACATATTTACAAAATTCTTGACACTTGTACAAGCATAAACACACTTCCTACCGGGGTAGCAGGGTAAATTAATAAAGTAAAAGCTTTTAATACTATGAACCAGTTATATTGGGGGGAACTCACTGCAAGAATATATGGATGCAGGGGGAAAAACTGAAGGAAACAAGAAACAAATATCAATCATAATGAACACACAAGTTGAGCAGAATAAAAAGGGCTTAAATTGGTTAGGGCACAAAACCAATAAGCTTGTTTTCAGACAAATTAAGCAGCAGCCATATTGAATCACAGAAAGAAAGAGCAAGGTAAACAATTACTAACAAACAAATTAATGACATAAAGAATGACTTAGGTAAACAATAAGAAACAAATTGATCAAAGAAAGAGGTAACAATTAATAAAAAATATAAGAGGAGAGATGAAGTACCGATTCACTGCTGCCAAGTGCCAATAACATATTTTGGTTTCGCCATGAACTGATTTTTAAGCCTGTAGCTCCAAAAAAAGAAGCGAGGGAAGAAGTACCACAAAATCAATATCAATATCTATATTCAAGGTTTTAATACCAACTTGAGTTAACTCGGTTGTGATTCATATAATCATAGTATCCGACTAAGTTAACTCGATAGCAGTAATATGTTTAAGAATTACAATTGAGTTGACTTGGTAATTGTTAATTTTATGTTTAATTATTTGTTGCATTAATTTTTATTTATTTTTAAATTATTGATGATAGCTGCAGAAATTTTAGTCTGTTTATTTTTCGAATTTCATGGTTGTATCTAATTATAATCGCATTTAGTAGCGGTTCAAGATTTTTCTATACCAAAATTACATTGGGCAGTTTATTTTGAACTGCATCGCACCGACTTGCATCATACAAAAATTAAAAATATTTTAACTTAATTTTTATTAAATTAGTTTAATATTTTACATAATACATTACAATAACATTCACCCAGTTGCTATAATTGCTCAGCAGGAGTCTTCTTATCAATCGTCGGACGCCAATGTCAAAATACCACAAGAAATATTAACAAGTAATTTAAGAATATATGTTCAATTAAAATTAAGATAATATTATTATTTAATATATATCAATATTCATAAATTAACTTTTGACATGTAAAAGTAAAAAAATAATAATAATATATGTTTGAATAACTCTATGATTATATATAATCCCATATTCATCCCAAGATAAAAGTCGTCCATTGACTTTTGTGGTCAAATTGACCATTTTTTAAATAAATAATTAAACGTATATATTTAGATTTTAAAAAAGAGGAAACATTGCAATTAGTACATAACTGTATGTAGTGTGCTATATTTATAGGTTTTTTGCACATATATAAAAGAATGATAATATGTATTTATAGGTTTTTTCACATATATAAAAGATACTCCGTTTACCATGTGAGATCCATAATCAACCTTGAGAGCAAGGAGGGAACATTACAAAACCACAATTCTGAAGATGGTATCATTAGCTGGTTGGACAATCAGCCGCCATTGTCAGTAGTGTTTTTGTGCTTTGGGAGTTTGGGAAGCTTTGATGAAGAACAAGTTATGGAGATAGCATATGAATTGGAGAATAGTGCACAGCGATTCTTGTGGTCATTACGTCGCCCGCCCAAAGGAGTATGAGAATCACAATGAAATGTTGCCGGAAGGATTCCTAAAACGGACTACAGGGATTGGGAAAGTGATCGGGTGGGTGCCGCAAGTGGTGGTTCTATCCCACCCTGCGGTCGGAGGATTCGTGTCTCATTGTGGATAGAATTCTACATTAGAGAGTATATGGTGTGGGGTTCCAATGGCTACTTGGCCTATAAATGCAGAGCAGCAACTCAATGCATTTGAGTTGGTGAAGGAGTTGGGAATGGCTGTGGAGATCAAAATGGATTACAGAAAATATTTTCTTTCTTGAATTGAAACTTTGGTTGTGATTGCAGACAAGATAGAGAAAGGTATAAGATGTCTGATGGATGGGGAGACTGAAATGAGGAAGAAGGCGAAAGAGATGAAAGAGAAGAGCAGAATGGCCGTGATGGAGGGCGGGCCATCTCACATTTTACTTGGGCGTTTTATTGAAGATGTCATGGGTAACATCCAGGAATGCACATAAATAATAACATTTCAGAGAGATCTGTGCCAGATATAATCAGGTTGATTAGTATATGTACCACTAACAAATACTGCTTGATTCAGGTAAGATGAAGCAGTCTATATTCTGTTACGTGATTATTAAGACTTTACCTTCTATTTCTTGTTTTCATTATGAACGATGATAAGGTTAGTCTAGTCTAGTGTAATGAATTTCATACAGAAAAGAAAGTCACAATATATGAAGATAAAATAGTCTAAAGAGAATTTTAGAGGTAATCAAAATCAAACCTCAGGTTAGTGCATTACCTCTTCCATAAATGGTGTGTAATTACTAGCTAGAGAAAGTTGCCCAGACTTGTAATTACTTGGTTCATTCAGCTATCCCCATGATCCATCACATCCAACAACCCACATAAAATTTCTAAATAACAGCTCAAATGCAAGATCAAGTTACACAATCATATGTAACAATAGAAAAAAATTAGGAGCAGCTGCCCTGGCCAAGTTACAGAAAATTAAGTACTAAATGTCTAAATCCCAAACTACTCTAGGATTTTTCATCTCTATCTTTGCAAGACAAAATATATTCAATTATTCATTAATATATTCGTTTCAAAATTTTGTACGATAAGGCTTCACCTTGCCACTTGGATCTTGAACTAAAAACTTCATGAGCTCTACACCTATCAGTATTTATTGCCTATTATCATCAATTACCATAGTTATCAAGGCGACAAGTCGAGGCGAGGCGACAACCGGAAGCTTAAGCGACAAGGCGTCCGACTAGTTGTCAATAAGTTGTTAACTACGTAAATTTTATATGAATAAAATTTATATTTAATATTATATTTATATGAATATTGATATATTTATTTTTCTAATGATTTACCATATTCATAATGCAAATTGTAGCATATCAAATCATAACAAGAAGTGAACAAGATCAAGTCAAATGAATAGTTTTATTATAGTAGTAATTTTTTGAACTTATACCAACTTCAAATTATATAAATGGTGATACATTTGTAATATTTAGTTTAATTCAATATAATTCTTAAATTTATGTTTTAGTTTCTTAAGTTTTAATATTGTATATATACCATAAATTTCAATACTAAGAATTCAATAATTTATGATAAAACAAGTAAACAATAGATAAATATATAAACAAGCATATAGTCATATAATACCATTAGACTAAGGATAAAGATATGCTCATTGTGACATGGTGAAGGACTTTTATAATATAATCTTGGAAGCCTCTTAAGTCTGATGTTGTAGTTGAACAGGCTTACCTGCTGACTCACTGTGGTGTGACATTAGTATCCTAGAGATGTCAATCCTAGATATGACATCTTCCAAAGTTTGTAAAAGTTTACACATTAGAAAAAAGTCGTGTTAGATCCCTAATTGCCGGTTGGAAGCAACAATGAAGTTGTATAGGAATGTATAAGATTTGGTGAATGCTTGTCAAGGATATTGTAACTTTTCTTTTCAATTCTGAGTATAAAACAGGTGGCTTTTGATGAATGGAGCTAGATTCTTAAAAAGCGAACTGTTTGTACTGTAAACCTAATGTTGCTCTGAAATTGAGAAAGATAGATACTGCTCTTATGTTTTACCTTTTGATTGCTTAAAAATGGTTTCCTTTGTCTGGTAGGTGGTTTCTTCTATAATGATGGGAAATAACTTTATATTCGAGAGTAGGAAATCACAACTTGTTGTAGCATTTAAAAACTTTATAATTGGTGTCTCTTGATTCTCTGAGCCTTTGAGGGGTTTACTTGATAGTTGAAATTACAAAGATTTGGGGAGTAAGGGAGAATGGCATGGAAAATATTTTATCAGTATTATTGTTGATTTTGGAAAAGAAATGAATGGAACTTTGAAGGGTAAACTAATGAACTGGAGTGTAGGTTATGGTATTCTTGAATTTTAAGGTTTTTTGTTTCTCCCTAATGGTCACAGTTACGAGGTTTAAGGGCTGACTGTTCATGGAAGTGGGCACCTTCTTGTACTTTCATTGCATAAACTATTCAAATTTTCTTTAATCTTTCTTACTCTCAGTATGATTCTTCTTTGGGTTTGTCTCATTTCTACCATTGACGATATTGATTATTTAAATGTTGGATGAATTACTTTTAAAGTTTTCTATGGATTCTCATTTTTTTGGGGGGTGTTGAGCAAAATATTAGGGATTCTCATTTTTTATTTCATATATGTAATTTGAAAATTTTGGCAAGCTTTGTTTGAAATAAGTTGTGTGCATGAAATATAAATGCAAGCTTAAGTTGTTTAATGGTGGATGAGCTTGAGTGTCTTCTTGAAGAGTTTAGCCTAGACCTAGTTGTATATTAGTAGCATTGTATGTTTGAAACTAGACAATTGGCCTAAAGCTTTCATCCCAGTAGTCTTACTAAGACAATAAGAAGAGGTTTTTGAAATTGTTTATAGATAGTTTTTCATTATCCAAATCCTAGAGCACGCTTCGTAGGATCCATAGGCATGGTCCTAGTAGAGGTATTAACAACATTTCTATATTATTGCTTTCTATTAGGTTTTGTTTTGTAAAACTCTTCATTAGTAATATATTAATTTTCTAATCTTCTTATCTTTTTCTTATTTTATCAAGAAGAAAGATAAAAAAAGTAATAATAATTTGTCCACCACTGCTTCCATGGTCCATGAAAAGTTCATGTTGCACATCCATCTTGAGTTGTGCTCAATTAACTTACTTTTGAGTGCAGCTAGCATTATTGAGTTCTAGAGTTAAATGGCCCAGGCTGGGATTTTCGAGCTTGACTCATTAAGTAATGAACATTGAGCTCGAGATTAGCCAAACCTCTTTTGTTTGACCTCCTTTCAAGCCAAGTTGAGTTGAGACGGAGAGGGAATCATCCTTTAATATATATATATATATATATATATTGTAACATTACATTTTCTACATAACTATATTGGAAATGTTAAATATATACTTATTGGTCTTAATTTATTTTAGTTCTGCTGGTACTTAGAGCTTATTCACGAGCCAAATGTAGCATGAAAAGTGTCTCACACAATGTTTATTTTGGTATAAGTATCTTGTGCGTTCAGTCATATCTCTATTTGATTCTTTGATTAGTCAGTAAATAGGTTGTTCTAACTTGAACTCTGTTTCCCGTTCTTAACTAGTATCAATTGTTGGTCTGGTGATAATGACCACATTGTTCTTGCATGAGCTGAGGTACTATCTTACAACATATACAGTTCATCAGGTTTGTTTTTGTACTCACTTCTTATTAACTTAGTCTTTTCTTATAGTCTCAATTCAAAGTTACAAGTATGCTAGAGTGAAAACCTGGATCTTCATCTTGGTTCCCTCCTTCCTGAGCTGTATTATTTGTTCTGTGGGTTCTCTTATTGTGAAATATTTTTGGATTGAAATAATACACCCCATACTTTATATGCTCGGTGACAGTGAGGTTTGCTCCCCATATTTTAAAACATGTCTTGTTGCACTCTGAACATCACTTTTTAAGACAATTGTCACTTTCCGAATTTTTAACCGGTCAAAAACAAATGAAATTGTCTATTACTTTTTTAAGGACAAAATGGGTAAATCGTTAAAAGATTAAAAAATTACATTAAAAATTATTAAAACCTCTAACCTAGCATTGACCATGGCAATCTCTCTCTCTCTCTCTCTCTCTCTCTCTTCGATGGTCATGACTTCTAAGTGAAGCTTGAGGAATTCTGCTTTCTTGTTCATTAATTTTATGTTAGAAGACATGCATCTTAATTAATTATTTCATTCAAGTAGGCTAATTGGTTATTGGATTAATAACTTAGTCCCTCATTAACCGCCCAAGACCTTGTTGCCTAATTTCTTACTAGCACTTTAACACGCAAGTATACGCGTTCAATTGTAATATTTAGCAAGCAAGGATATCGTTTCCACGATGAAATAGATTAATCTTTATCAATTACCAATTTTAATTCAACTAATCCTCTTTTAAACTACGAAATATTGTTTTTGATTTGAAAATTTAAATTAACAAAACTAAATACTAAGATTAAAGTTCACAAGTTTAATGCATATTTAACAGGTTAAGATTATAACTTCCCTTGGTATTTCATTTAAATCAATATACTTCCCATTTAATTTAGTTAATCAATATGAATAATTATCCAAAAATGCTTATTAGTACTCACGCACTTCTTCTGAAAGACAAACAAATCTCCCTAAATACGTTCTCTACGAATTAGAATTACAAGGAATACTCTAGTTAATCAACTCAAGTTAATTAGGGTTTTACGCATAAATTCTTCCGATGGATACAAAAGACACATAGGTTGCCTCCCAGTTAACGCTTGTTTAACGTCCTCAGCCCGCCTGCTTCAATTTCTCTATCCATTTCCCCTTCGAAAATTAAGGAACCCTCCATCCATTAGTAGCAATGTAACTTTTGAGGGCTTTGTTTTAGTAAAGGCCATTGTTTCAAATTCACCTAGCTTGTTCTTTATAGGTAGATTCTCTTTTAAAATCCTTCAAATAACTAGGCGTTTTCCCAATTGTAACTGTGAATGAATTTGTGTTGAAGCTTTTCTAGAACAACTGGTTCTTCATCTCTCTTCCCTTTCTCTTCACACCATGGCACCAATTTTAAGCTAGCTTCCATGTCACATATAGCTTTAGTTGAAAAAATGACTACCAATTGGGCACGAAATTGTAAATCTAGCCGGATCCTTAACTTTGGTGGAGAAGATACATGGGGCATTATCAAAATTGGCTCATCTATGTAGGAACTCAAGACTAGATCTTTGACGACCTTTTTTTCCTGCTCCCCACTTGTCTCCTCCTTTTCACATCCTTTCTTTTGGCTCATCCAGTTCCAGATTTATCGTGGGCAATCCATCAATTTCGGGAATCATGTTGCTTGATACTTCACACCTTGAAGGCGATTGATGATGGCGTTGAAAAGTTGTCTCACCTGGTTCTCAAATTTCGAATCGACATCTCCTGACTATTCGTCTACTCTTCAATCAAAACCATGAACTTGGAAATAAGTCCCTCCAAGTTTGACATCCTTTCTTCTTCATGATTAGGAGTTTGAACTTGTAATTCAGGAGTGTAAGACTGGTTTGGATCAAAGGGTTGGGCTAGATTGTCATTGCTCCATGAAAAATTTAGCGGATTCCCCACTCATGATGATAATTACTAGAATATTAATAATTGTTGGGGTAGTCGTTGAAGTTGCCACTATACTGTACTGACTCGAAACTGATGACGCATTGATGACTCAGATAGTTTCCAGCACAATACTCACATATCACCGCTACACTTTGACTAAGTTGTGCTGCTAGAGCGTCAACCTTCCTCGAAAGTGTCTCAAATTGTGCTAACAATTTATCGAGTCCATAATTTTCTGCCTCCCTTGCCGAGTAATTCTTGAATAAGGCCATTGGTAATCAAATTCACCCATGGTACCTGAAAAAGAATTAAACTAGAGAGAAATAAGATAAAAACGTTTAAATTAAGATTAATTTGATTGAAATTAATAATGACAAGATATTAAAATAATTTCTCTGGCAACGACGCAAAAAACTTGTTGCCTAATTTCTTACTAGCACTTTAACACGCAAGTATACGCGTTCAATTGTAATATTTAGCAAGTAAGGATATCATTCCCCGAGGAAATAGATTAATCTTTATCAATTACCAATTTTAATTCAACTAATCCTATTTTAAACTACTAAATATTGTTTTTGATTTGAAAATTTAAATTAACAAAACTAAATACTAAGATCAAAGTTCACAAGTTTAATGCAGATTTAACAGGTTAAGATTATAACTTCCCTTGATATTTCATTTAAATCAATTTACTTCCCATTTAATTCAGTTAATCAATATGAATAATTATCCAAGAATGATTATTAGTACTCACGTACTTCTTCTAAAAAACACGTAAACAATTCCCCCTAAATTCTAGGAATCAGAATTACAAGGAACACCCTAGTTAATTAACTCATTATATTCCTATGTGAATCAAGTTAATTAGGGTTTTACGCACAAATTCTTCTGATGGATACAAAAGACACAGGTATATTCCTATCCTACATGCTAATCATATTAACCCTATTCAGATTATATGAACAGATGCTATTATATCTAGATCTCAATCTATACTCCATTTTCCAATTTTATATAGATTATCACAGTAATTGTTGGCCAAACAATTAATCAATAAATGCAAGATATAATAAATAATTAATAAAAACCAACTTTCATTAAATGAGAAGGTTTAATTTAAACTACATACCAAGTTCCATTGCAATCTTATTTAAAATTTAGTTCATAATAATAAGGAAAAACATTATCTAGATTAATAATCCAAACATCCCAGATAATTACAAAAAATAAAACTAGAGAAGAAAAGAAGAAACTCTGAATTTGCTCCTAGACTCTCTTTGATCTTCAGTCCTTGCAATTCTCCTTCGCGTTTTCCTTTCTTGTTCTCTCTGCAATTGACTTGATAAATTGATCGATAATTTGATTGATACGTATTTTCTGAAGTCTTCTTCTATTTGTATTGGTTCAAGCCCTCATCAAGATTTTTTCTTGGCTTAGAATTCTTCCCAGAAACATAATTTCCAAGTTTGGACGTGCCCGAGCACCTAGGCCCTTGAAATCAGAATGTGCTAGCAAGGTTGGGCGCCTAGGCCCTTGAATTTGTACCGATTCAAGCGCCTAGGTGCTTGACTGAGACCCTATATTTACAAAAATGTCATTTAGATCATTTTTAATGAATTTTAATTATTTTCTCCTCCAAAATGGCCCATTTGCCCCTCCAGCTCCATCCTGCAAGAAATAAACACCAAAAACAAATAAAAAGATACTAAAACACTCAAAGATAACAATAATTAAGTTTAATAATACAGAATTCGTAGGTATGAAACCCACTCATCAGACCTCATCTCCTCTGGAAATCATCTCACACTCCCATCTCCAATCAGATAATCAGTTGGCTTGATGAAACAAAAAATAATCATTGTTTTGCATATTATGGATTCATGAGTTACCAGAACAAAAAATAGATCTAGTATATTTTAATTTTGAAAATTATTCTGCATATTACTAACCCATCTCATGAATTCAAGAGTTACAATTGATCCGAGTATACTTTTTTCGCTGCCAAATTGACATGGGTGTGATCGGCTTTAACTAAATATTGTTATGCATATTATGTGGATTGTGTTGAATTATATGGGAATTGGGTTTTTATTTTTCTAAACATTATTGTTTAAATTGGCAATTAGATGGCGGAGGTAGCACATTTGAGTTGGAGATTATAAATTTTGATTCACTTAGATTTTACTGCACTGCTCCAAATGAAGAGGTAGATTGGAATTTGGGGAGGTTGAGTCTTAAGTTCCATGGCGATTTAATGGGGAAGAGAAGTAAGAGGGAAAGAGGGGAAGAGGGGAAGAGGGGAAGAGGGGAAGAAGGAAGTGAAATATTAAAATTACCTTTATTAATATGAGTGTTCCTAGTTTACCCTTTAGATTAATTGGGTTGACCATAGCTTCCGGTCATTTTTGACTGGATAAAAGTTCTGAGGGTGATAATTGTAATAAAAAGTGATGTTCGGAGTGTAACTAGACGTTTTTAAATATAGGATGCAAACCTCAACGAGCATATAAAATATGGGGTAGCAATCTGTATTTCAATCAATATTTTTGTCTTGGCAGATAGCTGTTGATCTGAAACGTGGGGAAACTCTTCCAATCCATATAAATATGACATTCCCATCCTTACCATGTGATGGTTAGTATGATTTATCTGCAATATGACTTTCATGTTTGTTAGTAATGCTAATTTACGCCTTGGCATAACTCGTAAGTTCTAATGCTCAGATTTATGAGTTTCTTCACATTCTTGCAGTTTTAAGTGTGGATGCTATCGATATGTCAGGCAAACATGAAGTGGATCTTGATACAAATATATGGAAAGTAAGATTTTAAGCTTATTAACTTCCTTCCCACTTGAAACTGGGTAAAAGAATATCACTTTGTATTGTCAATGTTAAGCTTCATTATGTGCTGTGACACTTATTTTTGGGTGAATGAGGTGTTTACTGGGTGGGTGGTTTCAGTTGTGGATTTTCTGGGGAATTTTGCTCTGGTATGTTAGTTGTTTTAGTTTCTTTGTCTGGTCCCACATTGGTTGGTATAAAGGAACTGAAGTTTTATACAGTTTCGATCAATGATTTATGGCATAGGTGTTTCATTTTATATACATGGTGCTTTTCTTTGTGTACATCATGATCTCATGGGTTCCCACCCGTTTTTTGTGCTTTTTTATTAATACCATTACCTTTTCATGACAAACTATATTTATGGAAAGAAAAGATTCCCAGATTTAGTTGCTAGATATTTATATATGATGAGAGTTTTGCGGTTGGAGCAAACTACTTGTGTAAACATTAAGATGTGTAATCACTAATCAGTTTGTGACTCAAAACTACTTTGCTTTCATCTGTGATAAGTGCAATTTTTCTCTCATTTGAGCTTTAGTCTCCTTACGTACCTTTTATATATGTTTCATTTCTTCTCCTTCTGTGTGTCTGCAAAATAATATGTAAAATTGCTTACTTGCTGAGAGTTTATGCAGCTTCGCTTAAATAGGGATGGCTATATTATCAGCACTGAATATTTATCAGACCTTGTGGAAAAGGGACATACATCTCATAAGCATGATACTGTTTGATGTTTCTCATTCATTATGGTATTTGCTATATCACTTTATCTTTTGCAGCCAGCTTAAACCAGCTTAAGATGATAAAAGTTTGTGAAATTAGGTATGCTTGTTCTTAGTTTCTCAAGGAAATTCTTTTAAAATCTATGGTTGGTAATTAGAGCCTTCTAAGCATTCTTCATTTCCTGTGGACCAGTTACTCTTTTTTTCCTTTTTTTTTTAATTTTAAAAGTCGTGAAGGTTACGATGAATAGAGACTTTCAAAAATTTGTGTTACTTGTTCTAATCATTGAATCAGTGACTTTGATGATATTATTCCTATGTCAAGATAATTCTGTACCCGAGGTAGTTCAACATTTTGTAGATATAACAGACAAAATAGAAAGAGGATATTACAAGAAAGGAAAACGAAGTGGAAATGTTACAAAGTTCAATGAAGGACTGCCCTCCAATATATATGAACTTCCTGCTGATGTTGCATATCCCAAACAAAAAAACAAAATCCCAAAAAACAAAAAAAATTGCTGAGATTAGAAGCAGGCTGTGTTTGGTGCTCTTTTTCAGTTAAAAAAAGTTGTGGTTGTCATGAAATTGTACTTTTATAATTAAATTCCTTATGCAAATAGGGTATTCTTTGTTAAATCCAAATTACAGTCAACATTAAGTAACTAAAATTTACATTATTCTATTTAATTACAAGTCTCTATTTGTAGTTTTTTCATTTGTTGCCTTCTCATTCTTGTACCGTGTGCTAATCTTTTTGATAGATAGACACTGAATCCATATGCAACCCCTGCCATCTAGATATTTTGCCTACACTGATTATATATGTTACAACTACTTTGACACATGTTCTGATTTCTCAATGCAAAACCATAATATATTGTATTGAACATTATGATATGTGATTCTCATGGATCGCATTAACCAGATGATGACAAAGATCACCATGAGGACCAAAAAATGCATCTTCAAGGTTTTGATCAAGAGGCCGAAGATATGATTAAGAAGGTCAAACATGCCTTGGCTAATGGCGAAGGATGTCGGGTGAGTTTGCTGCACGTTTGTTTTCCAAAATGTTTACTAATTGATGACACTAACACCCCCCTCTCCCCGCCAAAAAATCCTCACAGGTATATGGGGTTTTAGATGTCCAAAGGGTTGCTGGAAACTTCCACATTTCAGTTCATGGATTAAATATCTTTGTTGCACAAATGGTCAGTTTTTTCTTAAGTTAATTTAATTATTTTCGTAAACTACTTATCAATGACAAATTTGTGCTTAACTACTCATCAAAGAAAAATGTCACAAACTAGTGTATGCCAAGCAGGTGCAGGTGATGCTTTATTCGTCTCACCGTTTATAGAAATTATATGACTTTGTTTAAGGCATAATATAAGCTAGATTTAGATATATCTCGAGTCTTTTAGAAGGTTATTGGAACTCACTAGTGGCATCTTTTACCTTAGCCTTTCATTTAATGGAAAATAACAGAAAATGTATGAATTTTCTATGTTAGTTTAAGTCATAAGCTAGATTTAGATATATCTTGATTCTTTTAGAAGGTTATTAGAACTCACTAGTGGCATCTTCTACCTTAGCCTTTCATTTAATGGAAATTAACAGAAAATTTATTCACGAGTTTTCTTGCTTAGAGTGTGCAGCGCAATTGTATATTTTTGTTACTTGAAGTTTTCTCTGTTAATAACAATTAAATGCATGTTCCCTTTTCTTTTACTTTTCTTCTCCTCTGCTATAGATTTTTGAAGGGGCTACTCATGTGAACGTAAGACACATCATCCATGATTTATCGTTTGGGCCTAAATATCCTGGAATTCACAATCCTCTTGACAAAACGTCGTGAATTCTTCATGGAGCAAGTGGAACATTCAAATATTACATAAAGGTTGAATCTGGTCTTCATTCTCTTGATCTCAATCTATTGTTTCCAAGCTCTGCCTTATCTAAAATTAGTAAACATATGTGCTCATAACATGCTGTTGAAGGGTTCAATCCCATTGTTTAATTTATCACCCTTGACCGTATAGTGATATATTCTAACAAGTATCTAGAAAACCCCTCGTCATGGGACACACGAGGCATAATACACATGTTTGAAACCCAAATTGATCCAAAAGCTTAATTCGTAAGTGCTTATTCATGTTGTTCACTCTTTCATTATTTCTTTGATGCGGGACTTTAACTTGTGTATCCCAGGACTAAACTTAAGACCAGTCTACCACCTCAATGGACTTGCTTTGAGCTCCTCTACTAAAATCTTTACTCGAACCTAACATTTGTATCTAATGGTCAAGGTATAAAGAGATCTAGATTATTTAACGGTCACAATATGAAGAACAAAGTTTCTATACATCGCAATACAAACAACTCAAAGCTTCATTAGTGCAGCTATTGCTGTATAAAGGTATGCTTACTCATGAAATCAACCTATTAATGCATTTAACCTTGTAGTGTCTAGATCATCCACCATTAATACACAAAAGAATTTGCTCGGCTAAGGGCTTGTATTAGGTGGAGTATAACTGAGTCTGTTTTCTAATATATAGGTTTGTCTTACTTGTTACTTTCTTAGAAGAGACTCTTTGTAAATTTGTTGTCAATACTAAATTTCACTTGTCCACTTCAAATAACATTTAACCTACAACTGTAATGTAATATTAAAACATTGGTATGTACTAATGATAATTGTTTTTTTGTTTTTTTTGTTTTTATAATTTTTTAGTAGTGTACTACTAGGAGTTCCAAATGATTTCTCAAATTATGGTTCCCAAATTTATATGTCATAATTACTAGTGTTCTAAAAATAAAAATCATTAGGCTAACTTAGGCGGCAGAGGGGGAGCCTAGCGCCTAGGCTGCTTAGGCGACTAGGCATTTCTTTATGCGGTCTCATTTATTTATTTATTTTACTGTACATACATATACATATTATACTATACAAACCATATAGTATATGTAATTTTTAAAATATTACATGAAACATTACCCAAAAACAATCTTTTAAGGCTTAACAAATTCATTTCAAGTATTGCAGAGTTTCAAAGTAAAGGTCTGATTCTGCTTAGGCAGGGGCCTAGGCGCCCAACCAAATTGAGGCGGTAGAGGACCGCCTAGAGCCTAGGCAGGGGATTAATCGGACCTAGGCAGGGATTTTTAAAACATTGCTAATTACATTGATTGCTCAACAAATTCACTTACTAATGTATTTGACCGATGTAATAACAACACATTAATTTGAAAACCCAAATTTGATAAATCATTTAATACTCCTATCATTATTCTTTGAATTACTAATAAACTGTCTTATTTATAAAAAACTAAAAATTACTATAAGAGACTACTATTTTTTTACTAATTTGTTTCATTATAAAAAGTAAATGCAATAATATTACGTTAATGAAGATCAACTGATATCTATTTTAAAGTCTTGGCATGAAGGATTTTGACAAGTTATACGTAAAAATTCTACTTGATCTACTCTAAGCATCATGTTTGGGATTTCAAATATTATAAATCTTTTGCATCTAGTACTCGCGAAAGATTAGGTTTGTAAGGATTATCCAGTTTACCCCTCTAGTTATGCTGCATAAGCAGGATCTTTTTACTGGGTAGTGGCCTTGTGGTCTATATGGTTTGCATGGACACAAAGGCTTGCTACTTGATCGGACATGTTTATGTATAAGAATCCCCTTCCCCTTTTGTTTTTTAGTTATATTAATTTAATACTGAGGTGTCTGTTAAATTTTTTAGTATCCTCTTCTTTCTGGTGCTACATTGCCATACATGTTACTGTGATGTAGGTTGTTCCAACCGAATATAAATATTTATCAAGAGAAGTTCTACCAACAAATCAATTCTCCGTCACAGAGTACTTTTCCCCTATGAACGAGTTTGACAGGACATGGCAGGTTTGTTTTCATTTTTATTTCATCTTTTCTTTCTCCTTTTAGACTGCTTACTAGGGATCAGTTTGCTAACTTTATTATTCAATTCAGCTGTTTACTTTCTGTATGATTTGTCACCAATTACTGTGACCATCAAAGAAGAACGACGCAGTTTTCTCCACTTCATAACTCGGCTTTGTGCGGTACTCAGGGGTTCATTTGCTGTAACAGGTTGGTTAGACTTTCAAAACAGTTATAATTGTATCTTTATTTATTTATTACGTGCCTTTTCTGGGAAAAGACTATCCTGCTAAAGATATGGAGAGAAAAGGTTAGAAGCAAACTTGGGAAAGCAAATTTGTGTCTATAAATATGACAATGTGTCGGCTGTTTCTTCTTTGTTTTCTTGTGACTTCCATCATCAATGATTAAATATCTGCACATGCCACTGCTACTGCTACGTAACAGGAATGCTGGATCGGTGGATGTACAGACTTCTTGAGGCACTGATGAAACCAAATGCTAGAAGTGTATTCAAATAAATTCTCGGGATTTTGAAGCCAGCATGAACTCGCGTGTGTTTTTGCAACGAAACCTCAAACAGAAATTGGTACAATTATCTGGAGTTAGCATCATAACTACACTGCCACAATGTAGCATTAGATAGATCACTTGTCCTTCTCCGGATTCGACATAGCCTTCTTCAGATTCTTCATCCTTGCCCTCATCTCTGTCTACCAGATATGGTGTTACTTCTCTTTTTTGGTTCATGGTTTCAAGCATTGTATGTCGTCGGGACAACAAGATTTTGTGTTGAATAATTTATGCATAAGTTGTATGTTAATTCAAAGAATTATAAATTCTTGATTCCAACTACCTGTTCTGTTAGTATATGAATTTGGAAGTTGAAATATTGTGTTAAGAGAGACTGCATTTATTAGCCTAGCCATGTTGAAATCAATTGAATAGAGAAATGTGATTTAATTAGAGAAGAATAATAATTTATTAATTATACTAGCTGGGTCCCGTGCTTCCGGCACTGTATGGACAATATGATTTATCTCAAATTTTGAATGACCAAAATAATTTATTGAGTGAACGGAAAATTTAAAGTCATTTGTATTTTATTAAATTATTATTAGATTATTAGATAGATAGATGTATTTTATTAGATAGATGTATGAACGGTGAGATTTATCCCAAACTTTAGACGGCCCAGATGATTTATTGAGTGAGCGGAAAATTCAAAATCATTTGTATTTTATTAGATAAATTATCAAATATAAAAATAAATTCTAAAACCCTAATCAATTAATTAACATTTGAATTTTTTTCCCAACTATGTTGATATCACCATTCACCATTGCTATGATATAATTTACTGTAAGATAATAGGAGTAGTATTTTATTGAAGGTGTTTTTGTCTACACTATCAAATTACATGTTTTTTTTTAATTAAGAAATAAAATCAATCATGCTTGCTAACAAAAATATTTTTAAATTAGTTCACAAGCAAATTAATATTTTTATATAGGGTAACATTTTATTTTTAGCACGATAACTTTTGTTTAATTTTAATAGATTGAAGTGACGAATTTTCAAAATAATAAATACATTCTAAAAATGAAACATATTATAAAAATAAATAAACATAAGACCCATTTATAAAAATCTCAATTAAATATCACCCAATTTTTAAAAATATTTTAAAAATTATAATTAAATACCCATAAATTTTTATAAACTCTTTAGTTGTGTAACTAAACTTTATTAGTCAAAAAAGTATTAATTTTAATATCTGACTTTGGGATTTAAGAAGTGAACACCCTTGGTAGCTATGACACACTCCTTCGTCCACACTTCCTCCGTTTCATAAACACTAACAAAGCCTCCTTTTTAGGGTTTCTCGATCGAAGATGAATAGCCTCCTGCTGTTTAGAAAATCAGTCTCGTCGAAGCAAGTTACGCTCGCTTCCTTGATCCAACAAGCTCTCCTTGTTTTGAATCATAACAATGAACAATTTATTGCTGGAAACATTCACAACATCTCCACTTCTACCAGAAAAATTCACAATTATACTGGTGGATTTGGCAGTAGTAAAGTTCAAATTGAGTCGTTTCTCAGGAAATATTTTCATGCCGGTGCCGGTGGATCTTTAAATTTCGGGGCTTCTTCGGGGTTGTCGCAGGCCGCCAGCTATGCCGTAGCGGATTCATCCGACAAAGGAGCTAGCAACGATGAGCGTCTTGAAATAGCTAAGCTTGGGATTGCTGGGGAGATTGTTTCTGCTCTAGCCAAAAAGGGTATCACCAAGCTCTTCCCCATTCAGGTACATGGCTTAAAAATGTAAGCACACCTAGAGGGTTCAGGTACATGGCTAGGTGCAAATACCCAAAAAGATCTACAGTGGTCAATTTTTGAAGTTTTCTAATGCAGACTATAATCGGACAAGCTAACCCTTTGTAACTATGTTCTTCGGTATAATCCGACAGCTAATACATGTCCGTTTTAGTATAATTTTGAGCACGAACTAAACAGCAGATACCATATATATATATATATATATTAGAAAGATATATCCCAGCAATATTATAACATGCTAATAAAGAATAATAATGATAAGACTTAGACTTCAACTGCAACAACCTGTTACCTTATATTTTGAATTCAAAAACCAAATCCCATGCTCCTTAAAATGCTCCAATTCATATTTGAATTGGCCTTTATCAAAACAGATTAACAAAGATATATAACCCAATATATCAACACATATATTAAAGAAACAAATCCCAGCAATATTGGATTCCTTAAAAGATGCCAAACAGACTTCTATATAAAGAAGACTTCCTTAAGATTCTATAATTGAAAAGCTTACTTGGCAATATATATATTAGAAACTAAATCAAACCTGCTTAAATTTAACAACCCAATTTATGGATCAGCCCAATTAGTCCGTAATACACACATATTCCTGCCATATCAGCCCAATACAAAAACCATGCAATCCATACCATATTTAACATGCATAACTATATTTGAATTAACATGACCCAATCAAGTTATAAAGCAATACAATCTCAATATGCATTGTCATCATTAAAATCACAAAGTATATATACTAAACATAAAATGCACTATTTAGTATTAGTTGTTTAAAAAAAACTCTTTTTAGGCTTATTTGGTGTATTAGATTTTGTGATTATTAATGGGTGCGGATGATGTTTATGAAATCAATATAATTAATACAAGGTTTTAATTTTGATTTAGGATATAAAATCATGTTAGAGTTTTTGTATGCATTTTTATATAGACTAATAGTAAGAGAGTTAGTTTTTCAATTTTGTATATTCCGGTTTGCTTTAATGATGTTTTAGGGATCAGGATTTTTTTAAATGAAATGATTGTGGGGTTTATTTTGATTGTATAGAGAGCTGTGCTGGAACCAGCAATGCAGGGGCGGGATATGATAGGTAGAGCTAGAACAGGAACAGGGAAGACTCTTGCGTTTGGGATTCCAATTATGGATAAGATCACTCAGTTCAATGCTAAGCATGGGTTTGTTGTTCCCTTTATTTGTTTGCTTCTTTCGACATGTGAAATGACATGTTTATCTTATTATTTATGTTTTTTGTGCCTTTTATATTACCAAAGATGGTTTAAGTATATATTTCAATTTTTTTATAGACGAGGAAGGAATCCACTGGCCTTATGTTTGGCTCCAACTAGAGAGCTTGCTAATCAAGTTGACAAAGAATTTTACGAGTCTGCACCCCACTTGGATACGCTGTGTTGTTATGGAGGTGTGCCAATTTCGCGTCAAATGAGTACACTTGATCGTGGTGTTGATGTGGTTGTTGGCACACCAGGACGAATTATTGATCTGATCAAAAGAGGGGCTCTGAATTTATCAGAGGTTCAGTTTGTAGTTCTAGACGAGGCTGATCAAATGCTTAATGTTGGCTTTGCTGATGATGTTGAGACAATCTTAGAGAATTTACCACAAAAGCGTCAGACCATGATGTTCTCAGCAACAATGCCAAGTTGGATCAGAAAACTTACTCAGAAGTACCTAAATAATCCATTGACTATTGATCTTGTGAGTGCGCGGATGAACAAATCAATCTGTGTTTCTTGTTTTTGCGCTCATAATCTATTTCTTGAATCAGTTTGCGGCACTTCACCAGAATCACTTTATATTTACTCTTAATATTTGCTAACTCTACATGTACATTGCAGGTAGGAGAATCTAACCAGAAATTGCCGGAGGGAATCACACTGTATTCTATTGTATCGGAGATGCATGAGAGAGCAGCCATTCTCGGACCACTAGTAACAGTGAGCACAGAGATCTTTTTCAGGATACTTTATCGTTGACTTTTGTGACTGCTACCAGTTTTCATTCTTCAAATGTTATCAAACGTTTAGTAACTTGATTAGCATTTATATTGGTCAATATTATCCTTAAACATCCTTTTATATTGTTTCCAGGAACATGCGAAAGGGGGTAAATGTATTGTTTTCACCCAAACAAAGCGTGATGCTGATCGATTAGCGTATGCCTTGCAAAGGAGCTTCCCCTGTGAAGCTTTGCATGGGGATATCTCACAGAATCAGAGGGAAAGAACTCTTTCAAGCTTCCGTAATGGCCAATTCAATATATTGGTCGCCACTGATGTTGCTGCTCGCGGGCTTGATGTACCTAATGTTGATCTGGTTAGTCTAAAAATAAAGTATCTTCACGTACAAATATTAAGAAACAAGATAAAAAGAATACGGTAGTATTCTCCCATTCTTCAAGACTAGATACATTGAACATCAAAATAAATGTTTAAAATGGCTGCATTCCCAAAAGTGTTATAATTATAGCGGCATTGAAGCCTGGGCGCCAAAGTATATTAGTTAATGTTGTTTTTGAAATTCTTTAGTACTATACCTTTCTTTTGCATACACATTGGAAGTAACATTGGTCCTTAGGAAGATAATACTGCTTTCACTGGCAAGCTTGGTTCATATTGCTATGTTTGATTCCTTGTTTTCTTCTGTGGTTCCATTGGAACGTTGTTTTATTACTCAGGTGATACATTATGAACTTCCGAACTCTTCAGAGATCTTTGTCCATCGATCTGGCCGGACCGGTCGTGCTGGGAAGAAAGGAAGTGCAATTCTCATTTATTCATCAAACCAATTTAGGGAAGTTAAGGGTATTGAACAAGATGTAGGATGCAGATTTGCAGAGGTCGGATGCCAATCCTTCAAATCATTTTTCCATTTAGATGCTCCTTTTTTTCTTCTACTTTTTTTTCAGCATTTTTATGAAATTAGGGACTATATAAATTATACTGAAGTGGAGTAATTTTAATGGTTTATTGTGCATCCACTTGATAATGCACAAGTAAATGCACTATATATCATAGCCAATGAGAAAAAACTTCTGTAACTAATTCTGTTCTTTAGTTCACATATACCACATCCTATTTACTGAATGCAGAGTAATCTTCTGTGAACTACTTGCAAAAAATAATTGATTTTTTTAACTTTCGGTTTTGTCGCTGCTCACAAGTTGATGAAAGTAATCTTTGTAAATGGTGGTTGTTTAAATTTGAAATTTCATACTTCACCTGAATTTCATTTGAAAATTAAGAGCCAGATTTCATCACCTACTACTTGCAACACTTTTTTAATAATTATTTACATAATTTTTACTGTTGTCAAAACTCATATGTCAACCTGAACTTGCATATATTGTTGCAGTAACATCTCAAGTTTTGAAAAATCTCGGTCCTTTAATTAATTAATATGCTTGATATATTGTATTGGATTATACTGGGTCCAGATCAGAGGTCGAGTTTGATACCATTTACTTAAAAGGTCGTCTGATATCTTTTTTGATGGTTATTGTTGTTTTTAGTGACTGGCATATATTAGAGCTTAGTGGGTAATTAATTCTCTGATGGTATTATCGGTAGTCAATATTGTTTCTTATCACAAACAGTTTCAACCGGAATAAGTGTATATATTCTGGCAGTGTGGAATTGTGAACTTACGAAAATGATTGTATGAATTATGTAGCATTTATTGTGCATATATATTTCCGTCTTCCCTTTCTGGCTTGCTAGTAGCTTTCTCTCTATCTCTCCCTCTCTCTCGTTATATTGTTCTAATCAGTTGAGTTTAAAATGGTAGACTAATATCCTTGTTTTCTGCCTGATATTAGCTTCCTAGAATTGCGGTCGAGGGTGGAGCTAGAGATATGTTCAGAGACATGGGAAGTAGTGGTAGCCGTTTTGGATCTTTTGGAAGTATGGGAAGAGGTCGATTTGGTAATTCAGATCGCTCTGGTAGTTATGGTGGTTCTCAAAGTGGTCGTTTTGGCGGGTCTTCCAGTGGTCGTTTTGGCTCAGATGGCAGCTCATCATATGGTCGCACAGGTGGTTTTGGTGGGTCTTCAGGTCGCTCTGGTAGTTATGGTGGTTCTGATTTTGGTGGGTCTTCTGGTCGCTCTGGTAGTTATGGTGGTTCTGAAAGTGGTCATTTTGGCGGTGGTGGCAGCTCATCATATGGCCGCAAAGGGGGTTTTGGTGGGTCTTCAAGTCGATCAAGTGGTGGTGGATTTGGTGGACCTAGCTCAGGCCGTTCAAGTGGTTTTGGTGACAAAGTTGATGCTGATCGCAGGGCTGTGAGGAAAATTTTCTGATCCTATTCGGAGGTTAGTTTATTCTGTACTTGCTAAGGGATTTCTGAAATTTTATTCCGAGGTTTTAAGATTGATACTTTGTTATAAAATGCACTATTTTGAACCTGTGGACTTCAATTAAAGACGAATTATTGTTGCTCCTGAATTTTATTGTATTGAAGGTTGATTTGAACCTTAATTAGTAAGTGAGCTTAGGCTGGTTGGTGCATCAGATTATAGTTCTATTTTCGAAAGCATAGGTGTCCCAAATAAAATTCTTCCCTTTCCACCTCTTGCAGTTGCAGTAAGTCCCAAATTTTTAAATTTTTGTTGGTTGCAACTAAAGGACCAAACCCCTAGCTCACCTGCCTAGCTCCTGTACTTGCTATTTTCTCATTGTTCAGCATTGGCTTCAGCCTGTTGCCTTCATGCTCAACTGAAACAGTAAGGAAGGGTGTTGTAGGGCCAGTCTAGCCATGTTTCAAAGTCGTTTCCTTTTCTCATTTTCTGGAAAATCAGAAAATGTGTTTGAATATCGTTTTTGTTTTCAGGGAATACCTAATGTTTTGAAATTTGAATAAGAAATATCAAAAAATAAATAAAAAATAATTCTCACCTATCTGAAATAAATAAAAAATTGTTTTTACTATTATGATGAAAGAAAACTCATAAACATAGTATTTTGAGATTTTTTGCACTAGAGATTTTAACTTTAAAGAATTGATTTGTTATTTTTTTTCCTTTCTAAATAAGTATTATTCTGAAAATACAAGCTAAATATGTCCCCGTTTTTCATAAGATCTAAACGCGCCACTAGGTCTCTCAACCGACATTAACTTGTCTATAAGAAGAAGTTATCATAGCCAATTTTTTGTAGTTTGATTGGCTTCTACACTAAGTAAAAATTATGAAGCAACTAAGTTTCATATGTGAAGTTTGAGTGAAAACCTGACACCGTAGGCGTTAGTTTGTCTAGGTTTTGTTGGTACTTTTAGTCTAAGAATAAGTAAAGGTGAGGGCTCCCTTCAAAATACTACAGCAAAACTTTGGTTTGACGTTGTTTAGCAGATGTCTCTAATTGATGCTGGGCGATCCCGTGAGATTGGTAATATAAGAGGCTTTGTGTTTGCCTTTTATTTTTTCCATGAACTTCCAACGCTCCAACCATGTCTCACATTCGTCTTGCATAACTAATTGGTTTTTCCATAGATTCAATAGTTGGAGGGCTGGGAAAAATTAAGATTTAGATGTACGCATTTATGTCTCATATCTATAGGTAAATTGAACAGATCGTCGGTTTTAGTACAGGTATGATGTCTGAGATTGAATTATATCTGGACTGCACTGTCAGGCAGATCAGATGCATGGGATGGGATAACAACTGGAGTGAACTTAGAATATGTCAGATTCATCTCGTTAATGTCTATGATTTATGTGATACTATTTGATTGTTACAGAGTTCAGAGTTGTATTTACTTTTTTTGGACAAAAGATTAACTTTTATCAGAAAGAGCCGTTCACTAGAGAAATACAATGAGGAACAAAACTAAAGGGCTGATGAAGAGCTACCTACCAATTTTTATTTGGCACCCAACAGTACGACCCTCTAAAAGCTCCCATTGACATTGCCCTAAGTGAGTGCCAGAACAAAATTCTCTTTTAAAGAAGAGGGATAGAAAGATAATTACGAACACCACTAGCACTCCTCCCTATCCAAATGCCCCAAATAATAGCAAACAAAGCACAATGCACAAGATCTTGCAATCCTTCGAATTATACCAATACCTAAATCTCAATCTGATCTGAAACAAACTCTCCAAAGTTAAGGGGCAGGCCTTATCCCCCTGCACAATGCTAAATAGATAATTCCACAACCCTCTTGCAACCACACAATTAAGGAATGGATGCTAGTAAGAGTCAGAACTGTGCTTGCAAAATGCACACATCCGGAGTTTGGCACTTATACAGTCTCTGCCTCTAACAAATCTTTGGTATTAAGATGACCAAGGACCAAGTCCAGACAAAAACTTAATATCTGTGGGGACCTTTGCCTTCCGAATGTAGGTATAGCTAAGGCGAAAGTTTTAGGAATTCGACTGCGAATAATAAACTCAAAGGACTTGCAAGAAAAGTTACGTGAGGAGTCTAAAGCCCACAATAAGAAGAAAAAGAGACGGTGGTAAGTAGATACAATAGGAACAACCTTTATCTTATTTATGATTTCCAATTTAAATTATTTCTTAGTTGTGGTATACTCACTTCATGACTTCAATAAATAAAAGAGGTACTCAATTTTTAATTTTTTTTTGCTACATTGACACACACACCTTCCTTGCTGCCAACAAGGATCAAACCCTCGACCTCATGGATACCATGAGGCGAGTCATACCACTGGGCCAAATACCATGTGGCGAGGTACTGAATTTCCTTTCCTTTTTAACATTATAATATTTGACATATATTCATACTGACAGGTATGATGACTGGAAAAAGACGGCTTTCAAGAATTATCTACTGAAACCTATATAAAACAACCTATATTCAATCTATATAAACAAAGAAATCAATTTAAATATTTATCTGTTGACTATGAAGGTTAACATATATACAATCTGTATAGAGATATTTTTTCAAACCACAACTAGAAGAATCAATAGAGTTTAATTAAAAACATTGGTGATATATATATATATAGCAAGGATCAAGTGCATACCCTTTATCTTACTCGTGCTCACCCCCCTTTAGCGACGGACCCGGCGACGATTTCGATCATACAATCGTCGTCTATACTTTTAGCGACGGACAACATTTAGCGTCACTAAAGGTATATACGACGGTTGAATGACCGAAACCGTCGTCGAGTCCGTCGTTAAAGGGGATGAGCACGGGTGAGTAAGATAAGGGATATGCACTTGATCCGGTCCGGATCTTAAGCTCACTCCTTATCTAGCATACCTTGCATACCCCCTTTAGCGATGGACCGAGCGACGATTCGGTCTGTCGCTAAAAGCTAATATGACGGTTCTATATATAGCGACGGACCGAATCGTCGCCCGGTCCGTCACTAAAAGGGGGTATGCAGGGTATGTTAGATTAGTTATATATATATATATATATAAGTACATGAATTTCCGTGGGGGTATAGTCAAGTACATGAATTTAAAAATATAATCAAGTACATGACTTCATAGTAAATGGTAGGGTATAGTACTTGAACTATAGCCACCAGTGGGGGTACCACTAACATGTTCTTTTAGCACTGACGCATGACACTTTTTGAGGCTATGTAATCAGTTCACGACGTATCTTTTTATATGTTGCTTTGGGTGTGAGCTTTTGCCATTTGTTATGTTTGTTCAAGATACATATGGGTCGACCCTAGTATTAATGCATTTAGTCTTGTAGTGTCTAGATCCACCATTAATACACAAAAGAATTTGCTCGGCTAAGGGCTTTTGTTCGGTGGTGTATATATCGATTTGTCTTGTTACTTAGAAGTCTCTTTGTAAATTTGTTGTCAATACTAAATTTTGCATGTCCACTTCAAATAACATTTAGCCTATAACTGTAACGTAATATTAAAATACTAGCTGGGTCCCATGCCTCCGGCACTGTATGGACAATATGATTTATCTCAAACTTTGAACGACCAAAATAATTTATTAAGTGAGTAGGAAATTTAAAGTCATTTGTATTTTATTAAATTATTATTAGATTATTAGATAGATAGATGTATTTTATTAGATAGATGTATGAACGGTGAGATTTATCTCAAACTTTGGACGGCCCAGATGATTTATTGAGTGAGCGGGAAATTCAAAATCATTTGTATTTTATTAGATAGATTGGTATGTACTAATGATAATTGTTTTTTATAATTTTTTATTAGTGTACTACTTGGAGTTCCAAATGATTTCTCAAATTTGGTTCCCCAACTTATGTGTCATAATTACCAGTGTTCTAAAATTTATTAGGCGAACATAGGCATCGGAGGGGGAGCCTAGCACCTAGGTTGCTTAGGCGACTAGGCGTTTCTTTACGCGGTCTCACTTATTTATTTTTCCTATTGTATATACATATTATACTATACAAAGCATATATATAGTAGATGTAATTTTTTAAAATATTACATGAAACATTACAAAAAAAAATAATCTTTTAAGCCTTAACAAATTCATTTTAAGTATTGTAGAGCTTCAAAGTAGAGGTCTGATTCTGCTTAGGTAGAGGCCCAGGCGCCCAACTAAATTGAGACAGTAGAGCCTTGGAGGGGGATTAATCAAACCTAAGCAGGGATTTTTAGAACATTGCTAATTGATTGCTCAACAAATTCACTTACTATGATGTATTTGACCGATGTAATAACAACACATTAATTTGAAAACCCAAAATTGATAAAACATTTAATACTCCTATCATTATTCTTTGAATTACTAATAAAGTGTCGTATTTATAAAAAAATAAAAATTACTATAAGAGACTACTATTTTTTTACTAATTTGTTTCATTATAAAAAGTAAATGCAATAATACTAAGTTAATGAAGATCAACTGATATCTATTTTAAAGTCTTGGCATGAAGGATTTTGACAAGTTATACATAAAAATTCTACTTGATCGACTCTAAGCATCATGTTTGGGATTTCAAATATTATAAATCTTTTGCATCTAGTACTCGCGAAAGATTAGGTTTGTAAGGATTATCCAGTTTACCCCTCTAGTTATGCTGCATAAGCAGGATCATTTTACTGGGTAGTGGTCTATATGGTTTGCATGGACACAAAGGCTTGCTACTTGATCGGACATGTTTATGTATAAGAATCCCCTTCCCCTTTTGTTTTTTTAGTTATATTAATTTAATACTGAGGTGTCTGTTAAATTTTTTAGTATCATCTTCTTTCTGGTGTTACATTGCCATACATGTTACTGTGATGTAGGTTGTTCCAACCAAATATAAATATTTATCAAGAAAAGTTCTACCAACAAATCAATTCTCCGTCACAGAGTAACGAGTTTGACAGGACATGGCCAGGTTTGTTTTCATTTTTATTTCATATTTTCTTTCTCCTTTTACACTGCTTACTAGGGGTCAGTTTGCTAACTTTATTATTCAATTCAGCTGTTTACTTTCTGTATGATTTGTCACCAATTACTGTGACCATCAAAGAAGAACGACGCAGTTTTCTCCACTTCATAACTCGGCTCTGTGCGGTACATTTGCTGTAACAGGTTGGTTAGACTGTCAAACAGTTATAATTGCATCTTTCTTTATTTATTGTGCGTCTTTTCTGAAAAAAGATTATCCTGCTAAAGATATGGAGAGAAAAAGCTTGAAGCCAGAAAATGGTGTGCAAACTTTGAAAAGCAAATTTGTGCCTATAAATATGACAATTGACAATGTGTCAGCTGTTTTGTTTTTGTTTTCTTGCGTCTTCCATCAATGATTAAACATCTACATATGCTACTACATGACAGGAATGCTGGATCGGCGCTGATGAAACCAAATGCTAGAAGTGTATTCAGATAAATTATCGGCCAGCATGAACATGCATGTGTTTTTGCAACGAAACCTCAAACAGAAATTGGTACAATTATATGGAGTTAGCATCATAACTACACTGCCACAATGTAGCATTAGATAGGATCACTTGTCCTTCCCCGGATTCTGCATAGCCTTTCAGATTCTTCATCTCTGTCTACCCGATATGGTGTTAACTTTTTTTTTTTCTGTTTTTTTTTGATTCATGGTTTGGTTGTGTTGAATAATTTATGCATAAGATAGACTACATTTATTTGCCACGTTGAAATCAATTAAAGAGAGAAAATGTGATTTAATTACAGTAGAATAATATTTTATTAATTATATTATCAAATAATATATAAAAATAAATTCTAAAAATATAATCAATTCCAACTATGTTGATATCACCATTAACCATTGCTGTGATATACTCTTATTTTAATATAAGTCGTTTTTAAAAAGTGTTTTTGTCCTTTAATATAAGTTTGAGAATTTTAAGTAATATTAATTGTTTAGTTTTTAATATTATCTCAAGTATTAAATATAAATTTGTTTTTCTCATTATTTTTTATTTAATAAATAACATTTTTTTAATACAATGATAATATTGACAATTAATATAATATTTATTGTTATATATTATTTATTTAATACTTGTGCATAATTTTAAAACTACAAATTATGTATATGTTTTTACACCAATTTATAGTATAAGATAATAGGAGTATTTTGTTAAAGGTTTTTGTCTACACTATCAAATTACATGTTTTTATTTAATTAAAAAATAAAATCAATAATGTTTATTAACAAAAATATTTTTAAATTAGTTAACAAACTAAAAAATATACTATATAGGGTCACATTTTATTTTTAGCACGTGAACTTTTGTTTAATTTAATAGATTGAAGTGAAAAAATTTCAAAATAATAAATATATTTTAAAAATGATACATATTATAAAAAGAAATAAACATAAAAGACATTTTATTATATTGATTATTAATAAATTTGTACAATAATATTTTTAAATAACATTTTTATAAATTCCTCTCTTAATTAATCCTTTCGTTATTTAGCAAAAAAAGTAATTAAATGTACTTCAAAATATCATTTCCCTAACACTATTATGATTATATTAATTCTTAAGAATACCCTTGGTAGCTACGACACGCCTTCGTCCACACTTCCTCCGTTTCTTAAACCCTAACAAAGCCTCCTTTTTAGGGTTTCTCGATCGAAGATGAGTAGCCTCCTGCTGTTGAGAAAATCAGTCTCGTCGAAGCGAGTTACGCTCGCTTCCTTGACCCAACAAGCTCTCATTGTTTCGAATCATAACAATGAACAATTTATTGCTGGAAACATTCACAACGTCTCCACTTCTACCAGCAAAATTCACAATTATACTGGAGGATTTGGCAGTAGTAAAGTTCAAATTGAGTCGTTTCTCAGGAAATATTTTCATGCCGGTGCCGGTGGATCTTTGAATTTCGGGGCTTCTTCGGGGTTGTCGAAGGCCGCCTGCTATGCCGTAGCGGATTTATCCGACGAAGGAGCTAGCAACGATGAGCGTCTTGAAATAGCTAAGCTTGGGATTGCTGGGGAGATTGTTTCTGCTCTAGCCAAAAAGGGTATCACCAAGCTCTTCCCCATTCAGGTACATGGCTTAAAAATGCAATTTTTAGTATTAGCTATTTTAAAAAAAAAACTTTTTAAGTTATTTGGTGTATTAGATTTTGTGACTATTAATGGGTGTGTATGATGTTTATGAACTCAATATAATTAATACAAGGTTTTAATTTTGATTAGGATATAGAATCATGTTAGAGTTTTTGTATGCATTTTTATACAGAGACTAATAGTAAGAGAGAGTTAGTTTTTCAATTTGTATATTCCTGTTTGCTTTAATGATGTTTTAGGGATCAGGATTTTTTTAAATGAAATGATTGTGGGGTTTATTTTGATTGTATAGAGAGCTGTGCTGGAACCAACAATGCAGGGGCGGGATATGATAGGTAGAGCTAGAACAGGAACAGGGAAGACTCTTGCATTTGGGATTCCAATTATGGATAAGATCACTCAGTTCAATGCTAAGCATGGGTTTGTTGTTCCCTTTATTTGTTTGCTTCTTTCGACATGTGAAATGGCATGTTTATCTTATCTTATTATTTATGTTTTTGTGCCTTTTATATTACCAAAGATGGTTTAAGTATATATTTCAAATTTTTTATAGACGAGGAAGGAATCCACTGGCCTTATGTTTGGCTCCAACTAGAGAGCTTGCTAATCAAGTTGACAAAGAATTTTGCGAGTCTGCACCCCACTTGGATACGCTGTGTTGTTATGGAGGTGTGCCAATTTCGCGTCAAATGAGTACACTTGACCATGGTGTTGATGTGGTTGTTGGCACACCAGGACGAATTATTGATCTGATCAAAAGAGGGGCTCTGAATTTATCAGAGGTTCAGTTTGTAGTTCTAGACGAGGCTGATCAAATGCTTAATGTTGGCTTTGCTGATGATGTTGAGACAATCTTAGAGAATTTACCACAAAAGCGTCAGACCATGATGTTCTCAGCAACAATGCCAAGTTGGATCAGAAAACTTACTCAGAAGTACCTAAATAATCCATTGACTATTGATCTTGTGAGTGCGCGGATGAACAAATCAATCTGTGTTTCTTGTTTTTGCGCTCATAATCTATTTCTTGAATCATTTTGCGGCACTTCACCAGAATCACTTTATATTTACTCTTAATATTTGCTAACTCTACATGTACATTGCAGGTAGGAGAATCTAACCAGAAATTGCCGGAGGGAATCACACTGTATTCTATTGTATCGGAGATGCATGAGAGAGCAGCCATTCTCGGACCACTAGTAACAGTGAGCACAGAGATCTTTTTCAGGATACTTTATCATTGACTTTTGTGACTGCTACCAGTTTTCATTCTTCAAATGTTATCAAACGTTTAGTAACTTGATTAGCATTTATATTGGTCAATATTATCCTTAAACATCCTTTTATATTGTTTCCAGGAACATGCGAAAGGGGGTAAATGTATTGTTTTCACCCAAACAAAGCGTGATGCTGATCGATTAGCGTATGCCTTGCAAAGGAGCTTCCCCTGTGAAGCTTTGCATGGGGATATCTCACAGAATCAGAGGGAAAGAACTCTTTCAAGCTTCCGTAATGGCCAATTCAATATATTGGTCGCCACCGATGTTGCTGCTCGCGGGCTTGATGTACCTAATGTTGATCTGGTTAGTCTAAAAATAAAGTATCTTCACGTACAAATATTAAGAAACAAGATAAAAAGAATACGGTAGTATTCTCCCATTCTTCAAGACTAGATACATTGAACATCCAAATAAATGTTTAAAATGGCTGCATTCCCAAAAGTGTTATAATTAAAGCGGCATTGAAGCCTGGGTGCCAAAGTATATTAGTTAATGTTGTTTTTGAAATTCTTTAGTACTATACCTTTCTTTTGCATACACATTGGAAGTAACATTGGTCCTTAGGAAGATAATACTGCTTTCACTGGCAAGCTTGGTTCATATTGCTATGTTTGATTCCTTGTTTTCTTCTGTGGTTCCATTGGAACGTTGTTTTATTACTCAGGTGATACATTATGAACTTCCTAACTCTTCAGAGATCTTTGTCCATCGATCTGGCCGGACCGGTCGTGCTGGGAAGAAAGGAAGTGCAATTCTCATTTATTCATCAAACCAATTTAGGGAAGTTAAGGGTATTGAACAAGATGTAGGATGCAGATTTGCAGAGGTCGGATGCCAATCCTTCAAATCATTTTTCCATTTAGATGCTCCTTTTTTTCTTCTACTTTTTTTTCAGCATTTTTATGAAATTAGGGACTATATAAATTATACTGAAGTGGAGTAATTTTAATGGTTTATTGTGCATCCACTTGATAATGCACAAGTAAATGCACTATATATCATATCCAATGAGAAAAAACTTCTGTAACTAATTCTGTGCTTTAGTTCACATATACCACATCCTGTTTACTGAATGCAGAGTAATCTTCTGTGAACTACTTGCAAAAAATAACTGATTTTTTTAACTTTCGGTTTTGTCGCAGCTCGCAAGTTGATGAAAGTAATCTTTGTAAATGGTGGTTGTTTAAATTAGAAATTGCATACTTCACCTGAATTTCATTTGAAAATTAAGAGCCAGATTTCATCACCTACTACTTGCAACACTTTTTTAATAATTATTTACATAATTTTTACTGTTGTCAAAACTCATATGTCAACCTGAACTTGCATATATTGTTGCAGTAACATCTCAAGTTTTGAAAAATCTCGGTCCTTTAATTAATTAATATGCTTGATATATTGTATTGGATTATACTGGGTTCAGATCAGAGGTCGAGTTTGATACCATTTACTTAAAAGGTCGTCTGATATCTTTTTGATGGTTATTGTTGTTTTTAGTGACTGGCATATGTTAGAGCTTAGTGGGTAATTAATTCTCTGATGGTATTATTGGTAGTCGATATTGTTTCTTAGCACAAACAGTTTCACCTGGAATAAGTGTGTAAATATTCCGGCAGTGTGGAATTGTGAACTTACGAGAAATGATTGTATGAATTATGTAGCATTTATTGTGAATATATATTTTTGTCCTCTCTCTCTGGCTTGCTAATAGCTCTCTCTCTCTCTCTCGTTATATTGATTCTAATCAGTTGAGTTTAAAATGGAAGACTAACATCCTTGTTTTCTTCCTAATATTAGCTTCCTAGAATTGCGGTTGAGGGTGGAGCAAGTGATATGTTCAGAGACATGGGAAGTAGTGGTAGCCGTTTTGGATCTTTTGGAAGTATCGGAAGTAGTCGATTTGGTAGTAGTTATGGCGGGTCTTCCGGTGGTCGTTTTGGCGGGTCTTCCAGTGGTCGTTTTGACGGGTCTTCCAGTGGTCGTTTTGGCTCAGATGGCAGCTCATCATATGGTCGCACAGGTGGTTTTGGTGGGTCTTCAGGTCACTCTGGTAGTTATGGTGGTTCTGAAAGTGGTGGTTTTGGCGGGTCTTCCAGTGGTCGTTTTGGCAGGGATGGCGGCTCATCATATGGTCGCACAGGTGGTTTTGGTGGGTCTTCAGGTCGCTCTGGTAGTTATGGTGGTTCTGAAAGTGGTGGTTTTGGCGGGTTTTCCGGTGGCCTTTCTGGCGGTGATGGCAGCTCATTATATGGCCGCACAGGTGGTTTTGGTGGGTCTTCAGGTCAATCAAGTGGTGATGGATTTGGTAGACCTAGCTCAGGTCGTTCAAGTGGTTTTGGTGGATCAGAGTCTGGAAGCTTTGGAAACCACCAAGGTTCAGATCGTTCAAGTGCATTTCGTGACAAAGTTGATGCTGATAACAGTGATGTGTGGAAATTTGTCTGATCCTATTCGGAGGTTAGTTTATTCTGTACTTTTTAAGGGATTTCTGAAATTTTATTCCGAGGTATTAAGATTGATACTTTGTTATAATTGCACTATTTTGAACCTGTGTACTTCAATTAAAGACGACTATAGTCGCTCCTGAATTTTATTGTATTGAAGGTTGATTTGAACCTTAATTAGTAAGTGAGCTTAGGCTGGTTGGTGCATCAGATTATAGTTCTATTTGCGAAAGCATAGGTGTCCCCCAATAAAATTCTTCCCTTTCCACCTCTTGGAGTTGCAATAAGTCACAAATTTTTAAATTTTTGCCGGTTGCAGCAAAAGGACCAAACCCCTAGCTCACCTGCGTAGCTCCTGTACTTGCACATTTGCAATTTTCTCATTGTTCAGCATTGACTTCAGCCTGTTGCCTTCATGCTCAACTGAAACATTAAGGAAGGGTATTGTAGGGCCAGTCTAGACATGTTTCAAAGTCGTTTCCTTTTCTCATTTTCTGGAAAATCAGAAAATGTGTTTGAATATCGTTTTTGTTTTCAGGGAATACCTACTGTTTTGAAATTGGCTTAAATATGAATTAGTACCCTAAATTATAGGACATTTTTCACTTCGGTGATTCACCTTTAAATTTTGTCAACTAGATGATTAAACTATCAATTTTTTTCAATTGGACCAAATTAAACATGCCACGTCAGAAATTGATGACGTGGTAAAGCCACACAGGATATTAGTGTTGATGTGTATTAAAAAAATAATTACTTAACCCATTTTATTATTTTAATGTTTTTAAAAGGGCAAAAGTGTAAAACAACATAACCAAAATTAAAAAAATTAGAACAATTTCCCATACATCAAATGAATTAACTAATTAGGATAAAATCAGATTTAAATCAAGTCTAATTAGTTAACTTAACTCAGAATATTTCTTATTAACAGCAACAATAACATATATTAATAACTAAACATAAAAACAAAAAACAAAAACAAAACAAAAAAATGACCAAATCAAAACTAGAGTGAAGAATGTCGCGTGCTTCTTCTTCCTCTTAAATTCTCAAATCAAAAACCCTATACTTTAAATTTGTATTCTTACAAAGTAGCCAATTCATCATATAAAACTTTTAAACTTGGAATCATCAAAAAAGAAGTGTTTGGAATACCTACATTTCTATATTTTCTCGCCGTTTCCTGCGATTTCTCCAGTCAGCTCAATTTTTGTTTATTTCTATAAAATCTGAATCTGCAGTGGTGACATTAGTATACAGTTTTTAGATTTGTGAATTCTCTCTTCATTTTGTGTTTGTGGTGTTATAGTCTGTCAGATCTCTTTCTTCTGAAGTAGGTGTGGGGATATATGTGTATTATAGGGGTGAGCTAGGGTTCCATTTCCATTTGATTATGAGCTTTTTCTGCTTCAGGGGGTAGCCTGGGGTTCTGGCCTCAGCGGGTTCTAAAGCCCCAACCTATTACAAACATACCAATCAATCCCTTTATATATCTATAAAATTCTTTAATTCTTTTTAGGGCAAATTGGGGAAAAGATGTCAACCCTTGCGTGTTGCGTAGACGCCGCTATTGCACCTCCCGACTATGCCTTTGCTTGGGATAACTCTCTTCCTGCGCCGGACACATTTTTTGGCGTGCCTCAACCGACGAACACCACCGCCACCGTTCCCTCCTATTCACATTGGTCCCTTCTCTATCATCCGTTCCTTACAGAATCGATGGATGAGGAGGACCGTACTTCTCCGCCAACTCCTCTGGCAACATCTCAGATTTTGAAGAGTTTTTGATGATTTTAATTCTATTGAAGAGTTTTTGATGATTTTAGATTTTTTGTTGTTTTTGATATGAGATGGTATATATTTTAGATAGTTTTGTTGTTTTTATTTAATTTAAATGATTAATATAAGTGATTTGACGAATTTGCCCTTAATGTATAATAAATGTGTAAATAGATATTAAAATAATATTTTTTATTTACACATCAGCTAGTGATGACTTCACTTCGAGGGTCACGTCAACAATTTCTGACGTGGCAGCTCAATTTGTTGCAATTGAAAAAAATTGATAGTTCAATCACTTGATTGAAAAAATTGAAACTTTGATCCCCGAAGTGGAATATGGCCTATAGTTTAGGATAATAATTCATATTTAAGCCTTTGAAATTTGAATAAGAAATATAAAAAAAATTAATTGTCACCTATCCGAAATAAATAAAAAATAGTTTTACTATTATGATGAAAGAAAACTCATAAACATAGTATTTTGAGATTTTTTGCACTGGATATTTTAACTTTGTAGAATTGTTTTTTTTCCTTTCTAAATAATTATTATTTTGAAAATACAAGCTAAATATGTCCCTGTTTTTCATAAGATATAAACGCGCAACTAGGTCTCCACAGAACTTATCTATAAGAAGAAGTATCATAGCTAATTTTTTGTAGTTTGATTGACTTCCACACTTGAGTAAAAATTATGAAGCAACTAAGTTTCATATGTGAAGTTTGAGTGAAAACCTGATATTTGTTTGTTTAGGTTTTGTTGGTACTTTAAGTCTAGGCTTAAGTAAAGGTGAGGGATCCCTTCAAAATACTACAGCAAAACTTTGGTTTGACATTGTTTAGCAGATGTCTCTAATTGATGCTGGACGAGCCCGTGAGATTGGTACTATAGAAGCTTTGGAGTCCCATGGAGATAAAAGAAGAATGTAGAAATTGTGTTTGCCTTTTATTTCCATGAGCTTCCAACGCTCCAACCATGTTTCACATTCGTCTTGCATCGGTAATTGGTTTTACCATAGATTCAATAATTAGAGTACTGGGAAAAATTAAGATTTAGATGTATGCATTGATGTCTCATATCTATAGGCAAATTGAACAGATAGTCGGTTTTAGTACAGGTATGATGTCTGAGATTGAATTACATTCGGACTGCACTGTGAGGCAGATCAGATGCATGAGATGGGATAACAACTGGAGTGAACTTAGAATAAGGCAGATTCATCTTGTTAATGTCTATGATTTATGTGATACTATTTGCTTGTTACAGAGTTCAGAGTTGTATATACTTGTTTTGGACAAAAGATTAACTTTTATTAGAAAGAAGAAGAATTACAAAGAGGGAAAACAAGCGGTTCACTAGAGAAATACAATGAGGAACAAAACTAAAGGGCTGATGAATAGCAACCTGCCAATTTTTTATTTGGCAACCAACAATATGACCCTCGAAAAGCTCCCATTGACATTGCCCAAAGTGAGCGCCAGAACAAAATTCTCTTTTAAAGAAGAGGGAGAGAAAGATAATTACGAACACCACTAGCACTCCTCCCTATCCAAATAATACCCCCAAATAATAGCAAACAAAGCACAATGCACAAGATCTTTCATCCTTCGAGTTATACCAAAATCTGAATCTCAATCTGATCCGAAACAAACTCTCCGAAGTTAAGGGGCAGTACCTTATCCCCCTGCACAATGCCAAATAGATAATTCCACAACCCTCTTGCAACCACACAATGAAGGAATGGATGCTAGTAAGAGTCAGAACTGTGCTTGCAAAATGCACACATCTGGAGTTTGGCACTTGTACAGTCTCTGCCTCTAACAAATCTATGGTATTAAGATGACCAAGGACTAAGTGCAGACAAAAACTTAATATCTGTGTTGACCTTTGCCTTCCGAATGTAGGTATAGCCAAGGCGAAAGTTTTAGGAATTCGACTGCGAATAATAAACTCAAAGGACTTGCAAGAAAAGTTAGGCGAGGAATCTAAAGCCCACAATCTCCAATCAGAAGAGGAAAAAGAGACGGTGGTAAGTAGATATACCATAGGAACAGCCTTTATCTTATTTATGATTTCCAATTTAAATTTTTCTGAGTTGTGGTATGCTAGCAAAAGACAATGGAATACTTTCATTCTGTTGTTCAATGTTTACTTGAAGGATTTGCTCACTTCACGACATCAATAATCAAAAGAGGTACTCAGTTCCCTTTACTTTAAGATTATAATATTTGACATATATTCTGTACTGGCAGGTATGATGACCGGAAAAAGACGTCTTCTTTCTACTGAGAAACGATGAGCAATGATAGTAGTAGTAGTAGTAGTAGTAGTAGTAGTAGTAGTGTATTTATAAATAAGTTGTTGATTAGATAGAATTTGAATAGTAAAGGCTTCCTACTTGTAATCAATTCACTGCATGGGAGACCAAACAAATTGTTTTTCCCTTGATGTTTCCTCCTAGTTTGAAATTACATCTGCATAAAACAGATGACCTTTAGTAGGTGCAGCCGCTGAGCCTGCAGATTTTTGGTAAGAAAAGAATGGTTACAAAAATGAGATATAAAATGAATGTTTATGGCACCTTTTCATTTAGTTATAATTTGAAACTTCATGTCGTTTCCTTTTTTTTCTTTTTTTTTTTGTAACCATAGCGTGAACTTAGATGCAATGACAAAATTGGCCCTACTAATTTTGCCTCTTAATTGATCTGTGCATATTTTTGTTCGTGGGTTTTTACTAGTTATATATATTTTAATATTCATGGGTTCTCAAGGTCATATTGGCGTAATTTAGAATTATATTTTAAAATCACAACATAAATTTAACAGATATATTGCTTTCTTGTGCAGATGTTTGTTAGGTGGTGTTATTGTATTAACGGCTTATATATTTGTATTCCATTTATCGGGATGATTTACTGTTTTCATAACTGAATCAAACCCTCATACTTTTTTGGATTATTTAAATTCAATTACAAAATTTAAGGCATATTTAAAGTATGCTTATAAATAAATCCTCAACTATCGAGTCTAATGCAAAATTAAAACCATCTCTGAAATAAAAAGATGAACATTTATTTATGAAATAAGTTGGTTAATCTTTGTATTTACTATGTCTGATAATTGTCATGAAATTAGAAATGTTTCTTATTATTATAAAACAGAGTGCAAAATTTTGAGACCCGTAAACAAGGTTGTGACGTTAATTATGGGACAAAAAATAGCCAGACTTTCTTGTGCTATTAATTATTAAAAGATTGTCATTTTTGAAGAAAAAATTTATTCTAATTTATAACTTTTTAAGAGAATAAATTTTTTATTTTCCTATATTATTCTTACCTTTCTCTCGTTGTTTCAAGAAATTAATAGTTTTTAATTTTTTATAAAGGGGTAGTGATTGAATTTTAAATAAATTTTAATTATTAAATGATAGTATTAAATAATTTTTTTTAATGAAAATTTAACTGAGATAGTAGTAATTAATTAGTGGAATTGAAACGGCAATGACACTTGGCGGGGTTATATTTAATTCAAGTGGTGCAGTCGTTCTTTCTTTCTATCAAACACAAAAACACAGACATCATATATCACAATTCAAAGATTTCCACCACTTAGCTGTTGGAGTTTTGGCCGTCCCGAATAAATCACATTATTTTAATTCCCCCATACCTTCTTCTTCCCCATTTGTTCTATTATGATTCTTAATACTTCCTCCGTTTCATAATATAGGTCGTTTTAGAGTTGTGCACAAGTATTAAGGTAATAATTGTATAACATTAATTATAATATCAATTGTCTATATTGTCCTTGTATTGAAAGAAGAGTTTGTTATTTATTGGATAAAAATTAGTGAAAGAACCAAAGTTATATTTAATACTTGGGGTAATATTGAAAACTAAGCAATTAATGCTTACTTGAAATTCTCAAACGACTTATATTAAGGAACAAAAATATTTTTCTAAAACGACCTATATTAAGGAACGGAGAGAGTATCTATTACCATAAATTTCATTCATGTTTACACGTTTTCTCACACGATCACCTCAATTTCAAAAGTCGACACTTAAATACTTGTACTATTAAGTTTATGCTTTGAATACACTCACAATTAACCTCACCACCAGCTTCTTCATATATGATTTTTAATCACCTACAATTGAATTTCAAACTAACCAAAAACACTCAAATTCAAAAATCAAATTGAGGCTTTGAAATATCCAAAAAAATTAATGTATAATATTCCTTAAAAACATAAAATATGAAAAAGAAAACTTGAGACTTTCAATGGAGAATTAGAATCATAAGAAGATTAAATGTAATATAGCAAAGAAATAAACATTGAATCAAACTTAAAAAATTCACACTTTTATGTGTCTTTGGTAGAATATTAAAAATATGGTTGGGAAGAAAAATGTTAAAAAATCCTTTTTTCTTCTACGCATGAAATGGGTTTTAAGATATCTCACGTTTTCTTCGAATTTCAATTTGTAGCATGCAATAGAGAGATAGAGAAAAAATTATTTGATTTAGAATATTCTAAAATCTCATCTAAGATTTTGTAATCTTTCTCAATATGTTCCTAGATTCAATTGGGTCACAATATATGATATATTATCATTAATAGAGTTTCAAGTTTATTGTAAAATAGAATTTATTGTTGAGTATAGTATAAAAAAATGTTAGTGAATATGGAGGTATTTTGTTAGAAGGTAGTGGTGATGACTTGGTAGCAAAGATGATGAGAGATATTGAGTTTAGGTATTTTGGATATTTATTTCAATTTTTTACAATTTTAGTGCGTCTTCACACGCATTTAGAGAATGACACACATGCATGATTAATTTGGATGAAAAATGTAATATTAGTGTTTAAGTAACGACTTTTGAAACTCAGGTGGTCATGTTGAAAAATGTGTAAACCTAAAGTGCTAAAGTGAAATTATCCTATTTATTATTACCTCAATTACATAATAATTGATTTTTTTAAAGAAAAAACTTATTTTAATTTATTTATCGTTTACAACTTTATAAGAGTAATTATTTATATTTTTATATCACACTTAACTTATTTTATTGTTTCAAAAAACTTTCTCGCTTATATTAGTAGTTTTTAACTTCTCAATAATAAAATTTTATATAAATTTTAATTATTAAATAATTTTTTTTTATTCATGTGTGCATGGAGCTGAATCCACTATTATTATGGAACGGAGATACAATAATATAACATATTAATATAATAAATAACAATAATTTTATTTGTATGTATAAAAGAATTGAATGGGTTCTTTTATTTTCTCCCCTTCTGGTCAGTTTGGTCTCTCTACTTGTCTTCTTGTTCCTCTTCCTCCTACTCTAAGTCTTGAACAACTACTCCTACTCTTTTTCTCTTCTGGGTATAATTTTTTGGGACTGATTGTGATGAAGAAGAGGTGCAGAAATGGAGAAGTTTGGGATTTTGAGCATGAAATGGCGGTTTCGGGTATGGTTTTGGGTATGGGTCGGGAAGTGATACTGGGATTGGACGGTGGGACCACCTCCACAGTCTGCATATGTATGCCCATCATCCCTTTTACGGATCACCTGCTGGACCCTCCTCCAGTTCTTGCCCGGGCTGTTGCTGGTTGCTCGAATCACAACAGTGTTGGAGGTATAGTGATAAATGATTTTTTCTTTTTATGTATTTCTTTAATTTCAATTTTTGATTATTATTTTTGCTTGTCCTTTTGGTTTTGCTTTCATTTAGTATTTATATTTTGACATTTACAGTATTGTTTGGTGCTCTGAAAGGGGTGTGGAAGTAAAAAAGAGTGATAATTTAGTGGAAACAAGTAGAATTATGTACTTTTTAGAATATCCAATGCCAAGAATATTGTTAAAAGTAATATCCTTTTGATTTTCATTTTTGCCCTGAGCTCTTTCTGAACTTGTAATAATGAATTACTCCCTCCATTCCACAAAAAAGAGTCCCATTCGACTTTGATCCCTTGGCTTGTTTTTTTTTTTTTTGGAAAATGGGATGGTTTAGGGATATCAGGCTTGAATATTTCATATAAAGACATCACTCTAGCACTGGAAAAACATGATATGAATTTTGAGTAAAGAGAGAATCATACAAATGATATTCATGAGTACAGCACATAACTAACCATGGTGTACACTAAAAATGTAAAGGTAGTAGCTAAGGCACCTGTAGGTAGTTGGAGAACAGAAATCTTATAATTGCACTTCATGTACATATCTGCTAAAAATTGAGCCTTACTGGGCACTATTTGAATTTCGTCTCTTCTATGGTGTTTTCTTACCAATAAATAGGACTCTTGCATTCTGGTTGGCTAGCAGTTTTCTCCCACAGAAGACTGACAGCTTATTTACACTTTTTAGTTTAACATGCCATGTGGATTTGTTGACTTTGAAATTTTTGAAAGAAGAAAAAGTCATTTGATGATGACGTTTCTCAATGTTATTTGTATTCTGCAGAAACTGCTGCAAGGGAGACACTGGAGCAAGTTATGGCAGACGCTCTTTCAAAGTCAGGTTCAACGCGATCTGCTGTTCGAGCTGTTTGTTTGGCTGTATCTGGTGTTAACCATTCAACAGATCAGCAAAGAATTCTAAATTGGCTTAGGTTGGTCTCCTAAAGTCTATTTGCAATTTTCCTACAAATTATTGTAATACTTCACTACTTTTTGTTTCTGTGAACTTTCTTTTAGCTCTTTTCATATACATACATGTTATCCTAAGCTGGCTACTGTTGCCATAACTGAAGAACGAATTGAAATATATCAAATTAGGCTAGTTTTCAAAAAACAGATTTGCCAGTACAGCCTTAAATGATGAAGGGAAGATCTAAAGAATGGCACTTTGACAAGTAGTTTTGTTTCCACATTAAAGTACCAGGTTTTAAGGTGCTTCCCTTTCACAGTTTAAGAGTTACCTTCGTCCTTCTTCTACATAATGTGTGAAGTGTTTCTCATCGATAATTATAATCAAATAATCCAAAAGAAGTGTTTCTCATCAATAATTATAATCAAATAATCCAAAAATTGTTTTTATCTAGTGGCGCCAAACTGAAAGAATATACATTTGTATGGCAAATTGGCAGAGTAATGTTATAGTAAAGAATTAAGATGTGGGAAGTGGTCAATGTGTTTTCAACACCCTGCCAAATCCCCGTCCTGATGTGGAAAGACAAATTAAATGCCTTCCCTACCCACACCGGTTATAGACTATTTCTACTTCTTCAAGAGCTCATAATCAATCAACCCTTATTCACCTTCATATTACTAAATTTAATGATAGATTTCCTCATAAATTTCTATGAAAAGTATGTGGTTTCTTAATTATTTATACCACAAATAGCCGACTTCAAGTTTTTCATGTCTAGTTTAGCTGTCGATTAGTTAGTTGTCATCTTATTAGCTAATCAATAGTTTATTGATTCTAGATATACTGTTACTTTTTATACAGCGCTATATTCCCCAGCCACGTCCAGTTATTTGTTGAAAATGATGCTGTTGCAGCTCTGGCAAGTGGAACTTTGGGAAAACTTCATGGATGTGTTCTAATTGCTGGTACAGGAACCATTGCTTACGGATTCACAGAGGATAGAAGAGATGCTCGGGCTTCTGGTGCAGGACCCATCTTAGGTGATTGGGGAAGGTATGCATGCTAACTTCAAAGTTGTGTAATACTTTAAAAAACCATGGACAAGAGGATTTTGATTTGGTAATTACATTTCATCTGAATTTAGTAAACCATTTGAGTAACAAGCTGAATCTGGATCAAGTTCAATATTACTTATTCATTTATATATGGGATCGTTTGGTGAATGTGGGGAATGTTTGCTCTGTTTGCTTGTAGTGGATACGGCATAGCTGCACAGGCATTGACTGCAGTAATCAGGGCTCATGATGGTCGTGGACCACATACAACTCTTGTACGTAGTATCCTACAAGAGCTTGATCTTACTTCTCCCGATGAACTGATTGGGTAATTGTTTGTAACTTTCAATCTCCATCCTCATCATCTCATTAAATGTGAGTATGTAAGAATAAATATAGACATACAAAGTTAAATACAAAAATATTCTTATGTTTATATGTGTGCCATAACATACAACTAATACACTTATACACGTGGTGCAAACACACAAGGAGATGTTCAATTATAATGCTGACTAAGTAAGCAATTTCTAGTGTTTCTGAAGAAAAATAGGGAAATTTAAATTGGAGAAAGAGGTTTAATGGAGGATTTCAGTCATTCACTGTACCAAGGTCTAGGACAAATTATCACTTAATTTTTGACAAGTACAATTATTCATATAGTAGTTGGGATCTTTTGCCGTCTGTTTTTTCATTAAATTCAGCGTGGCACTTATAAACTATATCATACACACTCACGTAACATATATCATAGAAAGTCTAATGCATAAAATAGAATTATATAGAAGAAGCTTTAGTTTCAATTTAAGAGCTGATACAACTTATTTACTTTATTTATTGTTTAATCTGTCTCAAGTCTTATTCAGTTCAGATACTCTGTATCAAGATATGATTTTGTGTTGAACTTTTTGGTTCAAATGTAATATATTTTTGGAAAGTTATTCAGTTATTGGTATGGTGTTGTACAGGCATGGATTTTGTGTTCCAATTGGTACCTGTCAAATATGAAGTATATATATCACAGCATAAAAGAAATATAGAAGTAGCTTTGATCTTTCTCTGTTTATTATATTTATTTTGATCCTAACATGATGGATAAATTCAAATATACTTGAGAATGATGAAGTCTTACAAAAGTTTTTTTTCATTTTAATTCAGGTGGACCTATGCTGATCCATCTTGGGCTCGAATTGCAGCTCTTGTTCCTGTTGTGGTATCTTGTGCAGAATCAGGTGATCAAGTAGCAAATAAGATCTTGCTAGATGCAGTTCAAGAGTTGGCTTCAAGCGTGAAGGCTGTTGTCAAAAGACTGGAGTTGTGTGGAAAAGGTATAACCGGTATTAAATTTTGAAGGAATTTTTACTTGTTTCTCTATATTTTTATTATGTTCTTTCTGTCAAGGAAGCTTATGTAGTAGTAGTTCATAAGTCAATTTCATACTTTCTATGTGATTCTTTGTTGTAGTAGGTCTATTATTGTGCTTCTTATTCATTAGAACACATTTCTAGCAATTAACTTTAGGTACGTGAAGTGCAGTTTACCGATCATCGATGTCAACAATGTGACAGCCTGAGGGATCCTCCGGAGTCCTTTGAAGAATATATTTCCTGTAGTCTTTAGCAATAAATGGAGGATATTGAGGGAAAATGGGTGTGGAAGTTAGTACAACAAATAAATTAAGGGTTTTTGGTTTTGAATTATGGGGTAGGACCTGGGGTGGGTGATTTGATCCCATTATTTCGGGGATGAAACTTGCGGCTGATTGGGGTTGTGGGTACTAACTTGGGTAATAACCGTTGGAGAAGTACACATACAAACTCCAAAAATGCTAGTAACTTAATAACCTAAAAGAAATATTAACAACTAGTCGGCTACTTCTGACTTTCTCGACAATATTTAGAAGTTAGAACACCATCTCAATGATACCTAGAGCATGCTCAAGGCATCATGTAATCTCTGAAGGTTCCAAGCAACATGATTATAGTCTTTCCTAAAACTAATCTGTATTATCTCCTTGTCACTATCTGATGTTTTATATCCTGTAATAACATATTTAGCTATAACACTTAACAAAAATTAGCTATAATTGCATCAACTGTTCCTTTCAGTTCTGAGCGTAATTATTTGAATGATCATTCCTGGAAAATTAGAAATTCTGTTTCTACGCTAGTAGTATATCTTGAACCACGCCAATGATCAATGTTGTCCTCCTTCTTGAGAAGAGTCTTGCTTATGACGACAAATTTATGTCGATAGTAAATATCAACATTTGTGAATACATAAGATAAGAGGGAATTGAGAAGGCCTGACACTAATTTATTCTGTCTTATTGCTTAGAGTTCCACGTTAGTCGTTATTAAAACTTTGTCATGAAATTTGTCCACATATAAATCATTTCCCTTCTGAAATTAATTACAGATGGAGAGGATCCTTTTCCTCTTGTAATGGTTGGTGGTGTTCTTGAAGCCAATAAAAGATGGGATATAGGGAAAGAAGTAATTATTTGTATCTCCAAGGACTTTCCGGGGGTTCTCCCAATTCGGCCAAAGGTACCTATACTCTACTCCGAGTTATGTGATCATTTAATCATAAATCTCTCTTAATTCTTGCTAAAATATGGTGATAAAATCAGGTGGAGCCTGCAATAGGTGCAGCACTGCTTGCTTGGAATTTCTTGATGAAACAATCCCTACAGGATGCCTTCAGAAATTGACTCTTACAATTGCGAAAGGGATATTACAAGTGTACAGAAGCAAGAACAAAGGAGAACGAGCCCAGACGAGCAAATGATGATTATTTCACCAACTGTAATAGTAATTCTGTGTTTTAGGCTTACTTATCTTCTATATTGTTATTTAATCTTGCCTTTTTCCTAGGTTTCTTGTTCGATTTCGTGAGATTGAATTGGTTTCTTGTCCAAAGCTATCTTTGATTTGAAAATTGTAAACAAACAATTGGAAATATGATAAATATCCAAATGTGATCATCTTTTGAATTGTACTATTTTTTTGCAATTTTGTTTTGGAATTTATATGCCAAGTAAATAATCTTATAATTTTCAATGTGCATGTGTTTATTCTATTCCCACAGCAGTAAAAACATTCTTTTATCACTATAGTCCAATGACTCTTAAATTCATGGTCAGAATTGAAGTTGGGTGCCCAAAACTTACTTGAAAAAAATAGGAGATTCGGATTTGTTGAGAATAAAAAATAGTTCGAATAAAGTTATGAGTAGAATCAGAATAAGACTATACTTGACTCGCTTAAGATTCAAACTATTTGAATTTTCGATTGTGATTCGATAAATACTTTATTGATAAAAATTTGATTAGAAACTCGATTCATTATCTTATAAAATATATAAAATTAAATCAAATTAGGATAATTAATTATTATTATTTAATTTTAATTGTGCTTTTATATTTGTAAAATATAATAGTAAATATATTTTCTCATTTCTAAGTAAACAATAAATTTAATTTATAATATATTTATTATAAAATTAGTTATTATATATGGATACTCGAATTCGAGCTTAAATTTAAAGTTCGCGAGTAGTTTGAATATAATTTCGAGTTATAAATATTCGAGTCGAGTCGACTTGAGTAAATTCTTTCAAATATAATTGGAATTCGAGTTTAAATTTAACATTTTTAGTCGAATTCGATGAGCTCTCTGATCGTTTCGATTCGACTCGTTTACATCTTTATAAAAACTTAGCAGCTCATTGCTCGCTTCAATTCGACTCGTTTACACTCTCATAAAAACCTAGCAACTCCCTGCTCACTTCGATTCTACTCGTTTAGACCCTTATAAAAACCTAACGAGCTGAAATTAACCAGACAAATACAATTATATTGGAGAGGTAACAAAATATAATCAAGCAAAGCAAGAAACATGCTAAAACATAAAAATAAAAGGAAATAAACCGATGAAAATGCTTGGAAAACAACTACTCCAGAATACTTGGCTTGCTTAAAATAAGAGCCAGAAGGAAAACTACAGAGATCATGCAATTTTTAAAATACTCCATTTTGTTGTCCAAATGTGCATGTCAAATTATATATTTCGTTCTCAATGTAAAGTTGCTTCAGGATTTTCAAAGTTGTATGTTTGTGTACGTTCTACATGAAAATTAAGTGTTGATATATTTATTTTTTTTTTGATTATAAGAAAACTTAAATTCATCAAATACCAATATCAAGTACAAGAGCAACATATAATAAAGACAGAACAAACTAGCCACCAATTATTTGTGCTAAAGACAAGCAGCCAATAATTTTCCACATGAAAATTTCAGTAAGGCCAGAAAGAGAGAGATGAAAGAGTTACCTGAATTTATACACATTGATGAAGATAAATATTCTTTAAATACTAAAAATGGTGTATCATCAAAAATTTGCTTCATTCTTGGCAAACTTTAACAAAAAGCTCATAACTGAAGGCTTAACAATGTCCCTCTGTTCAACAGTTCTGGTGTCAAAGACACCCTTTATAACCCGAGCATAGAACCTTTCAAGCTGCGGAATGCCATAGTCTACTGTACGCTCCACCAAAAGCTGCTTGACAGACTCGGTTTTGCTGGTACTCTCAGCGTCTGACATGGTAACATCTGGAGATATGTCCCCGCTAACTTCATTAGAAGTTTCCATCTGACTGCCATCAGCAATTGAGTTCTCTGGTATTTTTTGGTTTGCATCAACTACTTCAGTTTCTCGGGATTTTGGATGCATCGGTTCTTGAGGCTCTGATCCATCTTCTGCACTTGAAACTGATATTCAATGGAACTTCCGCTTATCAGAATTACGGGATAATCTCTCTTCAGAAAACTAAGAGTGTAAACACAACTATTCTTTTTCAAATACAAGAGCTGTTAAGCTATTCACCAACAGCAATTGGATTGGAAAAATTACAACTGAAGGGCATGTATGTAATTTATCTCAGTGTGTCTGATGCTGGAATAATCAAATTATAACCTCATTATGTTCCATTATGCACTCAAGACACAAACTACCTTTTATATATATGCTTATATAAATAACCATTCAGCTCAGCCATGAAGGTGTAGAGACATTGCATATCGTTTACATATTTGATCTTATTGCATCCGGTCAAAATGTTCCAATGTTCTATTTTGGCTTCAGACCTTGGTTTAGGCTTATTGTTGTTTATTGTTTCCCATGTCCAAGAATGGAACCAAAAAAGTGCAAATTTGCATCTTATTATAACTACTAATAATCATGCTAGTAAAAGTTCCTGAAGTACTAATAGCTTACTACTAATAATCATGTTGTTTATTACTACTACTAATAACTTACTAACGGGCGGATCCAGCCCATGAATTCAGTGGGGTCAATTTTTTTTAAACAAAAATTTATAATAAAAATAAAATACAATAAAATAAAGGCGTCAGAATGCGAGGGATATTGCAAATAATTGTGTGATCTATCATATAAAATTGATATTGTTTTATGTAATTGAATACACTTCGAATCCTCGATCTTATGTTATATATAAAAAGATATTTTGTAATTTTTTAAAACACTGTTATTATAAGAGACTTCTTGTGTCCTCTAAAATAAATTACAAAACTAAATAATATTGTTAAAATATTATTTATAATAATATTTTTTGATATTTCATTGTTTGAAACTATCGTAATAGTCTCATTTCAATAGCTGCAAAAATATCATGTTCAATGTAAGTTACTAAACAATATAAAAGAGTGGAGTGTTTGTGTTTGTAGAAATTTGAGACATTTAATAGTCTTTTAATCTGAATTTTTTATTTTCACTAAACACCTTATAAAATCAAAATCAAATTAAAAATTAACTCCCAAAAATTCAGTGGGGTCAATTGACCCCACTGCCCTAAGGTAGATCCGCCCATGCTTACTAATATAAGTGTGAATCTCCTATAACATTCTCGCTAAAAACTATTATTCTCACTTACATGCCACAGTTGACATACTTTACCGATGAAATAAGTATCTTATTATTATTAATAATAATGTTAATGAAGGTCCATGAAGTAACAAAATTATGAATCTCTTACAACATTGTCACTAATAAAATGTGCTCATGCCACAACATTTGACAAAATCATAGATATGTGTAATCCATACAGCCATATGCCGAATGACCATTAAGACTTCCACATAATTTACTAATAAAAGAGAGTCCAAGAAAAGAAAAGAAGAGAAGCTAATGTTAAACAAACAACAGGTCACTATCAAGAATGGGTCATCATTCTTGAATGTCGAGAATCTCGTCATGGTTTTCAGAGAAGATTCCAGTGAATTAACGATAATTGGTTGCGTTCATTTAATGCAATGAGACTTATTTGGAACAGCCACTATAAAAAATACTTCAGGTCATAGAGCAGGGCAAACAGACTATTAAAAGAACGAAGTGGATGACCAAAATCTCTAAAGACTTCTATTACAATACTAGTAAGTACCAACTAGCAAGCACGTGACAATACAAGAAGCAGTTTTCGAATAATACCTCCATGTGCAGCATCAAAATTCTTCTTTGTTCGTTTCAAAGCTTCATAACTTTGATCCAGATTAACCTCTGGCTGGACATTACGAAGACGAGCACTAGCTCTAGTCACAGTTGCCATCTGAACAACAGGAGCTTGATGAAAAATAGAGCCTCCTAAATCCTCAGGCATGAAAACTGGACCCCCTTCAGCAGCAATCTTCTCACAGAATGCAGCCAATGCTGGGTCTACTTGTGACAGCATTCCATGCACCTGAAAATGGAGGATGGAGAGAAACAATCTTGCCACATAATAGATCAAAGTCCCTAGAGGAAAGTTGAAGACAAATGATAAAATGGACGTACTGCATCTCGAAGCTCAAAAGCTCTACTCACGATCCTAGCTCCATTGTAATCATCTCCATTATATCTCTGTACAACAGAAATTTCAAATTACACATGGCAAAGAGACAAGCAATTAGGAGTGGCTGTCACACTGGGTTTGCAATCATTTTTCATACCAAAATGGGATGAACATTTGAGACACTTGAGACCCCTAAGCATTATCCTAATGAAATTATGATAAACTTAAACGTGATCGGAACAAAAAAAATTGGTAAATGGGACTCTTTTTGTGAAACGGAGGGAGTACTACTATGTTTAATATATTTTGCAGTACTATGGAACATTAATTTATTGAAATAAATTGCATTTGTCAGGAACAGCTCGTCACTTGTCATAAATTGCTTGGCATCGTCTTAAATTGTAGGTTGACGAGAATAAATGCAATGTTCTCATTCTAAATAGTAGAAAAGACTTGATAAACATAAAGCTAACCAGACCCAACTAAATAGGAGTCAGTTTTTCAGTAGATACACCATATGGAAAAAAAGTACCCACACACATGTGGGCATGCAACAAATCTTATAGGTTTAGCTAGTGTATTACTACATACAACATACAAACCTTAGCATTGATCAAAATAAGATCAAAATCCTCCAAAAATGCTTTGCATGTGATATATTTGCCACTATCGACATGTTGCAAGAGAGTTGCGATGTCCATAGGGTTTTGAATGATAGAACGATAGTTTGGTGCATCCTCATCCATGACTGGATAATGAAAGGCACTGAAACGCTTGTCATACAAAATCCTGCATTACAAATGGAGAAATATTATGAGAGGTCTTCAAATGCCTGGCACATACAAGCCTGAGCTTGCTTGACAGCACAAACCGAAGTATCAAAAGTGTGTTTAAGCAAAACTCCTAAAGTTGAATCCAGAAAACTAGATATCTTATAAAGAGACAATAGATCGGATACTTTTTTTAAACTTATCTACATATATATATATATATATATATATAGATATACATAGACATATATATTATAATAAGATTCATCTATTTAGATGTATATCTATCAGATTGTAGCTTCATGTACCAAATATTTCCATATTACAACATCCGAGTTTTTTGTTCCGACAGCGTTGATAGAGAATGGATGCGTGGAAAATAATTATTTTTGCCGTGATGTTCATGAATGGACTACAAAGATAATTATTTTTGTTCCGAATATTACAAAGATTTTCATCTTTGGACTGTTGGAGACGGAGTTACTTCGATGGTTCGTTCAAGCATTTTCGTTTCATAAATTACTACTATTCCAGTTATGTCATGGTGTAGGATTATTTGGACACACGCACACACATAAAAGAAATACAAAACTTCCTATTCCCCATCTTCATCAGTATAACAATACATTCTACCAGGTAAATATCAGCAATATGTCATCTGCGTATAATATATTCACAGTATCATTAACTTACCCTTACCCTGACCCTGACAAATTGCCAAGTGTTTGAGATTAATTACTTAGCTATAACCTTGTTCGACGATAACTTAAATGATACAGATGGAGGAGTTAACTTACTTCCTCCTTAATTCTTGTTCTTAATCTTATCCTTGGACCCTTCACGAGGTTTTTGTGTTGTTCCTTCCCCTATCTCTTAGGACTTAGGAGTCATTATTAGGGTTGGCTTCCTTTAGCCTACTTTATCTGGATGAGAATGCTCCATCTAATAACAGACTCAATATTGACGTCTTGCTTCCAAAGCATAGTGCTTACAATTCTCACCGGACATGTGTGTGTTGTGTTGCAGGTTAGTGAGTCTAGTCCTCACCTTTACCTTCATTGTCCTGTAAAATGGGAGCTTTGGTGTTAATTGTTTAGTGCGTTGAAGGAGTGTTAAGTTTTGCTCTCAGACAGCAAAGATTTTCTTCTTTTCCGATCCTTTGGTTTAAAGGGCTGATGGATGGCAAAATTCTTAGGCATCGAGGGTGCGGGTGCTTTGCCATCCTTTCTAGCATTTATATGAGCAAAATCACATGCATCTTTATTGGTTGTAGTTTGAATGGACATTTTCCTTGCTTTTTTGTTGGCATTGGTCAATGGGTGCTTTTAGGGATTGCTTTATCATATCCATGTATGAATTGGAGGGCTGACCTAGACTGTGACTTTGTACATCTTTTGGTTTTGTTTGAAGGGATATCTCATCCTTGCTTCCAGAAAATTATTTGCTCCCTTATATAATCTTTTCTTTTCATCCAGAAAAAGTAAGATAATCCAAGCACAAAACTATGTAATGTCAATTGATTAATTTTAAGTGTAAATGCCAAAAGGTGATTTAAGAGAATCGTGGATATGGAAAATTGTTACAACAAACTATGGACAAACACAGAAATCCACGAAAAAACAAAGAAGACACAAGATTTACGCGAAAAATCCAAATTGGGAAAAACCGCAAGCGAGAGGCAGAAGATATCATTATATCAAAGTGTGAAGAGAACTCTCACACCCAAAAAGCCCGAATTCACCCAAACTATTTCTCTTTGGAGAAGGACTACAAAACTGAGAAAGATAAGTATACAAAAATCCTAGCTACAATACCATATACAGCTGGCTAAAAATATAATATGCCCAAATAAAAAAGCATGTCCAACCCTCGGGACTTCAGCGTTTCAACCTCAATCCTCCGCTGCCACTACTAAGTCTAAACATCATCTTCCTTTTCCTTCAGCTCGCCGCAATATATGATTTGGGTTGAGTCAAATGTCGAATCTCAAATTAGAACTCGAAACACACATAACAAAACATCAAGATCACCCAAGCCCCTAATGCAGTACCTCTGTAAAGACCTATTCTGACTATCATATAAATATGTCAATCTTTAAAATTGAGATATTGATTTCAAAATTTCCAACATCATTTTTTGTCGGTGTATTATGAGAAGATTATATTATAATACTATAAAGAGGAATCTGATGTGATACACATGTAGCACAAACTTGTACTAAAAAATACGTAATTAATTGCAAAATTTTATTAGAATGGAATGACACAAGTCATGATTAACTCACCGATTGCAAATATCACGAAGGCACATGCGCAACCGGCGAAGGGCATGCCCTTCTGCTTCAGCCTTGGCTTTTAACTCAGAGGCCTTAGGGCCAGTAGCCACCTTTGGTGCCTTGGGGAGTTCAAGCAGGGAAGCTGATTTCTGGGACTTCTTAGTTTTGCTGTCAGATGGTATTGACAAAGCAGCTTCAATCAAACGATCAAAAAATATAGATCTATCTTCAGTTGATGGTTTGTCCACTACATAGCTGTTAAGAAACAAATATAAATTACCATTTCATTAGCTTGAATATCCCTGGTCTAAAGAGTAAAGTCACTAGAACAGGTGGTGAAGTAACGTTTAGCTTAAAATGAACAAATTTTGCAAAGCCAAAGGAGAAATAGTATTATCAAGTGACAAATCAATTATCATTATTAATTCCTTAGGTAAAATACCAACAGTTCTTTGTACCAAAGAGTAGTATTACAAATTATATAACAAATGCTCCAAATGTTAACAGAATCATTGTCAATCAGGAAGAAGATGCATTAAATAAATCGCAAATGCTTAAGATGCTACCAAGTAGCCAGCAGAAAAGGGGATATAAGAATGCAACCACAACATAGAAGTACAAGAATCACCAAACATTACTGGAAAACAAGAAGCTATATAAAAGCCCAAAAACAAACGCACAAGACCCTGACACGGACCACTTAGTCCACCATAAAAGATACGCACCAAAGGGTCTTAAATCGCATAGAACAATTGGTAAGGTAAATACAAGCTTGATGGATTTTGAAGGTTTTTTTGCAAGTTGTTACTTTAAGGAGTGTTTCTTGCTAAGCACTGAAAACTTTTGACCATAAAACACAAAGATACTTGATCAGATGAGGGGGGAAAAAGAAAGAAGAAAGACAGTCCAGATACCCATGCTCGGCTCGGTTATGCTTATTCGAGTCGAGTTGAAGACTAAGTAAGCAAACTTTCATCAACGTGGCAGCAGAAATAAAGGTTTTATGCTATAAATTGATAAGAAAATTAACATAACTCAAGTAACAAACACTTAACCTCCCTAAAGCAAGGAGCGTTATTATATCAATATCTTGTGCCAAAGTTTTTTCAGCACAGTGATTAAGTATTGACATGCACACAAAGGGAAAGCCTGTAAAAGGGAGTTGATACTGGTGATTATAATGGGCATAGGGAAACGAGCATTGGTGTCCAATATGAAACCAAGGCCAACGACAAGCTTAAGCTGGACACTTGCATAAAGATGCATAAATATATGCATAAGCTTCATATAATTAATTGGAACAAACAATGCTTGCCTCATATAATGATTAGGAAGAAAGAAATTGGTTGCTGACTTCCATTGTAAACGAATGGATAAGGTGCGTGCCAATTCACAATGTAGAAAGATTATAAAATTGCTTATTTTGAAGCTGACATTGCAAGCTTAGGATGACGAATATAATGCAGTAGACAGATTAGAAACAGTTAAACACTACACCAGGGAGTAGCGAATAAAACATGGGACTCAATTTGGTAAAACATACACACTATGCTGCGGAAATACTGAAGAATGGTCTTCATTCAGCTCAACAGGTGGAAGTGAGCATGTTCCAAGTAAAAATATGGGAAAGTCCGAAGGCAATTCTTCCAACAATGTCAGCAGGACAGCCTTAAGTTGCTCATGTGCCTGACAGCACAAACATGGTAACATCAGAAGAGGTGTAAAGTCAATTACTTCCGCAATGGATTGTCAAAATGTTAAATTTGATTATGTTCTCTAAAGTAAATTAGCATAAGATGGAAGAGGAATAAGATATTCCAAACAGATGCACATTTTCCGCCCAAAGATGGAACTGAGGTAAGTAGAGTATTGATGGTGTGGTTCTCCTTGCTTCACCAAATATATGCACCAACGCCTCCTCCGGCGTCTTAGCACTGGGATCAGAAAGTAGAGAAGGAAGTCCAAGAGAATGGACGGGAAATTTCTCTAGTTCATGTAAAATTGCAGGTCCCAGATGATCCTGCAAAACTTTAGTAGTAAGTATTGGCAGTTCTAATTAGTATAAATTATATCACAAGTTCCAAAAATTTACCAGCCCAACGCCGTCACCACCACATAGAAGAAGTCGAGGCCTGTACACTAGAGGAATAGTAGAACCATAGGAGAGCTTAGAAAGCTTGCTTGATTCTGAAGAAATTGCAATGACAGGAAAAATATCTGATATTATACTCATGGTCTTCTGGAAATGTCTTCGTAGGCATGGTGCAACAACTGATGACAATGGCCGAGACTGCACAATTGAACCTCTATGAGCAGCTGGAGTAATTGTTGACATGGCTTCAATAAAGTGAAATTTTTCCACCTCCACTGAATCGACATCAATCACAAATTTGTCATCACTTGTGTAAACTTGAGGATATTTTTCACGAAAAGCACGAATGGCAGCTTCAGTGCACAAAGCTTTTAAATCAGCACCACAATATCCTACACAACTGGCTGCAAGTTCCAATTTTAGCTCCTTTGAAGGAGGTTGTTTCCATTTCCGAGTATGGATGTCTAATATTTCAGCGCGTGCCTCGCAACCAGGCAAAGGAAAATTGAATTCTCGATCAAATCTACCAGGACGCCGCAAGGCTCCATCAATAGCATCAATCCTGTTGGTTGCTCCAATTAAAACAACCTGTCCCCTAGAGTCAAGACCGTCCATCAAGGCAAGTAAAGTTGACACTATGGAATTGTGAATCTGCTCTTGCTTGCTAGATCTAACAGGAGCGAGTCCATCTATCTCATCAAAGAAGATAATGGAAGGTTGATTCCTTTGGGCTTCTTCAAAAAGTAGTTTCAGTTGTCGTTCAGCCTCACCAACCCATTTGCTAAGCACATCAGCACCCTTTCGCATATAAAAGCTGACCTTCTGGCCAGCTTTTGAAGCAGCACATGCTAATGCTCTTGCAATCAGTGTTTTCCCTGTACCAGGGGGGCCACACAGTAAAACCCCCCTTGGAGGGGTGATATGGTAATTCGCAAAAAAATCTGGATACAACAAGGGAAAGAAAACCATTTCTTTCAGTGCGTCGACATACTCAGAAAGGCCACCTATGTCATCAAAACTTACACTCTCATCGATCTGTAATGGTTGAATATCAGCTCCTCCCTTGGAACTTGGCCCAGCAGTTTGGATCCCAGCAGTTGAATTAGCAAAAGCGTCACTTTGATGACCCCAACCAGATGCAGCAGCATTCAAACCCCATGCTGATGTCCCATGCATGTCTAGTCCCCCCAAAAGCCAAGGTGGCCCAGCTCTGCTCCCACCTCTTCCCCAAGGAATAGGAGGGCCTTGATCCAGCTCATCCACAAGAAGGGAGTCATCCGAGTCTTCGGCTCGTGTTAACCGATGACGTTTATGAACTCGGGGTCCGCCTCTTCTTACATCCCTGCTAACCTTATTCCCCATTCCTTGCTGCAGTACTCTTCGAGGGGATCTCGGTCTTTGCTTACCCTCCTCAAGAGAGAGCCTGCGCACATCAGCCCGGTTACGAAGATCATATCGTCGCCTGCCTTCCTGTTCGTCCTCACCCTCTTCATCGTCACCATCTTCCTCACCTTCATCTTCACCCTCACCCTCATCTTCACGGTCACCATCCCCGCCAACCTCATCCTCACCATCATTATCCTCCACATCATTCCTATTTTGCTGTACATCTTGGCCAACCTTTTCATCAGAAGTATCTTCTTCATCATCATATTCTAGATTTATCTGTTCCCTTGCAACAGCTTTTCCACGACGAGGTCGCAGTCCTGCACGACGAGGTCGCAGTCCTTCACGTCTAGGCAATAACTCATCCTCACTATTATCCATCCGATTCCTTGAGCTTCTATACTTGGGGCTCTGAAATGAAATCACACAGCACTTTAGTCCCCAGATAAAATAACTATCTCAGACCTGAATGAGGCAACACTGAAACCTCTAAATCTGTCAAAACCAAACAAAAAGCTGATCTATACTATTATTGCATGATTAGAGAATATTAAACCTCACCATTAGGTCATTGTCCTCTGTTCCAGAACTATCAGTGTAGTCTTCCAGGTTTACAGCCATCCTCCTTTTTCTGGTAGAACGACGAAGATTGGTTGCGACTGACTGAAAAAAACTAGGACAGTAAATTGTCAGAAATAGAAAATTACATAAATAAATTTACAAAATAGAAAATAAAGTGGTAATGAGGAAATAACTGAGAGAAGATGACTCGTGTTTGGACCAGAACAAAAGGGCATTATCTCCTATCTGATATGAGGAAAGATCATGCTAGGGAGTATATGTACCCATGCGTTTACAAGATGATACAAGAAAGCGATAAGAAATTGAAGTCATCATGGAAAATTCTTGAAACCACGAGTAATATCAACAGTAAAATGATACTATTGTGCAGAAGAGAGGCCAAAAAATGCTATCACTGAAAAAGGGTAAATCCTGTCAATTAATGACGTGGACAAAATGAGACCAAGCATATATACTTCAGAAGAGTTGTATTATACCAAGTACACATTAACTATACATTTCAAAGAAGAAATAAAAACACATCTAGCCTGCTCTGTAGTTGTTCAATATTAGCATGCTCATTAGAGTCTAGATATAGAAAGAATCTTAATTAATGCATGGAGCTTATAAATATCAAGACATCAACGATGCAATATTTTTATATATACAACGGAAAAAACTTAATAAACAAATAAATAAATAATCTTCAACTGATCCTGCCCGTAGTATCTATAAAGTACGCTTGAGATAAAAACGGGAAAGACACATACATTTGCATTTGGAGTCTTCACAGGCCGGTTTCCAGTACGCAACATCTTTGCAATCTGAGACGCTGCAGTCCTTGTTTTAGTCTTGCTTCGCTTAGGGCGATGAATGGGGGTTGTGTAATATCCAAACGAGCGACCATATACTTTTGGACTTCTCCGTAACCTATCACTTGTCCGCTGGGGCCTGTCCCCTTGACCATCTCCTTTAGAATACATTGGCAGTCACTAAGCTTGTTGACTATATCTTCTCATGAACATCAAATAGCCAACCTATATATGATTTAGACATAAGAAAAATCATATTTCTGCAATCAAACAGCAGGAAAAAATGGCAATAACAATCCACATCATACTTAAAAATAGAAGCACGAAACAATGGAAAATTTTTAACGTAATATATGCAGAAAATTGTTCAGTATATGTCTATTACTATGGTAATAGCAACTTGTTTTGATAAATCTAAAGTTTCTAGTGTTTTCTGACCAAGAATCATAGAGCATATCATCTTTCCTCCTTAAAGAATGGCAACAGCACTTGCACTAAGCACGAATTGAATAAAACCAAGCAGAACAAAGATAATGGCATCTACAATCTTTACATAAACCACCAATCCCATCTGTGATAGGTAAAGTAGGCTCTCTTAGAACTGTTTCCAAATTAACTAGCTAAAGGTTGCAACAAGCCTAGCTATCCAAATACAAGCCATGACTGTTATTCCAAGTATTTCAGCTAAAACCTATTAAATAATAAACATTAGAGAAAAATAAGAAGTAGGCACCAGACATGGGACACGCTAAAAAATATACATTTAAACAATATCAGTTTAATCAAATTATTAACAAAATATAAATTAAATTAATCCCCCACTTCATCATTCATCCAAAGTCCACCTTGAAATATAAAATTAACAGCTATAATGTACAGCCTGAATCTCCAAATAATTTAAAATAATTGCATTGTTTAAATTCCGTAAGTTAAACAATGTATGAAATGAAAGTTATTCCTTTCTATTGATGAAGGTGTTTCCTAGACCTTTTAATTTACTATATATAAACTTAATCAAATTTAACATAAACGATCCCATTTTAAGGGATAACCAAAAACTACCTAAATCATCAAAAAAAACTCAAAAACAGGCCATCTATTCGAGACTCAGTCTATGTATACCAATATATATATATATATACACACACACACATATATACATTAATATAAGTATAGAATGTGGTTGAGAGGGAAATGACAAATTATATTAGAAATCAAAACTATACGCAGAAAATGGAAAAGGGAAAGATACAATTGGATAAAGCCCTAGCTCCGATAGGAAATCTGCGCCCAATTTGCTTCTTCTTCTCGTGCTTCTTTCTTCTACTTCGTCTTCGCCTGCTATCTCTCTACTGTTCCTTTCAGAAACTCCTCTGTACCCTCCTGGCGTTAGGTCTTTTGACGATTTCTTTATTTTTAATTTTATTTTTTTTCGAGGCAAACAAAAATATTGTTTTTTCGCGGTAGGAGGAGTGCTAACAATAATACTGCCTCAATTCGTATTCAAAATACAAATAATTCATAATACGAGTAAATTTTAAAATTTAATAAATTATACGAATCTTTTTAAATTATAATTTTTTATTAATAATCAGACCATATTAGTTTAAATTGTTCGAGTTCGATTTGTGATCGTACTTAACTCAGTAATTAAACAAGCCTTAATTAAACTGTATTTTATACTCGATAAATTTTTTAAACCAAATTTGAGCAACTAAATACTCGACTCGGTTAAGTTCATTTACACTTTTAATAATAACCCCTTTTTTTATAAAAACTTTATTAACGTACTACTTCCTCCATTTCAAATTATCTACACTTTTGATCATTCTTACACTTATTAAGAAGCTTATTTATTATGCTAAATTTATCATTAAAAGTACAATTACATTCATAATTATGCAATTTGGGATTATACACTTATGAGGAGAAATAATAAATAAATAGAGTAACCACTTTAATTGTTTAGAAAATAGCAAAATACAATTATTTTGGTAAAACGAAAATTCTTTATAACATCAAATAGTTTGAGATGGAATATAGGAATTAGGAAAAGAAAGAAATCCTATTTACTTTTTCTTAATTTTCTCCCATTTTCCTTTATCTTCTAGAAGAAAATAGAAATATATGTGAAAAGGATTTTGATATACATGTGTATTCTTTTGTATATGATAATTCATTTTTTTAATTAAGCTAGATTTTATAAACTTAATTTATATTGTCAATAGTAAATAATTTATTACTTTCTAATTATTAGGGACCATAGTTATCCACGCAACAAAAAAAGTCCATATAAAATTACAATGACAAGATATATCATTTTCCAAATATTTTTAAGAGCTAGATGGGAACATCCACAGAAAGAGGTCATCAAATATTTAGAACTTGAAGTCTTTGTTGATGAACACCATCAGAAACTATCAACTCGTCTTGTTTTTCCACAGGCGGAACCATCAGTTCTACATCTTCATAATCATTGTCGTCATCGTCGTAGTCATCCTCCTCATCGACGTCTTCATTGTCATCGATATGCTTGGGGAACTTCACAGCATTTGGCTCATTCGGATGATGATCGCCTTGTCCTACAAGCTGGTAAGCTTCCATCTGTTCTTCCGCTGTTTTTGCTAGAGAGAGAAGAATATTCTTGGCTTTCTGATCTGGAGGAACCCCAGCAGATTCCATCTCTTTGAACCAAACTACAGCGTTTCCAAAATCCATGTTCTTGCCATATGCATCCATGATTGTAGTGAAGACGGTTTGATTCGCTTTTATGCCACTTACAATCATTTCTTCATATTTCTTCATCATCTTCTCTAAATCATTAACCTTAGCATACCCTTTGATAAGAATCCCATATGTAACAACATTGGGTTTAAATCCATCGTGTTTTATTCTTCTGAAGAATTTCTCAGCACCCTCCATATCAGATGCATTTACATAAGCCGATAACATCGTTGTATAAGAGCAAAGATCAGGTGTACACCTACCAAAAATAAACATCAAATTTTACCATCACCTCATATGCACTGCATACCAGATCAGATGTTAAGTTTCCAATATGGAAAATATCCATGCTCCAAAAATACACTTTTCAATCTAGTGGTGAACCTAGTGCATATTTTGACTAGGATAAAAAATGGCATGCCCTAGGTCCAATAAGCAAACTAATCGAGCAGTAAGACCATAGTCTGTTCAATCACCACAAAAGTATTTCGTTTTAGATGGAGAAGAAGGGTGATTGCACACTTGCCAAGGGATCACCGAAAGCAAGTTAATATAGAGAGGTATATGTATATAATAGCTTCAAAAGACATTTAAAGCCTAGAAGCAGTTATAACTGTGGACGAACATGAGATAAAATTATATACTATTCCCTCTATTCCACAAAAAGATTTTTTTCCCTAGACAATTTGCGAAATCCTATATTTTAAAGTTGATATGAATTTATTTAATTTTGAATTTTTGATCAATGCAATAGTCAATATTGTAAACTATTTAAAAAGTATATTACCAAGTACAAAATTGTTATTATGAAGAATTAAATAAATTTACAACCAAATTTGAATTTTTGGATTTTGCAAAATAACTAGGAACAAAGCCAGATTGGACTCTTTTTTCTTTGAAACGGAGGAAGTATCATTTAGTGTACATTTCACATCAGAAATATACATCTTTCTTTAGCCCATAAAAGATAAAAAGTATGTGAAAGACATTTTTTTTTTCAAGTATTACTGCCTCACAGTACAACTTTAACATACTCATTCTACACTTTTACTGCAGATGCAATTTGGTACAGTTCTAGGGTGAAATGAAAATAAGCTACAAATAACTTTCATTAGTGAATCTTTCCAACTATGATGTCAAAGATTTATTCACGTAGACAAGGGAAAATTTGGTCTAAGCACGCCAGTTGTAAGGATACTATATTCACAAACACTAATCTGCACCAAAAAACTCGATTAATATGATGATTTCCAGAAGTAAACATAATCCAACCACAAGTAATTCAAAACTAAAGAGTTCAGTTTTAGGCATTTGTAGGGATAAATAAAGGATGCACCAGGAGAACACCTTAATTATCTTATCCTCGTATTTTTTGTTCAAAAGTATTAGATGTTTCAATCCTACAAGCCAATCAATGGTAGAAAAAGGAGAGGTTAGATATAGGGAAATCTTGGACACCTGAGACTCAACAGGAGTAGCCATTAATAAAGAGCCAGCCACTTATAGTAGCAGATAAAGAAGATATATAATATATGAGGGAAGGAGGGTAAGTAATATGAAGAACAAAGAAGAGAAATATAAAACAAAGAACAATGATAACAAAAATGTAATACCTTATCAGAGAAAACAAAGAAATAAACTTATGAAAACAAAGAACAAAAATGAACTTATGAAAACAAAATAAAAATTAACTTAGGAAAAGGTAAGGGATAAGAAAGTAGAAAACAAGATGAAAAACAAAGAAGAGAAGAAGTAGAGAGAGAGAGCGCGGTTTCCACAAAAATGTGTGATAGATGAAAAACTATGTCTCACAAGGTTGATTCATCTCCAACAACAAAATTAAAAACCAACAAAGTGGTGAGGATTATTTCTGCCTTAATACCTTATTTTGGATTTTGAGCGTTATAAATAAACTGAAAGGATTGGATTTGATGATTTGAGGAGCATAAAGTGAACTTTAGCTTAAAATTTATAACTAAATTTTCGCTGGAGGATTTTCATTATATATCTCCCTAAATCTACACTATCTTCCTCCTGAGGTATCACATATCAACCCAACTCCAATTGCCAATCACTCAAGAGTGCCTCTTGAGTGTTTCCTTGTGCATACATGGGTGTGAGTCTCAGGGTGAGTTTGTCAGGATCGGAGATTCGAACTCATATTTATAAGCTTATATATAACATATGTCTATAACAAAGCACTGGAATGATCCTGACTCAGCTCAATAAATGTTACCTGTCTCTTCGCATGCTCTTGAAGATGGTACGAGCTTGCTCCACCATTCCCGATATTGCAAATGCATCAAGTAAAATATTATAAGCTTTTTGTGTTGGCCTGAAAAGAGAAAAAAGACATTCCTCTTTACTTGGCGCTCAGATGGTCACGAAACTCTATATATTAAATAACCTGGAATTAGCTTAACACACCTGACACCAGCATCAAGCATCTCCTCAAAAACAGCTAATGCTTCTTCTTCCCTTCTAGCTTTCCCATAAACATTAATGAGCAAGGCATAGCTCACAACATCAGGTTGAAGACCAGCTCTTTGCATCTAAAATTATCATTACTCTGATGAAATCATTATGAACTTAAATTAAAAGGGAAAGCCAAGTCCAAATTTAAAGAAAAAAATCCTTTCACAGCTCAAAATGAACATCCAGAAAGTATGAGGTAAAATAAGAAGAGCAAATTTCGGTTATTTTAATACCAGAAATAAATTCCTTTAGAAAGATTTTTAAAAGAGAAAGGTCAAATAGAATGATTATTATCTCTCATCATCAATCTCAGTCACTTTGAAGCTGTTTATTACACAAATAGAGAAGGTGAGATTTTAACAAACATATCTATACATGTATATTAAAACACAGGCAGCTACTAAGAACATCCTCAAGTTCATCTTGCAAGCAAAGAAAGGAGTTGCTGCAGCACTTCTAAAGACTATTATCAGAGCTAATAATAAGTTATCCAACAGAATTTTTCCTTTTTAATTTCCTTACATAATTTGTAAGGGGACGAATTTCGTAAAGCCAAAGGCAATTACATGAAAAAAGCCAATATGGATATAAATTTAACCTATATAAAGGGAAAAACAATCACATATTTTTATTTAAATTTACCTGGTCATAAATTCTTGCGACCTCTTTGTAATTAGCTTCATATGACATTAAGCTGTTATATGTAACTGTAGTGTGCCGAATTCCTCGCTCAGCCATTAATGAAAATAGTTTACGAGCTTTGTCATAGCTCCCAGCCTTTTTATGCATATAAATCATCATATGGAACATTTTCTGGTCTGGCTTTAAAGGTGAAATCTCCTTGTTCAGAAGGGTTTCAAAAATTTCTTCAGCTTCTTTAAACTTGTCTCCCTGCAATATTCCCAGTTACACTAACGAGGTTCAAAGTTCCAGTCTAGACATAAGAGCAACAAGCCAACAATAATACACCTATATCTTACTCAATAAACAAACACGAGCGCATAAATGTTATTAGGCCACAGCAAAAAAAATTACACAGAGAGCTACTAAGGAATGAAGAAGAAGGAGCCGTCCCTCATACTATAGGAATTGTGATGAACAAAATGTGTTCAAGACGAACAAATGCAATATGCACAAAATTTTAAGTTTTCTTCTCTAACTTAAAGTTTATAACATCAGCAAAAAACATACAATAATCTGAAAAGATCTAACTTGAACTGATTCTCCTTTCCACCATCAGTGTTATTAGTTATTACCAACCACACTCCAGCAATATATCAGAGAGAAAATTTAGACTGTAACCATAATATGACCCATCAGAGTAAATCGATCCTGTCAAAAATGAGTCTTATTTGTAGGTTTGATTTTAACCTGTGGATATTCTATCCATAAAGTTACATTAATTAATATTTGAACCATACAGGTATTTATATTCAAGCACTAGCAAACACCTTTTCAAAGTATGAATCACTATTTCACAAATTTGATTAGGCAAGATATAATGCAATTCTATACCGCATTGTCAGACTGCTTCTCTTCTCTTTATCTTAGAACCTTCACCCAAGAGTGTTCAGACTAATGCTTTTGTTGATTTTATATCATGAATGCCTAGGATGCTAACTTGACACGTATAGCTAAGAATTAAGATATACAAAAATCCAGTTACCTCAACAAATATTTTAAGAATTAATTGATATGTTACAGCAGAAGGTTCAGGTCCTGAAGATTGCATCCTTCGAAACGTTGCTTCTGCTTTATTGTATTGACCTCCTTTTCCATATGCTTCCATAAGAGCAGTGTGTGATACCACACTCGGGGGATAGCCCTTTTTGTTCATGTAGCCTAAAACGCTTTCAGCCTTGTTAAAGTCCCCCTGCTTTCCATAAGCTGTAATAAGCATCAGAGCATCCATCTCGTTGAAATCCCACCAATGTTGAGTCCGTATCCATTCAAGAATCTAGAGGAGAAAGAAGATTAATGCAATCAAAGGTATTAGAACATCGAATCAGATTGAACACAAAAAATAAGGAAATCATGTGCAGAATCTGTTCCTCTTCATGTATAAAAAATAAAGTACAACTGAGCCTAGATAGTCAGAGCAATTCCCTCCTGAAGGTCTCGGTAAGTATAATCGTTGACCGGAAAATTTACACTAGATTCTGCTTCTCATTATTTATGCTTAACTAGTTTTATATGACATATAATGATACAAAATGTTAGATAATTATATGGAACACATGGAAATTGAATTTAGTAACATTACATTATTTATCATTAAAGATTTGTAGTTTGGACGAGCTCACTAGGGATTTTGTGGCAGGGTAACGAAGAGGAGGACAAATATAACCTTGTGAGTTTGACAAGTAAATGACTATGGATGTTTGTGGTGGAGGGTCATCTTTGCAATAGGGGAGTGGTTAGTAAATTTGTCCTTCGCCAGGAGGTTGCTTTGTTGCCGAGAGGATGATTCCTTATTGAGGTAGGGTGTGGAAGGCCATTTCTAACGGGTTGGAAGTTTTTTTCAGACCACAAAGTACATGGTGGGGGATGGAAGGAGGATGGATCCTTTTTGGCTCAAACTATTAGGTTTATTAACCTATTTGCCATCACGGTAATGGGGATACTTTGGTGGTAGATTATGAGCCAGAGGTTCCAAGATTGGGAGTTGTAGGAGGTCGAGTCCTTGTTTATGCTATTAGCGGAGGTTGGTCTCCAAGGGGAAGGGGGACGATTCTAGTAATGGAAGGAGCATGGAAGGGGTTTGTTTTCTATGAGGTTGTTTTATCGGTTTTAATAGGGGCCATGAAGCGGAGTTTCCTAGGCTAGGTGCACCATTTGGAGCATGAAAGCTCCTCATCCTCAAAAGGAACCTTCCTCGCTTGGACAGCTGCTTCAGGAGAGGCATTAACGCAAGAATTTGTGGAAATGTAACAAGTTCATCGTGAATAGATGCATTATGTGCCACGGGGATTGGGAGTCAATAGATCATGTGTTGCTCCAATTGAGGTTGTGCAGGATTTGGGAGTTTTCTCTAGTGCTGTTAAAGTGGGTGATAGCAAAATAAGCTTTGAGGCTTTTGCAGGCGCGAGGTGTTATCAAGGTCAATAGAGAGATGCGTAGGCGGTGGACAGTGATTCCCAATTGTTTGTGGTGGACTATGCGGAGTGAGAGGAATTGCATAGTGTTTAGGGCAGGGAAAGACCTCTTGTACATATTCATATTCTGCTTTAGAGTTAAATATGTATTTTTCTTGAGGGAAGTAAATCCTTGTTCTACAGTATGTGGTTTGAGACTACCCGGCTGCCGCGGCTTGTGATAATTATTATGCCTTTTGTGCGCTCTTAGACCCTTTTTTGTCATGGTATTCTTTTTGTAGGGACTGCGATTTTGTGCGTAGTCTCCCTTTTTTGTATATTCATAGTGTACATGGGAGCCACCCCCTTTCGGTGGCTTCTTTTATAAATTATTAATTTAGGAGAGAAATAATAATAATAAGAGTAGCACTTGCATACCTCACCAACAAGTTTCCATTTCTTCAGCTGCTTAAATCTAACCAAGGTTCCAAGAACCAGGTCTTTAGGAAGAGCCTCATTCTTGACCCTTTGACTTCGGAGTACTGAAACTGCAGAGCCAACCTCTTCAATTTCATTCATCAACTTCCTCCAGTTCTTCTGATCTGCTTCATCATTAGCATCCTTGAAGACTTCTATTTTCTTCCTCTTTTGCATGAACTTTCGAGGTGCCAACATACCGAGACAAACTATCTCTGCTCTTCTATGGATTTTGACATCGGCTTTAACTGAATTCCCACTTATATTCTGGTTACTGGATTAAAGCACATACATATGAGTGATACAGATATTATAAACTTCTCATACTACTATTATCAAAGCTGGGTTCCAGGAACCATATCTGCTAAACAATACAAGGAGTATATACAACAATAAAATGGCGCTATTAGTATCCCTTTGTGTGATATGGTCATTCAACTAGAGTACACTTTGTATAGTAACAAATTACAATTCGAAGAACCGAACAAATACTGATCTTTGAAAAAGCCATACTCCATTCCACTATATAAGAACCGTTTTGACTAGTTGAAGTCAATTTGGGATATTTTAAACTCAAATCAAATCTAATATGAATTCATATAATTTAATTTGGTGCAATTATGAAATTTATAAGCTATCTTAAAAGTACTACTGTTTAGAGTATTTGTTATTTCAAAATTTAAATTAATAACATCAATTTGAATTTGAGAATGTCTCAAATTGACTTCTAAAAGTCAAAATTGCTCTTATATTTTAGGACGCGGGGAGGAGTACTGTTTTCCTTTGTTTCTTTTCCCAAAACTTTATGTTAAAGATATCGCCATGGTAAGAGAGATGCAAAATTCTGATTATTCCAGTTTATATATTTGATGAATGATCTGTAACGGTAAAAAGGGACTTTCTAAAAATTATTAATTGGACCATTCTGTCTAAAAAATTGGACGGACATCAAATTCCATCTCCTATTTTCATACGTGGCTTTTAAAAGAAAAAGGAAAAGACAACTAAATGTTAATATGGCTTATCAGTTGCTTCCAACGTGGATATTTTGCCATTGACTAAACTTTGTTTTTTTATATTTTTCTTTCTCTCTCCTCTTATTCATCTTCAACCCAGAAAACACGTCTTTCTCTCTCCACTTCTTCATCTTTGACCCAGAAAACACATGCCCAAATTGAATCATCCCAAATTGAAACCCTAAATATATTCCCGAATTGATTATAGTTTCTTTTTCTTTCTCTCTCATCTTTTTCATCTTCAACCCTAGATACATTCCCCAATTTGATTATAGAGAAACATGAGCAAAAAGATGATAGAAGAACTAGGGTTACAGAAACATACAAAAATTAGGATCAATTTGCTGCGAAAAAATAGGGCTTTTGCTCGATAATTAATTCTCACACTACTGTGAGCCAATCCTGCTTCTCTTATGGCTGCATCTTCGACAATTGCACCATCCAATGCTATGAATTTTAAAACTACCCTGAATCGACCTAGTGAACCCACAAACACGAAATCATTCACGTACTGATCGAGATTGAGAATGAAGGATAAAAGGAGTTCTTTGGGCTTGAGATTGAAGTACGATACCGATATAATGAAGACCTGAGTTGAATCGGAGTAACCGATCAATGAGTTGACCAGGTTGCCACTTTTGAGATCATCTTCGATGGATTTTAAATCACTCACTTGTGTTGAGACCAAATAGATGATAAATATAAGTTTTGTAATGGTGGGCGATGTGTGATTATGGATTTAGGATAATGAAATTAAACCAATATGAAGGAGGAAGTAACCAGATGAAGAAGAACTTAAGAAGAGAGGGAAATAATAGGAAAATGAAAGAAAATCAAAATTTATTCTTCTTTCTTTAAATTCTTATGTGGTTGCCAAATCATTGGTCACATTAGTAAATATTTTGTTTGCTCTTTTTCTCTCGCTACCACATATGTAAATATTTCGTCCATTTTCTTGGACGGAATGGTCCAATTAATAATTTTTAAAAAGTTCAATTTGTCAATTCCATTTTTTTTCAAGTTCAGTGAGATAATTCTTAAACTCGAACAACCACAATGGGGTATTACCCCTTTTTGCCGATCTGTAACTATATAATTAAGCTCTTCATCAAAATCAAAAGGGAGTTTTTTTTTTCAAGAGGACTATACGAGGGAATTTGTGCCCTTTCAATATAATCAAAAAGTGGGTCTATTCTATAGCAATTATAGGACTGCCAATAACCCACCCATATAAATTATGATTGCAATGTTATACTGATTATGGGAGCAAAAACAAATTCAACTCTTCGATATTAGCAAGATGATCAATTATAATGTCAATAAGGAACATAAAGAGGCATTGAGCCTGTTTGTATTTGGATTGGCTTTTTGGAGGTTGATATTGTTTTTCAGCATCAAAAGGCAACTTTCTAACTTTTAGATTGGCTTTTTGGATCCAGCTAATCCGAAGTGGAAATTTTTGAAAACCAAGAGTGTTGCTTTTGGAATTTTTGTGAATCACAAGAATCCAGAACTGAGTCCAAGCAGACTCGTTATTGGCAGTCAGTTGCAGGTAATCATAAGAAATACCAATTAGCCTCACCAAGAACTACGATTGGACCTTGTATGTATATTCCTATAATTCAATCAGTACTAAAATGGAGTTATATTCTGAATTTCACACATTACATCTAACAGAATTACCGTTTAGAGCTTTGACCTAATTATTCATTTTCTAGTGATTCCCAACAAGTGTGAATTGGGTTAAATAGTGTTAAAACTATGCCCGTGCTCCCCAAAACAAAATTTTGAATTCCTACACATAAATTCTGTCCCTAATTGTTCCATCTGCCAACCCTATTAATTTGAAACAATGAATATACTGATTCCAAAGAACCTACTTAAGAGCTTATTACAATTCCCATCAACCAAAGGAAGCATATAATAAAATAAAGGTCCATATTTATGCCAAAAGAATTTACCCAATTCAGGGGGGGGAACATGAAACCGTATAGTTTTGGAGTTGATTATAATTTCATAATGCAATATTAATACAGCATAAACATTCAGATAATAAAAATGAAAGAATTAAAAGGTAAAACCAAACAGAAAACAAACCTCCAAGTAACAGGGATTGGAGCTGAAACAAAAGACTTGTGGAACAACATTGTTTGTGGCATTTTGCTCTCTCTCCGCCACCAATTTCTGCTCAAACCTTTCAATTCGTCTCACAAGGAAGGATGCAGTAGCTGAAATATCAGCAGATAATAGTGTTAATTTTTACTATTTCTTATTTCGTTTTTGGATAGAACATGGAGTAGATATTTATTGGTTTGGTTAAATGCATAAACATACCTTAAATTAAAGGTCAATGTTCAATGACAAGCCCAATAGTTTAAAAGTAAGCACTCACACCCCTGTCCAGTTGTCCTTGTGCTTTGGGTCAATTGTTTTTTTAAATGTGTATGTATTTAATATATATATATATATATATATATAGGAAAAATAGAGTATGTGTCTTAGACACACATTAGTTTTTCGTAGTGGCGGAACCAGGATAATATTAGAGGGGGGTCAAAATATATCAATAAAAAAAATTATTTATTGACACTTGAACTGCTGCTTTCAGTATACCATCATTATACCATAAATATACCATTTCTCATATTTATATTCAAATTTATTTTGCCAAATTATAATATTTCACAATAATTTCATCAACTAACCTAATTCAATTATTTCACAAACAATATACCATAATATAAATATACAATATCAATTCAATGATAATAACACAATCTCTAATTCATGACATAACAAGCTTTAAATCTCTAATTTAATGGCAACATTAAGCACAAAATTCCTTATTTGTATCAATTTTAACTAATGGAAAAAATAACCACAAATTCCTAATTTTTTAAAAACATAAATTAAATATTCAATTAAATTGACAACTACTTACCGTTACCGGAGCGACGCGGCAAAGGAGGGGAGAGGAGATCGACGACATGGGCGAGGAGCTGCTGGTGGCACTTGGCAATCGGTAGACGCTGAGCCTGAGGCCTGAGAGGCGGACGAACTAATTGGCTCTAGGGAAAACAAATGAACACCCTGCTCCAGTGCTCTGTTGTGCGAAAGAAGATAAGCAATTGGGTTTAATTTTTTATTTTTTTAAAACTTACGTCGTTTCATTTAGTAAGTTTTAAAAATAAAAAAAAACAATTGCTTATCTTATTTGCTCCTGCCGAGAATTGAGATGGGATGGTCACGGAGTCATGGAGATTGGAGGGTCAAGATCGCCTGAAAATGACCTCCTCGCCCCTCCCTCTTTCCTCCTCTAAGTTTTTGTGTTCAATGCATGATGCGACATAGTTTTGATTGACAAATTAGAGTAAATGTCCAAACAACCATTAATAAATAATAATTATGGTGAAATATCAAAAACTATTAATGAAATCTCTTAAAATAATAAGACACGCACAAGTTAATGTGTGTGTGTGTATATATATATATATATATATATATATATATATATATATATATAAGATAATAATACATAACATATATTTATTATGGATCAAAAATTGACAAATATCTCTCTACCTTCTATCAGTAACCAGCGTTCGTTGGAATTTCTAGCGGGACTGAACTAAACATACTCTGCTAGAATTACTAGCGAAATGAGCAATAATGTGTTATTTTTTGCTGCGTCGACTTAGGCTATGGGGGCATAATTGTCAACACAATTGTTTAATCCAGTCCGCTAAAAATTTTAGCTGACGTTGGGTCCTTATTTTTTTAATTTTGGTTCTTCATAATTTTAATGAAAGGTAAAAATGATATATGTTAATTTTTGATTCATACCAAATAGTCAAATACATGTTATATAGATCGTTACCTTATATATACGTGTGTGTAAAGTTTTAAGTATGTATGTGGGAGTTGATTATTGTTTAAAGGAGCTAACACGATGTCAAAATATTGGGAGTGATTAGCATGAAATTAACTTTAGTTAATTAATTAATATAGTATAGACACACAATTTAAGAGGCGATCTCTCTGCTTGCTAATATTATATTGGTCAATTAACCAACTTATTCCGATCCCAAAATATTGGTCACTCGATTTAGTGTATTTAGTTACTATTTTAATAACAAGACATAAACAATAATTTTAATCATTATCAATATAAATATTGTATATAGGTAAAATCTTGTCCTTGCAGGAAATATTATTGTAGTGGGCTAAGTGGGGAGATATATCGACGTGACAAAGAAATAAATGTGGCAAAATGGTGCAAGAGAAGTAAAAATAAAAAATAAATTATTTATATTTACATACTAACTTGTCAAATAATAATAACAATAATAAAAAATAAATAGGTATATATACATACTACTTATTAGAAATAATACTATATCCGTTATAAGAGATTGTTATCGATTTTGAAAGTTAAAATAAGACATTTTTAAACATAAAATTGAAATAATTTATTAAAAATTATAAAACAACAAACGTGACAATACTAAACTCTAAAAAAACATTAAAAATATTTTAGTTAACTTCAAGATCATGTATCATCTCGTTGACAATTAGCTCCCAAAATTTTGGAAAAAAATGTCTGCAATTGGGATTCCTCATACATTCAGATGAGAAAGAGTTTTGCAGATTTCTATAATTTGTCTGCTCTAAAAAAAAGGCAATAAAATAATGATCACTAAATAGTAAATAATAGATGTAAATTTTTACTACAAAGAAGCTATCGTCCACACCGTCATTGCTCATTAAATATGTGTTACATGTTCATGAAACCAATATTTTTTTTGGCTTCTTTTCAAATATAGCATAATAGGGTTTAAAATGTCCATATGTTTTAAGGTGGCCAAGGAAATACCATAGGTACTTAATTTAGAATAAAACTATCCATATATCAACCAATGCCTGATCATCCACTGGGAAAACTATGATTTTCCACAATATTACCCAAGAAATCAGGCATATGAGCTAGCCCTAAATGCTAAATTCGTGAGATCAAAAGAGGGACAGAAACCGGGGAATCCTCGCCCATGACTGGCTGGAACAGATCCACCTCCCCGTACCGCTCCAGGACACGCATCCGGCAGTCCTCAGCCGCCATCATTCCAGTTTTGTATGCACCATGTACAGAGCCTGGGTGGTCTATACTAGTAGCCTCCCCTGCAAAGAATAAATTATCTACCGGGATCCTTAGCCTCTCATACAGATCATGGGGTTTTCCTACTTTATCATAGCTATAGGATCCAAGCGAGTTCACATCCGTGCCCCAATGAGAGACAAGATACTGAATCTGCATGATACAACAAAAGAAGAAGATTAGAATACGATTTTTTTATAAATAAAAAAACAAAAATTCTATCACAAACATCTACATAGCATAGGGTTAGGTAGATTTTCATCTTTGTTACAATGTGTTTTATTATTGTCGCATGTTATACACAACCATCCAAGCCAATTTGAACACCTAAAGTTTCACATGATTGCTTACACGCGACAATAATGACTACTGTGTTCCGGTTAGGAGGTCACCAAGTCCGAGCAATCAGAAGATGAACCGATTTTAACTGCCTATAAATAGATAAGATGCGTATATGTGTGTCCAAAGGTAAAATTAGTAAATTACCGGATCAGAAGCATCAGGAAGGATTTTTTTAAGTTGTGTAAAAGCAAAATTTGCTGCAGTCTCATCCGACATTTTCTCAATATCACGGGCCAACTGCCCTGCAGGCATATAAACAAGAACAGCATGACCAGTAGCCTTATGAAGATTCAGGAAGTAGCTGCATCCGTAAGAAGTCTCTGCAACCACTCCGAGGAATTCCACATTTGGCCAAAACACTTCCTTGAAGTGCAAAATTATCTTGTTCTCGACCCCCACGCCAAGGTCAGCGATCGCTGCTTCCTTCCACTCAGGTAGTCTTGGCTCAAACTTGATACAATTTGATTTCAATACACCAAGAGGGACTGCAACAATGGCAGCATCAGCAACAAATGTCCTCCCACCTTCAGCAGTTACCTTCACTCCATTGTAGCGTCTAACTAAATTTGTAACCCTTAAGAATATGATAAGAAACATAAGCAGGTAAGTGGAGGAAAATACATGACAAAAATAAATTATGAGTGACTAAAGCGTTGAATTCTTCTTTACCTGTGACCCAAGCGGATGTCAAGGCCTTTGGCAAGTGTATTTATAACAGGAAAGTAACCCCGGACCATAAGCCCATGTCCACCAGGAAGCAGCTCTTCCTGTGTACCAACATAATAGACGAGGTAAGATAACCTAGGTATATTTGTAGTCATATACAAGTCTTCGCTACTAAAATATTGTATATATAGAAATATAGGATGATATTGATATTCAATTAGCAGCTTCAAAAAGTTGAACAGAGAGATTTGTGTTATAACATTATATTATTTGCAGATGAAGTTTAATATTCTAAGCGCTGAGTGGTGTTTTGTTAAATCAATTTTTGGTACTTGTACTGGTACCCGACTTTCAAATTAGTACCTGAACAGAAAAAGTTTCCAAACGAGTGTTTATGCCAAAAATAATTTTCAAACTATTATTTGCACCAGTAAAATATTTCATTCCATTAAAATAAACTAATAGATGTAACGGAAAATTCCTAAGGGGATTTTGTGCGTTTGTGGCTCCAATGTGGAGCTGATGTGGATGCTGACATAGACTTCTGGGTCTATACATATAAGGAGAGATAGTTTTATATTACAATGGGTTGGGTCAAACAAGATCCATTAATATTTTTTTAATTTTAAGATCTAAGATAAGAGTTTCTTTCTTCATCACTCTAAAACTTACAAATACTTATGAATAATTTATGAAACAGAGTGAAAGGAAAAGAGAAAAATCAGAGCATAAAGAAATTTATGAACAAAAATACTTCTATAAGGGTGTGGTCCCAAGAATTTTGATTATGAATTCCGCTGGCCGGCACAGGGGAGCTAGCTGGGCGACACAGTGGAGGAACGAGAGGGAGTGGAGGAGGACACGAAAGCAGGGTCGAACTTAATTTCAGCGAAATTTGGTCATTAGAGATCTAGATGTAGTAGAGCCTCTCTCTCTCTCATGTCTGTCATCATCTTCTTCCTCTACTTATCTTATATTTTTTCGCTTTCTTATATTGTTTTATTTGAATTTTAATTTTTTCTCAGTAAAAGTTGAAGAAGAAGGTGAAATTTGCTTATGGCTATGAAGTGCAAAGTATTCAATTACCTTAGTATGGTGTAGAAAGACTTCAATTGTTTTACATATTTCCAGATTCCTTTTTGTTTTATGTGGTATTCATGTTATCATGTTCTTCATGAATTTTATCAAAGTTCTTGATAAACCTTGTTTAATCTTAAAAATCTAAATTATTTTAATGGGTCCTTGTTGACCCAGTTCATGTAATGTGGGTCTTTATGTTAGGATTTTGGATAAATTTGTTATATTTAATGCAATGAAAATATTCAAGAGTACAAGTAATTGTTTGGATGTTTTTTCAGTTTAGGTACCACTTTGAAAGTTGGATACTAGTACAAGTACCAAAAGTTAATTTAACTCTTTGTTTGTCTCAAGGCATCACCAGAAACTTCTGCAAGTGTAGCTGTGTTAGGCACTGATTTCAAGATATGCCAAAAACATTTTTATACGTCATATTTTCAATTATATTCATAATATTAATTTTCAACTACAGTTGAGAAAACAAAATATAATAATGTATAAATGTGTCGTCTTAAAATGTGCTGAATACACCCAAAAACTTGGGACATCCTTTTGAGGTTGCATTGCACATTTCTTGAACATTTTAGGGTAAGAAAATAGAAACACAATCTTTCACCTCACAAAATAATTGATTATCTTGAAAAAATCAAGCTGTATTAATGATACAATCAAGGTATGCTACAAAGAGAACTTGCCTGATCCCAACATTTAAGTGAAATGGTATCAGCATCCGCAGCAAACCATCCCTCCATTCTGCATAAATACCACTGCAACACCTTATGAGAAAGTCCGTCCAACCTGTAACAGCAGTCCCGTTGAATAAGTTTTATTGTTTTATATTTTTTAATGAGTTATCTTAATTTTGAGTTTAAAAATGAATCAATTTGACTTTTAAAAGTCAACAATGATCAAATAATTTAGAACGGAGGGAGTATTAATTAGAACAATGAATTAATGTAACATTTTTAGGACCTTAAATCTGGCCTTCTTTCAAAAACAATTGAGAGTGCACGAAATATGGACATGTCTTCACTGTTTTCTGTTCTTACGCGATTCGCCTGCTCACAAACGAACCAAGGAAAAGTAGTGTTAGAATGCTTTCAATATTTAAAAACAACAAAAAATTATCCTTAGAATACTTATATACAGTGAGGGGGGAGAGAGAGAGAGAGAAGACATGCCTCTTTCAAAATGCTTTCGAATGCTTCGCCAACCTTTGTGACCAATTCTTGAGGAACTTGATTGCCATCCATATCAAAGAGCGCATAGCTAAAAAAGGACAATAAAACATTAATGTAAATGATCATTTGGAATATACATTTCAAATTTATATAAATTATAGGTGAAAAGAGTAGAAAAAAATTCATAATTTGACATATACCATATAGAGCAAAAGAATGTTCATGAAGTGAATGTCTGACCCATACATCTACAAAACAATTGAAAAGGAAGATGCATCCCAGTTCCCAGTTTGGTCCCGCTAATTTTGGGTTTCTGGGAGGTCTAGTTCCAAACTAGACAAAATCTAACCCTGACCTAATCTGACACACCGTAGACCACTATTAAAACCCCAAATACATAATAATATAACTATTTACGAAACATGGAAACTGGAGAGTATTTCCATTTCCAATATAGAAGAGACACTGAAAGAGCAGAGATGAATGATGAAGGAGGGGAGAAGGGGGGGAGAAAAGAGAGTCATATTACAAACGTTTACACAGTTTTAGGCTTTTGGCAAGAGGAAACTGCAACAGAAATTTTTCCATTGCCAACATTTTTCCAGTTTTGCTGCAACTAAAAGACATACACCAGTTTGATTATCATGAATATCCTTGGACTCTAAGCCTGTCTCATCACAAATCATTAGAACCAGATTCCATAGCCCACATTGCCTCACTTGAGCATCATCATATGAAGCTAACATTCCCTATGCACACATTATAGAATTATATTCATCAACAATGTACATGATCTTAGTCCTGTTTCTTTAAGGTTCAGGCTTCACGACTTCCTACAATACTACTAAAAGCTAAATTTCATTTTGTTCTATCATTCTCCGTAGACTGTACCCATAAAGCTGATGTTTCTTATAATTAATAAAGCTTTCTTTTTTAAGGTGAACATAATGTTTTAAACCACTTGAAAATACTCACAAGAATAATGTGATAATTTGACTGACTTGAAAATACTTGCAAGAATAATGTGATAATTTGACTATTATTGATCACTTGGCCATCAATATAAACATATTCTGATCAGGGTTAACACTTGAAATGAAGATTTGTAGTACAAAGAAGAAAAGCAAGCTTTCAACCCAGTAACTTAACTTGTAAGCTGAGTAACCAGGCACTTCAAAAGAAAAAACATTAGAAGTGTGCATACCTCTCCAAATCATGGTCATATAATACTGAGTTGTCGCCACTTGTACGATATAAAGGTAGCCCTAGTCTTCCAATAATAGGTGCCAAGGGATTTTCTTCGCAGACCCCGTGCAACCTAAATCATAAATGTTATTTTACAGATTCAAAAAACAAATAATAGGCAGGTTTATAAAGTTGTGATAAGGAAATACTTCACAATCCTCGTGTTACCATGATGCACCCAAATCGACAGGAAACCCAAATGAGTAATCAGTGCAAACTCGACCACCAATTCTATTCCGTGATTCCAATAGGATAACCTAAAAATAAAAGAAAGCTACAAAATATCAGCACTTTCATCAATCAATTACATATACTTACCTATATATATACACATTTCTGCGAGGTACCTGAAATGAAGCATCATGAAGAGCTCGAGCGGCTGCAATGCCAGCCATCCCACCACCTATGACTATGACAGATGGTGAGGCTGCATTCCTCCTGTCAGTGGTTGAATAGCAAAGAGCTACAAATCAAGAGTAAACTTGTATTTAGATCAAGTGTTAAAGATGAGTGATAAATGGTTTAGAGACATTCTAAATCATAACTAGCATGTAACATTTTTTGGACACAGAAAAAGTTATTAGCGCCTCCAGGACATACTTGTTATAGGCATAATTCCATACATATAATTTTAAAACGTGCTACACATCCTCAAATAATATGTTACCAATTTCTACAAGCACATGGACATGGCAGTAACGTGTATAATATTTGGATGTGGCTGAGTAGACACAATGTTATATAAAAAGTTTGACGACTCGTGCAACTAAATCATCTTAAGATAAACTTCATTATAATAAGCATACAATGAGCATGAAGATATTCAAACCGAATCAAACAATCTTTTTCCAAATCATTTGCATCATATCTGCTTAGTCATTCCTGTCTTTTTTTTTCCTTTTTTTTATTATTCTAAACACGGATGCCATACCCACACACCCATGTCCAGGTGTGGGGCGACCAACACGTTTACTCCACAGTCATGTAACGTAAATATTCAAATAATATCCCACTTATTTGCCCTTGTCTAAAAATTTCTACCAAAAGAGAATAAATAGAACTTGTTCCAAGTTACTTGCAAAAGAGATTAAAGAGCGTGTGGAAAAATGCAAGACAATTACTCTATATGTCCCTTTCACAAGAACAATTTATAATTCAAAAAACTGAGCATTAATTAACCTGAAAATCAAGGTTTCAGTGAAAATTGATGCCACAACGGAAACTGATGTTATTACGATTCTTTATATAAAATCCCAACCACTAATCAAACCGGCACACAATAGCAAGTGTACTCGTATCTTCTCAATTGCAGAATCAACATACAGAAAACAGCAGCAATTTGCAACGGGTTTACTTTATCCAACATAAAAATTAGGGAAACCGTAAAAAATACTGACATGGATGTCATGCATAAATATATTTTACAACCTATGGTATTCCAAGTATTTGGGACCAGATCACAATAAAGAAAATTCATATGAGATACTATTTCATAGAACTTAATGTGTACAATTTGGGATGTAGAAATTGTATTGTAGCTGTTTTGTGTTGGTCAGCACAGTAGCTTTTGACAGATAGGTAAATCATCCTTGCTGTGTTGCTGATGTCCGGTTTTGAGCATACAGGATTGAATCTATAGAAGATGACAACTTAGAGGATGCTTGGCCAGTTTTCCATTGCTAAAGGCCAAGTCGTCCTAAGGTATCGCTAGTGGGCCAGTTTGATACAAGATTCTGCTGCCATCTACTTTTTTGATGCAGGGTGTTTTGCTCAGTGTGTTTCCTAAGTTGGCTCAAAGTTATGTTTTCCTGCTGAGTTTAACTTTTTTTGAAGTTCCATTTTTGAGCTTTTATCGAAGATCGCAGACTGAGGACCTGCTTTAAATTGCCTCACTTTTTAACTTCAGCAGTTTTCATTCATGATTCTTTGGATCTTAGTTTGATCAATATATTACATATAGTTCTAATTGTTTAATCTAAGTTTTTATATCTAATTTTCTTTAAAGGTTAAATCTTTATCTTCCATTTAGTTGATTATATTACAATAAGAATTCATCTACAGTAACAAAGAAATAAGTATATATCAAATTAAATACGTAAAGTGAAAAAATACTACACAAAGAATGAAAAAACAAACCTCTATTCAATTGGCGATTACTCTTGTATCCTCTTGACTCCATGATGATGATATCGGGAGAAGATTAAAACTAAAATTGGGATTAAAATTACTTAATAATATTAACAACAACAATAATAACAAATTATTGTTGGTAAAATGATTTGAATTTGAAGAAATCCCCAGCTTGATCAAACAGCTCATGCGTATTCCAAACCTAACCTCCCGATCCCCAAACAACAACAATAACTTTTCTACTTCCTCAATCCCTCTCCGCATAAATATTTATAAATATCAATGGATTTTTGGTGCGTAAATTCGTAATCAGATTTACCCGAATCAGATATTTCAAATTGAGCAAAAAGTGGAGAATTTATGGGAATTGTAGCGAATAGGAGAAAATAAATTGATTATGAGAAAAGGATAGATTTCGGTACGAGCATAGAGGAAGAAAAATAGTAGAATAAGAAAGATCGTTAGGTTTGGGTTGGTTGGTTGGTCGGTCTGGTCTGTGAGTATGGCCAAATGCCACCGACGTTTAGGCCTTTTTATAGGGTTTTCAGGAGGATATTTGTTTTCTAAAAATATTTTTTTTACACTTTTACTTTTAGGCCCATTTGTTATAAGGGTCTTTTCGACAATAACTTGTTTTAAAAGTTAAAATTTTAAATAATTTATAAGTTATCTTATACTAATAAATAATAGTGTTTGATATTATTTTGATTTATAAATTATAAATTAAGTCAAAATAAATTATAAAAGTGTTTGATTAAAAAAATTTATAAGTTAAAATCAGTTGTAAAGCTTAGCAAAATGATGACAAAAAGAGGTTTATTTTGATAAAAGCTACTTATTTTAGGATGACTTATAAGTTATTTTTTTATTAAAAAAAGTTGTTACATCTCATAAATTACTTATGTCAAATTAAAAGTTAAAAAATGTCATATACGAACATTCGATCAGTAAAAAATTATTTATAAATTGGTTTGACCATTTTATAAATAGTTGTCGAACTAAGTACTTCAGTTTTAAAAAAATAATTTTAATTTAATTTTATGAAGTTAAAATTCATGAAATTAATTTCATGATAAATTGGTTAATTGATCAATACAGTTCTGACACGAAGATCAGAGGTGATTTATATTGACACGCGGGAAGACATTATTTTCAACTTGCGTGTCGATATTGTATTAATAAATTAACCAAAATTAACTTCATAATAATTTAAGTGATTTAAGTGATTCAACACACCGGTCGGATTGTTAAAACATTGGGGCATGGAATTTGAAGAGGTCAGTCGGAAACGTATTTATTTTGGACACACAGGTGATTGGTGTTTGTTAGAACGTCACAAGTTGTTAATGCAATAAATAAATATGTTCCCATCTGATTGGTTAGATTAGATATTGTTTGCCCTAAGTAGATGGTTTATATATATATATATATATATATATATATATATATATATATATATATATGAGCAAGGATCTTAGGCTCACCTTTATTGAGCTCACCTCGAGTTCACCTTGTCTTTTTTTTTTAAACAACTAATAAAAAATGTATAATAATTTTTGGAATTGAAAGTTTTAAAAAAAAGTGTTTTGGGTGTGATTAGGGTACATATAACAAAACAGTGTTATACAGTTTGTACAACACTGTTTTGTTATATGTACCCAAATCACACCCAAAACACTTTTTTTTTAAAAAAACTTTCAATTCCAAAAATTATTATACATTTTTTATTAGTTATGTTTTTTTTATAAAAAAAATAAAAATTGCAAAGTGAGCTCGGGGTGAGCTCAATAAGGGTGAGCCTAAGAAATGGACTCATATATATATAGGATTCCATCCACAGCAACCGGTTGTTGGGAGCAACCTCTTTTGGCCCAACCGTTACAACCTGTACCGGCCTTAGACAATTTTTTTTTATAAGCCACTACAGGTTGTAGCGGCTGGGCCAAAAGGGGTTTCTCCCAACAACCGGTTGCTGTGGATGGAATCCTATATATATATATATATATATATATATATATATATATATATATATATATATATATATATATATATATAGGATCCCTTCCATGGCAGCCGGTTGCTATTAGAACTGTGCAACACCCCCTTTTTGGACCGTTGATCAACTTATTGGAAGGCTGAGATTGGGATATATTAATACCAAGCCATGAGAAGCTCTGCCGGTTTCTATTTAAATAAGAGGGGCCCACATTTTAACATATTGTCAGTATAGTTAAACAAAATGAATATTTAATATTAAAATATTTCGGCCGGTACAAGTTGTACCGGCCTATTCTTTTTTTTTTTACACATTGATGTTTTATCAATTTTTAATCAAATATAAAAAGATTGCACATAATATTAAAATATTTAAATATTTAAAAATATTCCGGCCGGTACAAGTTGTACCGGCCTACTCTTTTTTTTTTACCACATTCATGTTTTCATAATTTATAAAACATTACCAAATACATTATAATTATAATACAAACATTACCAAATACAAATAAATATAACTTGTTTTAAAAATAAATATATAATATTAAAATATTTAAAAATATTCCGGCCGGTACAAGTTGTACCGGCCTACTCTTTTTTTTTTTTACCACATTCATGTTTTCATAATTTATAAAACATTACCAAATACATTATAATTATAATACAAACATTACCAAATACAAATAAATATAACTTGTTTTAAAAATAAAAAATTCGGACCTTTTTTCTGTTTTTTTTAAACAACTAAAAAAAATAAAGTAAAATCATGGAACTTGAATTTTTACATAATACAATATTTTGGGTGTGATTTTGATATATATATCAAAATATGTCTGTACAGTCTGTGCAGGCTGTAGATATATTTTTTTGGTATAGGTATTCAAATAACGCCCAAAATATTATATTATAGAAAAATTTTAGTTCCATAATTTATTTATTTTTTTTAATTGTTCTACAAAAAAAAAATTAGGGTCCGAATTTTGGACCTGTCCGGGAGTCCGGGCATGATCCATTGTGTGTGTATATATATATATAGTTAAGTTAAAGGGGGATGAGCTTGAGTGAGTTGGATAAGGGGTGAACTTAAGATGGTAACTATATATATATATATATAAAGGTCGGTTTGTTTACTCGCCCATTTTTAAAGTTTAATTAAATATAAAGTTTGACTTTTAAAATCAAATGACGACATATTAAACTTTAAATTGATGTTAATTCTTTTAATTTTAATTGATACAATTATTATAATTGTAAATTATATAACAAAAACTATTAATTCTAAAATTTATTTTATTATACACTTTTACGAGTCATAATAATTTTGAAATTTAATATATCGTTTAAACTCAAAAGTCAAATTGTATGTCTAATTTTGAAATAAATAGAGTAATATTTAATTCTTTTGTGCCCACACAAATATCAAAATTAATTAGAGAGTATAATCTTTGTTTGAGAAATGAATATGTGGACCTTTAAATCACATCATCATGTTCATGGGATATTAAATATTAAATTAAATATGAGAAAATGAATAGTTATATTAACATTATTTAATTAATCATGAGGAAAAGTTATATTAAATATTATTTAATTAATATGTATATTAGCCTACTCATCCCTTCCATCTATTTTATTTTAATTACGTGATGTTATATGATGACGTGACATAATTGTTCTATTAAATATTTTCTTAAGAATGTGGATCTCTTAAAAAAATCAAAATTCAAAAATAGCTTACGTTGAGAAGTCATAGAGAATTAAATTTCATCCGCAAAGCATACCAAAATTGACTCTATGAGATGTTTGATTAAAAGACCAAACTGTCCAACTAGAAAAACGTCCGAGATCAAGATTTTTAAAAATACATTAATAAAAAGATGGGCAAAATAAAAAATGGATAAAATAGACATTATACTTGGTCAAATTAACTTATTAAAATGACTTATAAGTTATTTTTAAATAAGTCACAAATAGTGATTTATTTATTTATTTTTACTTTAAACTCAATTTATAAGTCAAAAAATAAGTGGTCGTCAAACACCATCTTATCAAATAAAATAAAAATAGAAGGAAAAGACAAATTGACATCTGTCTCTAAATTTATAGCATTTATTAAAATTATTATAGCAAGTTTAAATCAAATTTGGTACTTATAATTAAATAATAATTCTTTAGTATTCTAAAATATATTAAATTTTATGAAAATGTATGTTTTTTTCATGAGAATAAATATGATTTTTTTTAATAAAAAAAGTATTCATCCAAAAGTTATTTGGAAATAGGATGGGAAGGAGGCACTTTGATGTGAACTCTAAATTTGTAACCCTTGTTAAAATTATTATATTATGTTTGGATTGGAAGAATAAAATACTGAGTTGAATGACTCATTTCAATATTGACATGAAATGGCCATACTATAAAACTTACAAATTTGATAAAAACGAGAATAGTTTATTCCATTCTAATTGAACAACCAAACACAATTTTATTCATTCAATGAGAATGAGTCATTCTATCCCCATATTGATTCGTGTAATCCAAACGTAGGATTAGAGTTGATCATGCTAAACATGGATTTATTTTGATGTGTGCCAATTTATTTATGTGGCCGTTTTTTAAGAGAATATATCTTCTGTTCCTATTTTTTATCCCTTTGTGTCCCTTATTTAAATTTTGACACATGACCTCTTATTTAATTTTAGAATTAATTGGTATTAAATAAGACACTAGGTGTCAAACATTTAAGTGAGGACACAAGCAGAATAAAAAAAATGGGTACATAGGATCTGGTCTCGTTTTTAAAGTAGATTGTCACATCTAACACATTGAAATGTAATCAAACAAGAAATGGAAAAGGGGTTCTTTGATTCATGATATTTGTCTTCATGGTGGTGGGCTTCGTATTGGGACGGGCGCTGTTTGAAATGTTCACGTTGGTGGGCCTGTGAGGAGTGATCTTTCGTAAAATGTGCATGTGGGTGGGACTACGAGGAGCGATGGTGTGGAGTTGTTTGTGTGGGGTTTCTTTTCTAAATTGGCCCGGAAAATAGATATTAGATTCTAGTAGCGGCTCAATTTCAATAACGACCGGAAAATTATCTCATTAAAAGATAATTTTATTTATTTATCTGAATTTTATAGATCGGGTCAAATTTAGATTTTGAGTTAAATTTTGTGACTCAATATGTATATACACAAATGTGTATTATATAATAAAATTATAACGATATATTTTTGAACTATGATGACAGGTGAAATTATCGTTATAGCTCAAAAAATCGTCGTTATAGCTAACTGTGTAATACACAGCTGTGTACATATTTTTTTCCTTACATATATTTTTCCCTATGTATGATATACTTGCATATTTTGGTACCATTTTCATCCTAATTTACCAATTATCTCAATTTATCATTTAATGCTTTTAAACTATTATAATTTAGCATTTATTTTAGTATTAATATCTTATTTTTATTTTTTTTAACTTTGTTTGTATTTTTTACAATATTATGGTTGTTACTTGCATTATTGTTAAAACATAAAGGATCAAGAGTAGAATTCTTAAGTAGTAGAATGCTTTAAATAATAGAATTTTATCAAAACAACGTAATTTTGACAAGACGCGGTGGCATTTTTGTAAATACGCAGTGGCATGGTATTTACAAAAATGCCACCGCGTCTTATCAAAACTACGTCATTTTGATAAAGTTCTATTATTTAAGAGTGTTCTACTACTTAAGAGGTCTACTCTTGATCCTGTCTGATTGTTAAAATACTCCATACATCCTCAAAAAGGATAATTACAGTTATAAATATTTTTGTTCTCAAAAGGATGAGATAAAGTAAATAAAGTGAAGAGTAAATATGTCATTGGTGGGACCATTTGTATAAAAACATAAAAGTAATTATCACTCTAAATAATCTTGTAGGGCCACTAAGGATAATTTTTATTTTTTATTTTTATTAATATTTGTTCAAATTATATTTGTGCTCATCCTTTTGAGGACAAATAGTACTTTTACAAGAAAATCTCACATTTCTTTATAACATATTGGATGTCATTTTGAATTCAATAAAATAATATTTAGTATCATATTCAATGAATATTTATAATGTGAGATCCCAGATTTTATGAATAAATATTTAATTTTCTCGAAATAATTTTTTTGAATATTATGGTCTGTATTTGATATAATGTTATTGTTGTGGGTAGTATTTATAAATTTTGCAAAGTATGCAAGTTGTTATATAATATTCGATTGGTCGGAGAATATTCGTTTTATTAGAGAATATTCGTACAACGACATAATCATTGGTGGACCCTGCAACAGAATTATTGTTGGATTGAGAAAATGACAAAAATATTTTATAAAAATAACGGCGGAAGTTTTACCGTTAATACTGTTGAACTACTCGGTAGTAAAAGTATAGTAATACGCGTGGTTGCATAGTAACATATGATATTGATTATTGATACTTACGTGATAAGTCACTCAGTTTTATTTTATTAGTATTATTAATGTAATAAAACAGAAAAACTTTTTATATAAAACAGAATACTTTTATAAAGTTATTCGTTTTATTAGACTATAAATAGAAAATATTATATTCTATTATGCATATTATTATGTATAATAATATCTTTTTATATAAAACAGAATATTTTTATAAAGTTATTTGTTTTATTAGACAATAATTAGAATATATTATATTTTATTATGCATAATGTTGCATATTATTTTGCATAGTAAAATCTTTTTATATAAAACATAATACTTTTATACATTTATTCGTTTTATTAGATTATAAAGAAAATATATTATATTTTATTTAAAAGATTTTGTTTTATTAGAATATTTTATTAAATCAATCTGGACCGTCCGTTTAAAGTAAATTAATCTGGACCGTTCATGAATTAGTTACTATGCAGTCCATTCTTCTATAAATAGAAGCTCATTCTTTCATTATTTCTTACGAATTCACTAAAACTCTAGAGAGAAAAACTATAGAGAGAGTTATTCTTCTATAATCTTGAGCATATTTCTTTAGAGTTTAAGAAAGTTTTGAGCATATTGCAAGTTTTCTTCGAGTATATCCTCGCCCTACCAGCCGGAGTACTCTTCTTTCAAAGGTAAGGGATATTATTTGTTGTACTTGTAAGGGGTATTATTTCTTTTGTATTCATGAAGAGAACTTCTGTTATTCCATTCTTTATTATTCTGTTGGAATAACTTGTATACGCGGGCTACCCTATACTTGGTGAAATTTTTCTGTTATTCCATTCTTTATCATTATGTTGGAATAACCTGTCTATGCGAAGTATCGCATACATGGTGAAATTCTTCTGTTATTCTATTCTTTATTATTCTATTGGAACATCCTGTCTGTGCGTTTACGCATGACCTGATTCCGATATTTATTATTCTGTTGGAATATCATGTCGGTGCGTCTTACACCTGACCTGGTTCCATTAATTATTATTCTGTTTGAATAACCTGTCTGTGCGGTTTATCGCATGCATGGTGATTTCTGTTGTTATTCCATTATTTATTATTCTGTTGGGAATAACCTGTTTGTGCAGTCTATCGCACGCATGGTGAATCCTTTTGTTATTCTATTCTTTATTATTTTGTTGGAATAACCTGTCTGTGTGGATTACCACATGCATGGTGAATGATCCTTTGTATTCATTCCTTATTAAATTATGGAAATGATCTGTCTACGTGAATTACCGTATTGCAGGCGAAAATCCATTTGTAGTTTCATATATTCTATTATACATAGTTGGTTAAAACTTTGACTTTTATATTCCTTGAAATTAGTGGTATATGCTGGATATTTGCGCTTCATCCAGTATCTTTTTGTGGAAATATTCTTCTAAGCATTCTTGAATTTTTCTCCACAAAGCAGTATCATGTTGACAATTTGGACGTTATTGGTTCCTGGATAAATAAATTATTGAACTTGTTTTATTGAATTATTATGTCATTGTCATGATGAGTTATATTGGTTATTATGTGAAAACATGAAAGTTTCTTAGATATCACAAAGAGTTGAAAATCAGATTTTGGTAAAAATGGAATATGACATTCAATTGACCATATCTCCTATTATTTATCGAATTTTTGGGTGTGGTCAAGTTCTAAAGTTAGAACTATGAGTTTTCTAACTTATCCAAGTGGAATCACTAGAAAAGGTGTTGTAGATTTTTGTGTGGACTGTTTTTAGCAAAGGAGTTAAAAGCTGTAAAAGAGAAAAATGTTACTGCCCAGAACTTTAAAAGTGCTATTTCAGCCACTTAATTTTTGAGAAAAATTGGGACATGAAATTATATGGTATAAAGTACCTCCTGTCCAAAAATGAGCTCATTCCGACTTAAAATGAGCAAGTTATGACCATTTCAATATTTAGGTTTTTTCGACGGAAAACGCTATAACCAGAGCTCTATAACTCCGATGACCATGAAATTTAAACTGGAATCTCACGTTAACATGTGTAAGATCCTACCAAGATTTGGGAATTTCTGGAGTTAAACTTGAGGTAGCTAATTTCTTAAGAAATTAATTAGAAATTAATTTTTGAAAAATAGTAAATGAATTTTAAAAAATTCTAAGAAAAATATATGTTCATTATGGGACTATATTCTGCTAAATCCCATAAAAGAAATATTTTTGGGACTGATTTGGTATTTTTCATGAAAATAGTTTAGTTATGAACATATGAGTTAAATATGTTATATGAAGTAACAAAGTTGGAAAATAGGATTTTATGGCTTGAAAATCTTATATAAGGTATATGCAGATTTTTGATGAGGGATTTGATCATTTGTGATAAAATCTTATTGAGTATGGCATTTTTGAATGATTAAATGCATTATTTGGTAAAGTATAGATAATTGAAATAAATTATTTATAAGTTTAAAAAGTGATTAAAATATTATTATAATATTAATAATATTAGATTATAAGTTTATAATATTTGGATAAATTTAAAGTTTTTTAATATTTATCCTTGTTTTCGTTTGATTAATGCTTATCTCATTGTCATCATTCTCATGTTTATGTTGTGATAAAAGTCATCTTTGGCTTACGTTCATAGGTGGACTTGGTGTGATTATGACCAGGGATTATTCGGTATAATCATGACCGTAATATGATGAATGATGTGGTAAAATTCCTCAGTGGCCTGTAGTGCATTGATGGACTGTTTTTGGTATGATTATGACCAGGGATTATTCGGTATAGTCATGACCCTTGATAATTTAATGAATATCCTTGGCCCGTAAAACAGGGATGATTTGATGATGTGATTTATTTATTAAGCTGAGTTTCAGCGATTAAGTTGATGAAAAACTTTTTAAATCATAGAAGATAGTAGATTTTATTCTCTACTTGACTCTTTTAGTCATAATATTTCTTACTGGGCTAGTTGAGCTCACTCTTTCTTTCATTGTTCTCTTTAGGAAACGAGAACATAGCTGGAACTAGTCGGGGAACGGAGTGACAGTCCAGATGATAGTATTAGTAATCCGCACTATTCTGTTAAATAGTGTGACAATAAATATAATGAGGACTCCATTGAGTGTGGATATTCTCTAGATGACAATATTCTTATTAAAACTCTTAGATTATGTTTTGTCGTATTTTACACGACTGTTGTATAATTAAGTTGTATTTAAATTTTGTATCATGTATTTAGTGTATCAAGATGGGTGATGTATACCTGTTTTGGGGGCGTCACAGTTGGTATCAAAGCTTAGGGATATGATTCCTGGTTGAGATTTGAGACAAGAACTAGGAGGAGAGAGACGGGGAATTCCTTCCCTAGTATGACCTGTAAAATTCCAAATTTTACGAATAAAGATTTAATTTTTTTAAAATATTTTTTTTAATATTATGGTGTGAATTTGAGATAATGTTATAGTTGTGGGTAGTATTTATAAATTTTGTTAAGTATGTAAGTTGTTATATAATATTCGATTGGTCAGGAAATATTCATTTTAACAAGGAATATTCGTACGACGGCACAATCATTGGTGGACCCCACAACGGAATTATTGTTGGATTGAGAAAACGTCAAAAATATATATATAAAAATAACGGTGAAAGTTTTACTGTTAAAACTGTTTAACTACCTGATAGTAAAAATACAGTAATACGCATGGTTGCATAGTAGTACACGGTATTGATTATTGATGCTTACGTGAGAAGTCACTCAGTTTTGTTCAATTATTGCTACAATAGTTGCTGCATAGTATCTCACGCTATTGGATTCAATTATTGTCGATTGTTATATATATATATATATATTATATGAGTTTTGTTTTATTAGTATTATTAATGTAATAAAACAGAAATTTTTTTTATATAAAACAAAATACTTTTATAAAGTTATTCGTTTTATTAGGCTAATAGTAAAATGTAAAACCCCGAATTTTATGAAATAAAAGTATTTAATTTTTCTTATAATTATTATTCAATAAATGATTAAATTGATAAAAAGTTAAAGTTAAGGGCTATATATGAAATTTTTCAAAATACGCAAGTGGTTATAAAATATTCATTTCTGTCAGGGAATATTTGTTTGGTCGTGGAATATTCTTGTTGTCGGGAAATATTCGTACGATGACGCAGCCATTTGCGGGCCCCATAACAGAATAACTGTCGGATGAAGAAAACGACAAGTTTGAGTTTTTATAAATAACGGCGTAGTAGTTACCGTTAACACTGTTGGAATACCTGGTGGTTAAAATACAGTAATACGCGTGGTTGTACAGTAGTACACGGTATTACACAGTATTTTTGAATTATTGATTTTTACGTAAGAAGACACTACTCGATAATTGTTACAGTTATTACTGTTCAATATTTTATTTTATTGGTTCAATAATTGTTGCGTTGATATTTTATATTATTGTTGTTTTAATAATTGTCACTGCACAGTATTTCCCATTATCAGATCAATAATTCATATTATTTGAATAATATTATTAGATAGCATTATTGGTAATGTCTAGAAAGTTTTGTCAAAGAGAGGTTTGGTCACCTAATTGTGCGCCAGTAAGGTGAAATCCTTATTGGAAAGCCCCCTCTTTCCTGGGAACCACCTGATTGTCATAATTATGATTCTGTAATATCATTTGTGAATAATTATTTATTGGTTTAAATGATAAAGAAATATTTATTTGATGCGGATATAAATGATGAATTTATTTATGTGGTTATAAATGAAGGAATTAATATTGAGGTGTTTTATCAGTATTTTGTCGGATTGGAGGTATTAAAAACTCTAATCAGTGTTCTTAAATCTCTATTGCGTTTAATCCGACCGTTGGATCGTTGTGATTTTTGGATATGTTATACATATATAAGTTGAGTATATGTCCAAAAATTTTGAACCATTAAAAATTAACGTATGATTTGTTATGAATTTTAAAAGGTGTTGAAAATCGTCCGTTTATGGATTTCAGATATTTTCTGTCTGAAATTTGGAAAAACTTAAAGCTAAAAAATTGTAGAGAATTCGATTTCGTGTGGAATGGACATAAAATTCATATTTTTCTGATAAACGAGCTATTTTCTATGAATTACTGAAGTTTTGGAAAATAAAATGTTTTTTATTAAAATTAGGTGGGACCCACTTTTTGGTTGGTGTTGAATGCATGTGCTGAATTGAGATTCAAGTGTGGTGGGCTGGTCTTAAATGGCTGGTACAAAGGAAATGAGAAATAATTAATATATTATTTTATTAATTTAGTCTCCTTTGGTGTTCTAGTATTTTTCTATAAATAGGTGCTTATGTTAGAATTGAAAATCACACCAGAAACATAAGCTTTCTCTCTTTCTCTCTCTATATTATCAAGCATATTTTGTGAGTATTTAGATACTTTAAGAGTTGCTATTCAGTGCAAGGTTTCTTCGGCTTTACATTCCGGTCAAAAATACTGCTATTTCACTATCACGGGATTTTAAATCCGAATTCTTGGGACGAACCTCTTGAACTCGTTTTAAGATCCAATATTACATGTACAACGATTTGCAGTATTTAAACATTACATTTAAATAATAAAACCATTATGAGAATCTAGTTAAGATCCATTCAGTAAATCTCAACCCCAATATTCCTAAGCTCATATTGATATTGTAAGACCCCAACTTTTATGAATAAAGAATAATTTTCTCGAAATATATTTTTGAATATAATGGTGTGGATTTGATATAATGTTATAGTTGTGAGTAATATTTAAAAATTTTACAAAGTAAGCAAGTGGTTATATAATATTCGATTGGTCGGGGAATATTCGTTTTAACAGGGAATATTCGTACGACAACACAATCATTGGTGGACCCCAGAACGGAACTATTGTCGTAGTTAGAAAACGACATAATTATCTTTTTATAAAAATAACGGTGGAAGTATTACCGTTAAAACTGTTGAACTACCCGGTAGTAAAAGTACAGTAACACGTGGTTGTAGTAGCACATGGTATTGGTTATTGATGCTTACGTGAGAAGTCACTCAGTTATACTCAATTATTGCTACAGTAATTGCTGCATCATATCTATCATATTATTGATTCGATTATTGTCACAGTATCATCTGCATAATATGTTATATTATGAAATCAATAATTGAGACGACAAAGTTATACAATGTCTAGAAGTTTTGTCAAGGAGAGGTTTGGTCATCTAATTGCGCGTCAATAAGGAGAAATCCTTATCGGAAAGCCCCCTCTTTCCTGGGAACGACCTGGTTGTTAAATATTATGAGTTATAATATTAATAATGAATAAGTTCATGTTGATTAAAGATTAAATTGATAGTTCCATTGTGTTGGAATTATTAGTGTTAGTTGAAATTGACATTTATTCCGATATTAATTGATGTCTGGAAGTTTTACTGACCAGTCGGATAATTAATTAGATAAATGAGCAATTAATTGCTATTAATTCACATGATTATAACTATTTGTTCATATGTGTGTAAAATTGATTCACATTCTTGTACTATTAGGGGAGTTGGTGAAAGATTGATAATACTTGCATGACTAAGTTAAAAATGAAAGTATAGATGGAGGTACTATACTGTAATTCGTATTTTCACATGATTATAACTATTGATTCACATTATTGAACTATTGATTCACATTATTTACTATTAGGGGAGATGGTGCAAGTTTGATAATACTTACAAGACTAAATTAAAAATAAAAGAAAAGTTGAAGGTATTGTACTGTAATATTTTGAGCCTCAAAACGTGCAATTATCAAAACTATATTTTCCTATAAATAGAAGCTCATTTTTTTTCATTTCTCACCAATTCACTAAAGCTTTAGAGCAATTATTATAGAGAGAAATTATAGAGAAAAAGAAGAAGAGAAGTCTGCTACCTCACTATTATAATATCCATTTTCTTTTAAGGTAAGGGGTATTTTTCTTTCGTAATCACGAAGAGAGTTATTTTCTTTCAATACTCGTAAGGGTTGCTATTTCATCCTTTATTATTATGTTGAAATAACCTGTCTATGCGAAGTACCAAATACATGGTGAAAATTTTCTATTATTCCATTCTTGATTATTCTGTTGGAATATTCTGTCTGTGCGGATTACGCTAGACCTGGTTCCATTCTGTATTATTCTATTGGAATAACCTGTCTGTGCGGTCTATCACATGCCTGGTGAATTCTGTTGTTATTTTATTCTTTATTATTCTGTTAGAACATCTTGTCTGTGCGGATTACCCATGACCTGGTTCTATTCTTTATTATTCTGTTAGAACATCTTGTCTGTGCAGATTACGCATGACCTAGTTCCATTCTTTATTATTCTGTTAGAATATCCAGTCTGTGCGGATTACGCATGACCTGGTTCCATTCTTTATTATTCTGTTGAGAATAACCTGTCTGTGCGGTCTATCGCATGCCTGGTGAATTCTTCTATTATTCTATTCTTTATTATTCTGTTGGAATAACATGTCTATGTGGATTACCGCATTCATGGTGAATGATCCTTCATATTCATTTCCTTATTAAATTATGGAAATGATATGTCTATGTGGATTACCGCATGGCGAGCGAAAATCCATTTACAGTTTCATAAATTCTATTATACTCAGTTGGTTAAAGTTTTGGCTTCTATACTCCATGAAATTAGTAGAATATCCTGGATATTTGCGCTTCATCCAGTATCTTTTCATGAAAATATTCTTCTGAGCATTCTTGAATTTCACTCCACAAAGAAATATCATGTTGACAATTTGGACGTAATTGATTTCAGGATAAATTAACTTATAAATCTTTAAAATTTATTCTTGAACTTGTTTTATTGAATTATTATGTCATTGTCATCATCCTCGTGCTTATATTGTGATGAAAGTCATCTTTAGCTTACGTGCATAGATGGACTTGGTATGATTATGACCAGGGATCTTTCGGTATAATCATGACCTGTAATGTTATAAATGATGTGGTAAAAGTTTTCAGTGGCATGTAGTGCATTGATGGACAGTTTTTGGTATGATTATGACCAAGGATTATTCAGTATAGTTATGACCATTGATGATTTAATGAATATCCTTGGCCAGTAGTGCATGGATGACTCGATGATGTGGTTAATTTATTAAGTTGAGTCTCAGCGATAAAAATTGATGAAAACATTTTAAATCATAGAAGATAGTAGATATCATGCTCTACTTGACTCTTCTAATGGATTGCTTATTCCCCTGCAGTTAAACTTGATGTTTATTATATTTTATCAGTTTAACATTGTTGAAGACTAATGATAATTTATTTTGAATTATCTTAGTCATAATATTTCTTACTGGGCTAATTGAGTTCACCCTTTTTCTTTCATTGTTCTCTTCAGGAAATGAGAACGTAGCAGGGACTAGTCGGGGAACGGAGTGATGGTCCGAGATGGTGTATTAGTAGTCCTCACTATTCTATAAAATAGTGTGACAATAAATGTAATGAGGACTCTATTTGAGAGTGGATATTGTCTAGAAGGCAACATTCCTATTTAAACTCTCAGCTATGTTTTGCCGTATATTACACGAGTATTGTATAATTAAGTTTGTATTTATATTCTGTATCATGTATTTGGTGACTCAAGATGGGTGATGTATACCTATTTTGGGGGCGTCACAGTGATGCAGGGATGATTCGATTTTATTTATTAAGCTGAGTCTCAGCGATAAAGTTGATGAAAAACTTTTTAAATCATAGAAGATAGTAGATTTTATGCTATACTTGACTCTTCTAATGGATTGCTTGTTCCGCTGCAGTTAAACTTGTTGTCTATTATATTCTAACAGTTTAACATTGTTGACGGCTAATGATAATTTATTCTGCATTATCTTAGCCATAATATTTCTTACTGGGTTAGTTGAGCTCACCATTTCTTTCACTGTTCTCTTCAGGAAATTAGAACGTAGCCGGGACTAGTCGAGGAACGGAATGACGGTCCAGATGATAGCATTAGTAGTCCTCACTATTCTGTTAAATAGTGTGACAATAAATGTAATGAGAACTCCATTTAGTGTGGATATTGTCTAGATGACAATATTCTTATTAAAACTCTTATATTATATTTTGTCATATTTTACACGACTGTTGTATAATTAAGTTGTATTTGAATTTTGTACAATGTATTTGGCGACTCAAGATGGGTGATGTATAACTATTTTAGGGGCGTCACATTAGAAGTATACAAAAGTCTATCAGAGTCTTGATAAAAAATTTATAAAAATCTGTTACTTATTTGATGGAGTCCATAAAATTCATTTTAAAAAAGTCTTTAAAATTCATTAAAATCCACAAATTCTACAAAAGTTTGTCATTTAAAAAAAGTCTTTAAAAATCCTAATTGAATACACCCCCTAGAAGTGTATCACATAACATTACACACCTTAGTGAATCTTCCACTTATTAGTCTTATTTGATGGGCTGATTAACATTTATTAGGATTGTCTAATTTTTTTTTTTTATTATTTGGTGACATTTATTACAAATTGCAAATCAAAATTGAAGTCCTATAAAGTGCAAGGCTCTAACAAGCGCGCCTAAGTACAGCACCGTACAACATCTTCCCAAGGAGAGAAAAATGATCTATCACTAACATCCCGCAAATAGATATACTAGCAGGTCCAAGTAAAAGGTATTGCCAGTTTGGACCTCATCCAGAATCAGATCACTACGGAACTATGGGTTTTCTTTGGTCAGTAGTGAAAAGATGAATTGTGACGCCCCCAAAATTGGTATACATCACCCATTTTGGGTCGCCAGATACGTGGTACTGAATACAAATACAATTTTAAATATACAAAAAGAGCCGTGAGTTTTAATACGGATATTATCTTCTAGACAATATCCACTATCAGAATAAGTCCTCATTACAATTATTATCACACTATTTCATAGAATAGTGAGAACTACTACTGCTATCATATAGACCATCACTCCGTTCCCCGACTAGTCCCTGCTACGTTCTCATTTCCTGAAGAGTACATTGAAAGAAAGGGTGAGCTCAACTAGCCCAGTAAGAAATATTATGACTAAGATAATGCAAGATAAATTATCACTAGCCTTCAACAATGTTAAACTGATAAAATACAATAGACAACAAGTTTAACTGCAGCGGAATAAGCAATCCATTAAAAGAGTCAAGTCGAGAATAAAATCTACTATCTTTTATGATTTAAAAAGTATTTCATCACTTTTATCGCTGCGACTCAGCTTAATAAATAATCCACATCATCTTTGCACTACGGCCAAGGATATTCATTAGTATCACGACCAAAAATTATCCATGCACTACGGGCCAAGGATATTCGTGTATTCATCAATGGTCATGATCATGTCAACAACTGTCCAATAAAGCACTACGGGTCAATGAGTACTTTTACCACATCATTTGTAACATTACGGTCATGATTATACCGAATAATCTCTGGTCATAATCATACCAAGTCTATCTATGCACTACAGGCCACAGATGACTTTCAAAAATATAAACATGAGGATGATGACAATGATATAAGAATTCAATAAAAACAAGTTCAAGAATTAATTTATCCAGGAACTAATAACGTCCAAATTGTCAACATGATACTTCTTTGTAGAGTAAAATTCAAGAATGCTCAGAAGAATATTTCCAAAAAAAAAGATACTGGATGAAGCGCAAATATCAAGGATATTCCACAAATTTCATGAAGTATAGAAGTTAAAACTTTAACCAACTAGGTATAATAAAGAATGGAATAACAAAAGAAATCATCAGGCATGTAATAGATCGCACGGAGAGGTTATTCCAATAGAATAATAAATACGGAACCAGGTCTGGCGTAAAACGCACAGACATGATATTCCAACAGAATAATAAAGACGGAACCAGGTCCGACGTAAAACGGACAGGATATTCCAACAGAATAATAAAGACGGAACCAGGTCCAACGTAAAACGCACAGACATGATATTCCAACAGAATAATAAAGAATGGAATAACAGAAGAATTTCACCAAGTACAGGGTAGCCCGCGTACGGCGTATACAGGTTATTCCAACAGAATAATAAATAACGGAACCAGGTCTGGCGTAAAACGCACAGACAGGATATTCCAACAGAATAATAAAGAATGGAATAACAGAAGAATTTCACCAAGTATAGGGGAGTCCGCGTATACAGGTTATTCCAATAAAATAATAAAGAATGGAATAACAGAAGGATTTCACCAAGTATAGGGTAGACCGCGTATGCAGGTTATCCCAACAGAATAATAAAAAATGGAATAACAAAAGTTCTCTTCATGAATACGAAAGAATAACACCCCTTACCTTATAAAGAAGAACATGATATAGAAGTAGTGAAGTAGCAGAAAACTCTTCTTCTTTCTCTCTATAATTTCTCTCTCTAGAGTTTCAGTGAATTCGTAAGAAATAATGAAGGAATGAGCTTATATTTATAGGAGAATAGATTGAATAGTAACTAATTCATGAACGATCCAGATTGATTTACTTTTAAACGGACGGTCCATATTAAAACTTCAAGCAACAGTCCATACTGATTCACTATTAAAACTTTAAACCAGCGATCCTTACTGATTTACTATTAAAACTATAAACCAGCGATCCATATTGATTTTCTATTATAAATTCAACCAACGGTCTGAAAAATTAGCACATCTCCTCATTGAATATATATTATACCCAAAAATAATTTGGTCTGAAAAGAAATATATTGTTTGGGTGAATAGTACTCCGTGAATAGTAACTCATAAATAGTAACTCGTGAATAGTAACTCGTGAATAGTGACTCGTGAATAGTAACTTGTGAATAGTACTCTGACACAAAAAGTGTCCCGAATAACCGATTGAACAATTTAACCTCCAAACATCAATTATCATCGAAATAGATGTCAATTTCTACTAACACAAATAATCCCAACACAATAAAACTATCAAATTCATCTTTAATCAACACCAACTTATTCATCATTAATATTATAACTCATAATAATTAACAACCAGGTTGTTCCCAGGAAAGAGGGGGCTTTCCAATAAGGATTTTTTCCTATTGGCGCGCAATTAGGTGACCAAACCTCTCATTGACAGAACTTCTAGACATTGTAAATATTATAATTTAATAATATGAATAACTTTTTCATCTCAATTAATGATTTAATAATATAACATATAATGCAGATGATACTGTGACAATAATCGAATCAATAATATGAGAGATATGATGCAGCAATTACTGTAGCAATAATTAAGTATAACTGAGTGATTTCTCACGTAAGCATCAATAATCAATACCGTGTGCTACTATGCAACCACGCGTATTACTGTTCTTTTACTACCGAGTAGGTCAACAGTATTAACGGTAAAACTTCCGCCGTTATTTTCTTAAAAATATTTTTGTCATTTTCTCAATTGGACAATAATTCTGTTGTGGGGTCCACCAATGATTGCGTCATTGTACGAATATTCCCTGCTAAAACGAATATTCCCCGACCAATCGAATATAATATAACAACTTGCATACTTTGCAAAATTTATAAATATTACCCACAACTATAATATTATATTAAATCCACACCATAATATTCAAAAAAAAATTTTGAAAAATTTAAATCTTTATTCGTAAAATTTGGGATTTTACAATCTCCTCTCCTTATGAAATTTCGCCTACGAAATTTACGTACGTACCTGGTATGCCGAACAGATGAGGACACTTCGTCCGATTCTAACTCTTGAGGTATAACCTTTGAGTGTTGAATACATTCCAGGATTTTAACAGGTACATCTTTATACGTTAAATTATCAGCTATCTCGTCCGGTTATAAATCAATAATGTGGTTCGGGTCGTCCAATATTTACGTAACATCGATATGTGAAAAATATTATGAACACGCGACATACTTGGCGGTAAAATGAGTCTATAAGCCACAGTTCCTACTTGATCGAGAATTTCAAATGGGCCAATTAAATCGAGGGTTGAGATTTCCTCTCTTCGTCGATTCTTGCTTCTAGAATAACGCCCTCTTGAACCTTCTTCTTCACATTCATTAGCTCTGAGTATGTAGTTTGAGTGGCTTTAACTTTATCGATTAAAGTCGATTCTAATCGTATATTCGTTATCTTCACGTGGGTTCCTAGAGTCTTTAACTCTATCTTCATCATTTATACGAAATGGGTCTTTGTGTTAACAACATCGCACTCGTAAGCACATATGATCTTCTACTCAACGCGTCAGCTACCACGTTCGCTCTTCCACAATGATATTGAATGGTACGATCGTAATCTTCAATAACTCGAACCAACATCTTTGGCACATGTTACGTTCGTTTGGGTAAAGAAAATATTTGAGGGTTTAAAAAATGGGTTTTGTACTGGGGTCAATATAAAATTCGATTTCACACTCTAGGAGTAGGCTAAGAAGCCTTCAAGAATACGTCAGGAAATTTATTAACAATAGAAATATCATTCACAACTGTGACTCTCATCCAAGACTTGGATAACACGTCACATTGATACCTATCAACTTGCCATCGTTATTCACAACGTCCCCTACGGAAAGTCTGGCTTCGGTGCATTCCACACAAGGAAGTCAACAACGAAAGGAACGGGCCTCTTTAATTATGGCTTGATATGACAATGATTGACTTTAGTGGTTTGGTTGTTTGAATTCGCATAACAGGTTGGTTAGGAATATGAAAGCTAATAACCTTACGAAAAGCATGATGAGTAATTAACCAATCGATTCCTAAAATCACATCAAAGGCAAGTATTTTCAAAGAGATAAGATCGACAAGTAACGTGAAAGTGTCGATTTGAATCAAACAAGATTAATAAACAGTGGAGGTAACGAAGGTTTCTGCTAACGAAGTTTCAACCAATAGGTCAAAGTCTAACTTCTCCTGAGTTAAATTTAAACGTTGAACGCAAGCAAGAGAGATAAAAGAATGGGTAGAACAGGTATCTAATAAGGTATAGACTTTGCAAGAATTTATAATTAACTAACTCGTGCTAACTTTGTTTGGGTTACTCGCTTTTTGAGAAGTCATGAAAAACGCTCTTCCTGAAACCACCGACTTTGTTTTGTCCGTATCCACCTTTGGTGCCTCCATCCTAGCTGAACTTGTCTTCAGTGAACGTCAAAATCGGGCTAGGTGACCTTCTCTTCCAGAATTATAACATGCTTTGAACGGCATCGCGCAGTTTGCACTGATATGTCCCTCCCCTTCGCATTTGAAACATATGATAGGTGGTCGTTCTCCTTCCTTAACAACGGGTGCTGGTGCTGACGTCTTTCCATCATTATTGAATTTTCTCATCTTGAAATGTCCATTCTTATGGTTTTGGCCCTGATTACCACCGAAGTGGTTACCATTTCTGGCCTGTTGATTCCCTCCACGCTTGCTGTCACTGCTTTGATGACTGCTCTCACTTGTATTATCATTTTGCTGGCTGCTATCTTTTGGTTGGGTTGACTCATTATCACGCTCCAATAACTGAGCCCTACTAACAACATCTGAATACAAACACAGTTTATGAGAGATAAGATATTGACGTATCTCATGTTTCAAACCTCTTAAAAATATTCGCGTCATTCTCTCCTCATTACAAACTAAATGGGATGCAAACCGGGACAACTCGGCAAACTTGGCTTCGTACTGCGACACGATCATGTTGTTTTGTTTCAGCTTGATGAACTCTACCTCTTTTATGTGATAAATACTTTTGGGAAAGTATTTGTCGTTGAACAATTCTTGGAACTTCTTCCAAGTCATCTTCAGTGCGGCAGGTTGAGTACGTTTTACAGATTCCCACCAGTAATCTGCCTCTGTACGGAACATGAAGGTGGCAAAGGGAACCTTTTTCTCCTCGGAGCATCCCAAGACATCAAATATCTTACAGATTTGCTTTATCCACGTCTCCGCCTTAAGTGGTTTTGGCTTTCCAAAAAACTCCGGTGGTCCCAGCTCCTTGAACTGTTTGGCGGTGACCGTCCGAGAGTTACCAGTGTTTCTACCTATATTTTGGACAGGAGCCGCTCTCGCCTGATGTTTCATGAATTACATTAAGCCTCGGAACATTCCGTCGTTCATCATTTGGTCAGTGTTGTTGTTTGCATGAGGATTGTCGCCTTCCTGATGAACATTGTCCTGATTATTGATCTGTGGAGACTCAACGGTCTCCTGTGCTCCATTGATGTTCTCAACATTCTCGAATGCCATTTTTAAATACTGCCACAAAATAAGGGTTAATTAACATATCACATATAATCCCTATACTCTAACCAACCAACTAAATAACAAATAAACTTTGGTAGGTCATACTAGCGAAGGAATTCCCCGACTCTCCCCTCATAGTTCTTATCTCACATCTTAGCCAGGGATCATATCCCTAAGCTTTGATACCAACTGTGACGCCCCTAAAATAGGTATACATCACCCATCTTGGGTCGCCAGATATATGGTACTGAATACAAATACAATCTTAAATATACAACAAGAGCTGTGAGTTTTAATACAAATATTTTCTTCTAGACAATATCCACTCTCAGAATAAGTCCTCATTACAATTATTATCACACTATTTCATAGAATAGTGAGGACTACTAATGTTATCATCTGGACAATCACTCCATTCTCTGACTATTCCCTGCTATGTTCTCATTTCCTGAAGAGAACAGTGAAAGAAAGGGTGAGCTCAACTAGTCCAGTAAGAAATATTATGACTAAAATGATGCAGGATAAATTATCATTAGCCTTCAACAATGTTAAACTGATAAAATACAATAGACAACAAGTTTAACTGCAGCGGAATAAACAATCCATTAAAAGAGTCAAGTAGAGAATAAAATCTACTATCTTTTATAATTTAAAAAGTTTTTCATCACTTTTATCGCTGAAAATCAGCTTAATAAATAATTCACATCATCCCTGCACTACAGCCAAGGATATTCATTAGTATCACGACCACAAATTATCCATGCACTACGGGCCAAGGATATTTGTGTATTCATCAATGGTCATGATCATGCCACCAACTGTCCATCAAAGCACTACGGGCCAATGAGGACTTTTACCACATCATTTGTAACATTACGGTCATGATTATACCGAATAATCCCTGGTCATAATCATATCAAGTCCATCTATGAACTACAGGCCACATATGACTTTCAAAAATATATACATGAGGATGATGACAATGATATAAGAATTCAATAAAACAAGTTCAAGAATTAGTTTATTCAAGAACTAATAACGTCCAAATTGTCAACATGATACTTCTTTGTAGAGTAAAATTCAAGAATGCTAAGAAGAATATTTCCATGAAAAGATACTGGATGAAGCGCAAATATCATGGATATTCCACTAATTTTATGGAGTATAGAAGTCAAAACTTTAACCAACTGAGTATAATAAAGAATGGAATAACAAAAGAAATCACTAGGCATGTGATAGATCGCACATGCAGGATATTCTAACAGAATAATAAAGGCGGAACCAGGTCCAGTGTAAAACTCACAGATGGAATATTCCAACAGAATAATAAAGACAGAACCAGGTCCGGCGTAAAATGTACAGACATGATATTCCAACATAATAATAAAGACGGAACCAGGTCCGGTATAAAACGCACAGACAAGATATTCCAACAGAATAATAAAGAATGGAATAACAGAAGAATTTCACCAAGTATAGGGTATCCCGAGTATACAGGTTATTCCAAAAGAATAATAAATAACGGAACCAGGTCCGGCGTAAAACGCACAGACAGGATATTCTAACAGAATAATAAAGAATGGAATAACAGAAGAATTTCACCAAGTATAGGGGAGTCCGCGTATACTGGTTATTCCAATAAAATAATAAAGAATGGAATAACAGAAGGATTTCACCAAGTATAGGGTAGACCGCGTATACAGGTTATCCCAACAGAATAATAAAGAATGGAATAACAGAAGTTCTCTTCATGAATACAAAAGAATAACACCCTTTACCTTATAAAGAAGAACTAGATATAGAAATAGTGAAGTAGCAGAAAACTCTTCTACTTTCTCTCTATAATTTCTCTCTCTAGAGTTTCAGTGAATTCGTAAGAAATAATGAAGGAATGAGCTTCTATTTATAGGAGAATGGATTTAATAATAACTAATTCATGAACAGTCCAGATTGATTTATTTTTAAACGGACGGTCCATATTAAAACTTAAAGCTACGGTCCATACTGATTCACTATTAAAACTTTAAACCAGCGATCCATACTGATTTACTATTAAAACTTTAAACCTGCGATCCATATTGATTTACTATTATAAATTCAACCAACGGTCTAAAAATTAGCACATCTCCTCATGGAATAATATTGTACCCAAAAATAATTTGGACCGAAAAGAAATATATTGTTCGGGTGAATAGTATTCCATGAATAGTAACTCGTGAATAGTGACTCGTGAATAGTACTCCGATACAAAAAGTATCCCGAATATCCGATTGAACAATATAACCTCCAGACATCAATTATCATCAAAATAGATGTCAATTTCTACTAACATAAATAATCCCAACACAATGAAATTATCAAATTCATCTTTAATCAACACGAATTTATTCATCATTAATATTATAACTCACAATATTTAACAACCAAGTTGTTCCCAAGAAAGAGGGGGCTTTCCAATAAGGATTTCTCCCTATTGGCGCGCAATTAGGTGACCAAATCTCTCCTTGACAGAACTTCTAGACATTGCAAATATTGTAATTTAATAATATGAATAACTTTGTCATCTCAATTATTGATTTAATAATATAACATATAATGCAGATGATACTGTGACAATAATCGAATCAATAATATGAGAGATATGATGCAACAATTACTATAGCAATAATTGAGTATAACTGAGTGATTTCTCACGTAAGCATCAATAATCAATACTGTGACGCCCCCAAAATTAGGTATACATCACCCATCTTGGGTCGTCAGATACATGGTACATAATTCAAATACAACTTACTAATACAACTGTCGTGTACAATACGACAAAACATAACTGTGAGTTTGAATACAATTATTGTCTACTAGAGATTATACAAACTCAAAAAGAGTCCTCATTACAATTATTAATACACTATTTCACAGAATAGTGAGGACTACTAATGCTATCCTCTGGACCGTCACTCCGTTCCCCGACTAGTCCCTGCTATGTTCTCATTTCCTGAAGAGAACAGTGAAAGAAAGGGTGAGCTCAACTAGCCCAGTAAGAAATATTATCACTAAGATAATGCAGAATAAATTATCTTTAGCCTCCAACAATGTTAAACTGATAAAATACAATAGACATCAAATTTAACTGCAGCGGAACAAGCAATCCATTAAAAGAGTCAAGTAGAGAATTGAATCTACTATCTTTTAGGATTTAAAAAGTTTTTCATCACTTTTATCGCTGAGACTCAGCTCAATAAATAATCCACATCATTAAATCATCCATGCACTACAGGCCAAAGATATTCTTTAGTATCACGACCACGAATTATCCATGCACTACGGGCCAAAGATAATCGTGTTTTCATCAACGGTCCTGATCATGCCATAAAACAATTCATCTTTGCACTACGGCCAAAGAGAATCCATAGCCATAAACATACCAAAAACTGTCCATCAATGCACTACGGGCCAATGAGGACTTTTTTCACATCATTTGTAATATTACGGTCATGATTATACCGAATAATCCCTGGTCATAATCATACCAAGTCCATCTATGCACTACATGCCGCAGATGACTTTCAACATAACATAAACATGAGGATGATGACAATGATATAAGAATTCAATAAAATAAGTTCAAGAATTATTTTATCCAAAAATTATTAACGTCCGAATTGTCAACATGATACTGTTTTGTAGAGTAAAATTCAAGAATGATCAGAAGAATATTTCCATGAAAAGATACTGGATGAAGCGCAAATATCAAGGATATTCTACTAATTTAATGGAGTATAGAAGTCAAAACTTTAACCAACTGAGTATAATAAAGAATGGAATAACAAAAGAAATCACCATGCATGCGGTACTTCGCATCGACAGGTTATTCCAACAGAATAATAATAACGGAACCAGGTCAGGTGAAATTCACACCAACAGGATGTTCCAACAGAATAATAAATGCGGAATAATAAATGATGGAACCAGGTCCGGCGTATAGCACATACAGGATATTCCGACAGAATAATAAAGACGGAATAATAAAAATGGAACCAGGTCCGGCGTATAGCACAAACAGGATATTCCGACATAATAATAAAGAATGTCACCAAGTATAGGGTAGACCGCGTATACAGGTTATTCCAACAGAATAATAAGAAATGAAATAACAACAGTTCTCTTCATGAATAAGAAAGAATAACACCCCTTACCGTAACAGAAACTGGATATAGGAAAAGAAAAGTTAAGTAGCAAAAAGCTTTTCTTCTATCTCTCTATAGTTTCTCTCTCTAGAGTTCAGTGAATTCGTAAGAAAATAATGAAGGAATGAGCTTCTATTTATAGGAAAATGGAATGCATAGTAACTAATCCATGAACGGTCCAGATTGATTTACTTTAATCTGACGGTCCATATTTAAAGAAAAATCTTTTAAATAAAATATAATATATTCTATTTATATAAAAAGATTTTTACTATGCAAACACTATGCAAAACACTATGCAACATTATGCATAATAAAATATAATATATTCTATTTATAGAATAACTTTAATAAAGTATTCTGTTTTATATAAAAAGATGTTTCTGTTTTATTACGTTAATAATACGAATAAAACAAAACGTCATCATCGCTATAATAATTCATATTATTAATCGACAATAATTGAATCAAACTGAGCGACTTCTCACATAAATATCAATAATCAATACCGTGTGCTACTATGCAACAACGCGTATTACTGTACTTTTACTAACCAGTAGTTCAACAGTATCAACGGTAAAACTTCCGCCGTTATTTTTAATAAAATATTTTTGTCGTTTTCTCAATCCGACAATAATTTTGTTGTAGGGTCCACCAATAATTGTACCGTCGTACGAATATTTTCCGACACAAAAAATATTCCCTGACCAATCGAATATAACATAACAACTTGCATACTTTGCAAAATTTATAAATACTACCCACAACTATAATATTATCTCAAATTCACACCATAATATTAAAAATTTATTTCGAGAAAATTAATTCTTTATTCATAAAATCTGGGGTTTCACAAATACCGTGTGCTACTATGCAACCACGCGTATTACTGTACTTTTACTACTGAGTAGTTCAATAGTATTAGCGGTAAAACTTCCACCGTTATTTTCCTAAAAATATTTTTATCGTTTTCTCAATCTGACAATAATTTTGTTGTGGGGTCCACCAATGATTGCGCCGTTGTACGAATATTCCCTGCTAAAACGAATATTTCCCGACCAATCGAATATAATATAATAACTTGCATACTTTACAAAATTTATAAATATACCCACAACTATAATATTATATTAAATCCACACCATAATATTCAAAAAAAAAATCGAGAAATTTAAATCTTTATTCGTAAAATTTTGAATTTTACATGAATTGTTGACTGGTATGATCATGACCATTGAATTTACAATTGAATATTTTTAGCTTAAGAGCAAAGGTGAATTGATCAACATGGTTATAATTATTGTTTATATAAATTCTGAAATAATTATATATTTCTTTGAAATATTAACATTTTTGAACTATAGTGTAAAGATGAATTGTTGTTGAATATCTTTGGCGTGTAGTGTAAAGATGACCTGTTGTTGAATATCTTTGGCTCGTAGTGCAAAGATGACCCGTTGTTGAATATCTTTGGCCCGTAGTGCAAAAATGACCTGTTGTTGAATATCTTTGGCCCGTAGTACAAAGATGACCGGTTGTTGAATATCTTTGGCATGTAGTACAAAGATGAACTTATTAGCATGATTATGAACATGAACTGTGATTTGGTATAACCATGATCTTTAATGTTTCAGGTAAAGACAAGTGATGAAAATTATCTTCGTCCTGGACAAGAAAAGAAATTTGGAACCACAAATATGATTATGATTTATTCATATGATTGTGGACATGAATTGTTGATTGAGGTTACAGGGATAAAATATTGTTGGTGGACTTTGAACACAAAGAAGATAATAGACATTATGGTCTATTTGATTCTTCTAATGGATTGCTCGTTCCGTTGCAACTATGGTTGAAATGTTTTATCATTTACCATATGTTCTAAATCTCTGATTTATTACTGATGAAGGCTATTGATAATTTAATTATTTTTAGTCATGATATTTTTTACTGGGCCAGTTGTGCTCATCCTTTTGCTTCATAATTCCTTTCAGGTAATAAGAGTGTAGTTGGGTCGAGCGGGGATAACAAGGAAATAGTGTGATGCTCCGAGACTGTTGAAGTTTCTCAATACATTATAAAACGGCATGACATGCAATATATAATTGTATTGAGGACCTAAGATGTGTGTGTCGTATTTTATACGTCACTTAATAATTGATTTTGGTGAACAACAATAGGGTGATGAGAACTCGACCTTGAAAGCGTCAAAAGTGCACCACGTTATAATGAAGAGAACAGAAATCTTCTCGTGTTCTTTTGGAGACTTGAAATATTTGTTGCTGTACTTTATATGGCATGTAATAATTTGAATATGAATATTGTCGTATTATATACGTTACAATATTTGTATTGAAACTCACAGTATATATGTCGTTGTATTTTGCACGATAGTTGTAGTAGTAAAGTTGTAGTTGCTTTCTGTACCATGTATTTGGCGACTCAAAATAGGTTGGATGGATTGGACCTATTTTGGGGGTGTTACAAACGGTTTATAATTTTAATAATTATATTTTCTAAAATTAGATTAATTTATATTCATTTTAAGTTAAAATTTTATCGGAGAGTTTTGCGACTTTTGAATTTTTCATAAAATATCTCTGCAATTTTTTTATCGGCGATTTAAATTTCTACCTTTATGTTTAATATTTGAAAGTCATTAAAGATGAGATCGGACTTTGAATATAGGTTGATAGTTATAACTTTTCTTCTAAAGTCTGTCAAACTCTGTCATTTGATAGAAATTTGAAAAATTAATGACTTTTTGAATACCAAAATACTTTTATAGATTTTGTAAAAGCCTCAATTCAATAGTACCTAAATTTTAAAGACATTACAAAAGTTGTAATTGAATACCAATAAACTTTTATAAACTTTTAAATGTCTTGATTGAATACAACCAAACTTTTAAAGTCTTTAATAATCTTAATTGAATACACCCTCCTTAGTATTAGTGTATTACTAATAAAAGGTATATTGCCAATTTGGGCCTAATCCAAAACCAGGTCACTAATGAAGCTACGGACTCTGAAATTTGCATTGATGAGATTTTGGCGGTCTCAATTAGAAACGGGGATATAATTTGACTCACTTGTCACCCTGAATTTCATTTTCTAGTATATTTTTAGAGAAAAATCCAATAAAAGTGTATTCCAAAAATATTTACAAAATTAATGTATTTTCAATATTTTATTTACAAAATTAGTACATTTGGTATCCCTTTAATTTAGTTAGGTGTTTTAATAGGTTGCTGATGTGGCAAATCAATTTTGTAATTATGTAACTGTTCCCGGTTGTTTCTCGTAGCTATGGCAATTTGAATTGCATGCCAAACCCGAGTAGTCGTGCATTAGGATCCCATTTCTCTCCACTTTGATTCCCTTAATTTAGTATTTAGTAATATTGTGTTGATAGTTAATCTAGATTTTAATTTACTTGTTAATTGATCATTTAAGCAACCAGAGATATGGTGCAGTTTTATTTTAGTTTATGTGGATAACTAAATAATCATAAAAAAAATAATTAAGAATAGTTACCAAGTGTTACATGTATTTGTTTTATTTCTATTGTTAAACCATGATGGAATCAGAGAGTAGTCGTGTGATTTTTCTCTTACTTAATGTAAGAAGAAAAATATGCAAAATATTATTCAATATTGTGTAACATAATCTCGGTTACCTTACAGCAATAAAAAGTTACAGTTGATAGCCAAACCTTCATACAAATATAACTATTTTAGTTTTTGTGGGTAACCAAATAGTAATAAAAAAAATCAGAACAGTTACCAAATGTTACATGTATTTGGTTTCAAAATTATGCTTGTGGGACGAATATTCTCCTTCTCATTGGCGTTTTGGACAACAGTTTCGAGTTCTTAAAGGGTTTCGGGCTGGAGAACAACCCGAGTATGGACCTCATGGGTACCACTCCAATTGAAGATGGTATGGAGGTCCTCAGGGAGAGGGGCATATCAGAAGATTTGGCCTTTTTTGTGTTTGGCGTTTTCACGGAAAGGGAAAGAGTAGTAGGTAGCGGTGGAGCAACCAAGGACGAGGGTGGTGTAACCCAGGTACTTTTGGAGCTCCGCGACGGAGGAGAAGGATTAAGGGGAGGATAGAGGAGGCGCTGAGGGAGATAAAGAAAATGGGCGGATGAGAGATGTAGGGTTTAATATGTTTGGTTATTGTGTTGCTCTCTTTTTGTAATTATTTTGTGAATGAACTAATCTTATAATTACTTTCTAATTGTTGTATAGTAGTGTAAAGAACCCATTATATTATTATTACATTTTGATTCCCTAATTAATTAAACAATCATTATTATCAAATTTATGTAAAATTAACTTTATAATAAATTGGTCATATGACTAATACAGTGTTGACATGCATAGAAAAATATCATATCTCGGCTGCATGTTGACACTGTATTAAACAATTAACCAAAGTTAATTTCATTTTAATCACTCTCGACTTATACGAATGCTTACCACTCCCTAAGGAGCATCTAGCATTCCCTTTTTTCACAATAACAACGGGCTTTAAATTCTCCATCCTTAAACTTATATGTTTCGCAAGAGTGTCGTCTTGAGCGGTTTATAACGACATTAGAATAAATTCTTCCGAGGTCAAAACATAAAACTGCTTATAATTTTTTATTCATTGAAATAAACATAATTATATTTAGTGATTTTGAAAGTTTAACTAATTATATGATTCTAACCAACTTAAGTAGTTTTTTATTACTTTTTTTCCAGTATTTTATTGCTCTAGTATTCTATTAATCGATCATAAGTTTTATAAATAAGTGATAAACATTTTTATTAATACAAAACAATTTAAGTATTTTATTATTTTAGGTAAATTTTAATAACCAAACAAAAATTATTTTATTTAAATTGTTTATAAATAGAAGCAATAAGTGGGGAAAAAACATTTTTGTTAAATAATCCAAAACATATATATGAATAAAATTACACAAAAAAAATGTTGTGATATGTGAATAAAAGTAATAGTTTGGCTAAGAGGCAATTTGTTCGAAGTTCCGCATGATCTACGACAAACGCGATCACAACGCACCAGGCGTTTCAGAGTCCGCCACGTGTAACTTCTTCCATTTGTCACTATTTCATTGGCTTGACCTCCAACGTCCTTCCCACGTAGACTTCCCCCTCAACGACCCTATATAACCGACAAGTCTTTCTTCTCAATTCTCAAAAACAAGAAATACTAATGAATTTCTCACACTAAAAACTCTGTAATAATATAACCTTTCTCCTTCATTTACCTTTTTTCTAAAACCCTAGGTATTTATTCGATTACAATAATGTCGAAGATCTCTAAGAGTTTAGGGATATTTTTGTTCTTTTTTGTCATATTTTTTAATCCAATTCCGACCCAATCAGCTGTATCAAGCATAGATCTAGGTTCAGAATCGCTAAAAGTCGTTGTGGTAAATCTAAAATCCGGCCAAACACCAATTTCCATCGCCATTAATGAAATGTCTAAGCGAAAATCTCCAGTTCTGGTAGCTCTCCAGTCCGGCAATCGTTTGATCGGAGAAGAAGCCGCCGGCCTTGTTGCAAGGTACCCAGATAAAGTTTTTTCCAATTTTCGAGACTTAATTTCTAAGCCTCACGATTTAGCTAAAAAAAACCTAGATTCAATGTACTTGCCGTTTGAGATTGGTACTGATCCGGCAAGGGGTGTAGCTGGGATTAAAGTTAGTGATGGTGAAATTTATTCGGCAGAGGAATTGGTGGCTATGGTGTTGAGTTATGCCTCCAATTTAGCTGAGTTTCATTCGAAGGTTCCGGTGAAAGATTATGTGATTACTGTGCCACCTTATTTTGGGCAAGCGGAGAGGAGGGGTTTGCTTCAGGCGGCGGAGCTGGCCGGGATTAATGTGCTTTCATTGGTTAATGAGCACGCAGGGGCAGCGCTTCAGTATGGAATTGATAAGGATTTTTCAAATGACTCGAGGAATGTGGTGTTTTATGACATGGGTTCGGGTAGTACTTATGCTGCTCTTGTTTATTTCTCGGCTTATAAGGCTAAGGAGTTTGGCAAGACTGTTTCTGTCAATCAATTTCAGGTAATAATTCAGGTCCCTTTATATGTTTTTGTGCATTGTTGTTTTTTTTTATTCTGAACTTTCTATTGGTAATGATGTTTGGTGAGCATGCATGGTAGGGATCAGAAGATGTACCCCTCTGTCCTAAAAAAGTAAGGCTACCTCCTTCTGGTAACGAAGATTCACTAAATATACTGAAAAATGTTGATATTGAGGATTTGATAGACTATATTAGGATTTAGTATAGCTTATTATTCAATTTAGGAGAAATTTAACGTCAGAACTCGTTAATGTACTTATATGAATCCCTATATAGTTGAGAGAACAAACAGTATTTGATTTAATATTAGAATATACTCTTAAAGAGTCTTGAATGAAAATTCAAAATATTTTTCTCACACTCCATCCTACAGAATTACGTTCAACTTGCTACGGGCGCACAAAATACAGTTACTGTAAGAGTTACTGATATAGTTTGTGAGATAAGAATTAGGAAAGTACAATTAATGTCTTAGTCTTGGGAGCTGATACTATCCTGCAATTGATTCAATATTCTGAGCTTATTTTACTGGATTGCGCTTCCTTTTATAGTTAGAATGTATAAGTAAACGGAGGCTGAGTACTTGTTTATGAAGGAAATCATAATACTGCCTACTGATTATGTAAGGGATGATTGAGGACAAAGGGGGGTGGGCCTTAATTCCACCCATGTTCACAGAGCCAATTGAAATCATTTTGTTATAATAATACGGGTTATAATTTTATTTTGCGCAATTCGTGTTGTGTAATTATTTGTTTGATTGTAACATATGTAAATCAATTGATACCATCTTGATATGCTAGCTAGCTAAGAGTCAAAGCTATTTCAGGTCAAGGACGTTAGATGGGACCCAGAACTTGGAGGTCAAAATATGGAACTAAGGTTGGTGGAGTACTTTGCAGATGAATTCAACAAACAGATTGGAAATGGGGTTGATGTCAGGAAGTCTCCCAAGTCGATGGCAAAATTGAAGAAACAAGTTAAGCGCACAAAAGAAATTCTTAGTGCAAACGCCATGGCTCCAATTTCAGTGGAATCTATATATGATGATCGTGACTTTAGGTAGGTAAAATTGACAAGCACTTTACATTTTATTGCAATTGACCACATTCTTATGATATGCTCTTCGAGTGGCAGTTTCGCTTTAATGTGACAAGAGGGGACATAGTTAAGTTAGTTTACTGATTTGCTCCCTAAAGTAGTTGAAGGTTTGCATTAGATGAACGTGTTAGGAACTTGGAAAGCTACAGCCATAACATGCTGCTGTTGCGGTTTAGAAAAAGGATACCTGCTATACATATCAAAACATATACCTGCTATAATGACTTTAGGTAGGTTAAATTGAAGAGCACTTTTCACTTTTTATTGCAATTGATCACATTCTTATGATATACTCTTAGAGAGGCAGCTTCGCTTTAATGTGACAAATGGGGACATAGTTAATTTAGTTTGCTCCCCAAATTACATTGGGTTCACAGTTGAAGGTTTGCATTAGATGAATATATGTTAGGAACTTGGAAAGCTAGTCATTACATGATGCTGTTGTGGTTTAGAAAAAGGATACTGCTATATATATAAAATATATAATTATATAAAACTTGAATTTTCAATAAATTCAAAGATAGTGTACACACAAATTTGGGATACGGGGTTTAGTTTTCACAGATAATTATAGGAGATAATTTTTGTTAAAAAAATAACATTGGATAAAAAAGAATAGAAGAGGGTGGTGGGGGGGGGGGGGAGGGGGGAAGCTCCACTTAATTACAATGACAGAGTGTTGTTCAAATGCATATTTGCCCTTTTTAAAAACAGATATTGTTCGTTTAATGTTTGCAAGTTTCACATCTGTTTAGCTTGCCATAGCTAGCTAGACGAATTAAGAGAATACGATAAACTTGGTTATTGGACATCTCACGTATCTTCTCTTTTCCCTTGGTTCCAGGAGCACTATAACTCGTGAGAAGTTTGAAGAGCTCTGTGAAGATCTATGGGAGAGATCTCTTATTCCTCTCAAGGAAGTGCTTAAGCATTCTGGTTTGAAGGTTGATGATTTACATGCAGTGGAGTTGATTGGAGGTGCAACTCGAGTACCAAAGTTGCAGGTCTTACTACTTTCCTTATTTATAAAATTAGATCATTTAGCTTTGTCGGGTACTTCAATTTGATATTAATAAGTATCTGTTGAATTTTTAATAATGGAACCAAATAGATAGTGTATTATATCTAGCTATTCCTTTGCTTGTGCTTATTCTTCCCCATTATGAGATCCGAAAATAGTTTTACTTGCTAATTTACTAATATTATGAATATAATGTGTCGACGTCCTAATTTTTTTGGTGAATTGCAAAAATTTGCTAGTTTGAGTTGAGGAATAAACACAATACCAGCTACTTTTCCTTGTGATGTTTACTCACATTATTTCAGTCCAAGTGCCATTATTTGCATGTGTCTGTATGTTTATCATTTGGCTCTACGAATCGTGGTTATGTGGAGTTTTTTTGTTGTTGATGTCCTAATTCTTTTGGATGTACTTGTTTGAGTTGAGGACATAAACAAAAAACCAGCCAGTTATCCTTATGAATCATATTGATCCACTTGCAATATCTTCACTCTAAATTGCATTACTTGCATGGTATGACCGTCATTTGGCTCCACAAAGCGTGGCCATATATGGTTTCGTTTGCTGTTCTTGTTTTGTCTCTTGTCCATGCTTTCATACTTATTTGCTCTTACTTTTCCATCTTACAGGCTAAGTTCCAGGAGTTTCTTGGTAGAAAAGATCTGGACAAACATTTGGATGCTGATGAAGCTATAGTTCTTGGTGCCTCACTACATGCCGCCAATTTAAGCGATGGAATAAAATTGAATCGTAAGCTTGGGATGATTGACGGTTCAATGTATGGATTTGTGTTTGAGTTAGATGGTCATGGTCTTTTCAAAGATGAAAGCACAAGGCAGTTGCTTGTACCACGGCTGAGAAAACTGCCCAGTAAGGTGAATCACTTGGTGTCGATGCTAGTTACGATGACAAATCATAGACTAAAACTTGGCATTGTATTTTCTTACTTGTACTGATTCGTCATTTTCCCCTGCCTAACAGATTTTCAGATCCATTGTTCACAACAAGGATTTTGAAGTTTCAGTTGCCTATGAGAGTGAAGATCTGTTACCACCTGGTGTTCTTTCACCAACATTTGCTCGTTATGCTGTGTCTGGTCTGACTGATGCTAGTGATAAGTATGAGCTATCAACTTTTGAATCATCTAGTAGTTTAATATCTTGTTTTGTGCTGTTTAAGAGGTTCTCCTGGTATTTGAGCCTTGTGTTGTCCTCTTATTTTTTAGGTATTCTGCACGAAATCTGTCTTCTCCAATCAAGGCCAGCCTTCATTTCTCTCTTAGTAGAAGCGGCATATTTTCCTTGGATCAAGCAGATGCTGTTATTGAAATTTCTGAATGGGTAGAAGTTCCCAAAAAGAATATGACAGTGGAAAACTCAACTTCTGCATCCCCCAACATATCGGTTGAAGCTAGTCCCCGGAATGTATCAGAAGAAAGCTCTGAAAACTTGCACGCGGACGGTGGCTTGAGCAACTCATCAGATTCAAATGTAAATAATCAAGCTAACACAGATCTTGTTACTGAAAAGAAGCTGAAGAAGCGGACATTTAGAATTCCACTCAAGGTGAGAACTAAGGACCTTAAATTTCTCCCTTCATATTGACTTGACAAAGTGACCTTAAAACATTTAAAAATTCTAGTCATTTTATTTCCCTCTCGTTTTCACATCTAATTTGTCTCTTGTAGATTACTGAAAAGACGATGGGCCCAGGAATGCCTATTTCAAGAGAATCTCTTGCCGAAGCTAAACGCAAATTGGAAGCACTAAACAAGAAAGACGCAGAAAGGAGAAGAACTGAGGAGTTGAAAAATAACTTGGAAGCATACATATATGCTACTAGGGAAAAGGTTTGTACTTTGTAGTAATTTAGTAATCTTAAGCCACCTATTTTTTGGGAATCATATAACGTTTTTCTATTTCCCCACCCCCCTCTTAGAGTTTTAATGACTTTTTCTTGAGCTTTTTTGCGCATTACTAATTTCATCAAATGTTTGACATCTTAAGAGAAATCCTTTGATGGTTATTTTAGTTTACTATTTTGTCCTCTTCCCTTTTGTATTTTGTTGTGTTACTCTATCATACCTTTCACATGGTCTGCTTCTGTAATTAAACTCGGGCCTTTTTCCCCCTTCAAGTTTTGCGCTTCTTGTATAATTACTTATTTTTTATCACGTCTGAATTCATCTGAAGAGGATTCCTGATTTGTGTTTCCTTTTTCATGTTGGTGACACTTTGGTGCAGCTCGATTCAGATGAATTTGAAAAAATTTCATCCAGCAACGAACGCCAATCCTTTACAGAAAAGCTTGAAGAGGTTTGTTTTCTGTTTCTGTCTCTCACCCCCCCCCCCCTTTCTTTTCTTTCATTTGCAAAGGGGGTTGGAGGGTGGTTTGTTACATATGCATGGTGCAGTCATGTCTTGGTCACTTTAGTTTCTGAATCAAATAGAATGCTCCATTTCAGGTGCAAGATTGGCTGTATACTGATGGCGAAGATGCTTCTGCTGATGAATTTCAACAGCGCCTAGATTTGTTGAAAGCTATAGGAGACCCCATTTTTTTCAGGTATGTCTTCAATTATCATTCTTCAACTTAAAAAGGGTTTAGCTTGTTGTCATGTTCAAAAGCTTCTCTTACACCCAATGATTTGATGTAGATATAAAGAGCTTACTGCACGACCAGCAGCATCTGAACATGCTAAAAAGTACTTTGGTGAGCTGCAACAGGTAAATAAGTGTCTAGTTTTGACCTGTATAATATATGTTAACTAGTAACTGAATTCAGCATCAATTATGTATGCACATGTACATATGATGTATAAATTAGCTGGATGCTTTGCAGATGACATAATAGAAGAGGGCAAAAGAATATTGAATGTTTAATAATTGTAATATGACGTAAATGATTTTTTTTTAAGTCCTACTATGTATTGCGAAAGTTTTCAGTAAAATTATACTTGCGACATGTGTGCATACATAAGTAGGAATTAAGAATGGTCCCACCATAATTTATTCTATCTTATCCCATGAACTTTCACTTTGGTCGCAATCCAACTTCGTCACATATTTGTCTACATATATATATCATTTCTCAATTTCTAATAGCGTTATACGCGAATTGATTCTAGTAGGCAGAACTAAATAAGTAAACCATATAAACTCAATTATATGGTGTAAATTTTAAATACTTTCGATTTTATTTTCAGATAATGATAGTTTAGGGACAATTCCAAACCAATTTCCATAGCCAAAAAATGCAGGAATGCAGGACAAGTTCCTTCGTGTGAGAAGATGTTAAAACTTTGTTTTGCGTGGGGTGCATCAGATTGGTGTAATTTGGTTGGGAAGTCTGCACCCGATTTCTAGGGTGATATGCCCTCTATCTTTGAAATGACTAAATGATATGGATGGGTGGCAAGCCATATAAACACATGAACAGGGACTAATAATGTTTCTCATTTTTCACTTATTATTGTGGTCATTTTAGCTTGTTAATACCATAATGATGAGGTTGGTTACGGAGGACCTATTGCGTGGGTCTTAAATTGGGCATGAGTTTTATAGACATTGTATTGGCTCTCTGTCACTATTCAAAGTCTACCTCGCATGGCGTGTTGACTCCACCTCAATCTGATCTGTTTTGATCCCTGGTGATCAAGGTCTTCATTGCGGACCCCTCCTTGATCTTTTTTTTTTTGATTTAACAAATATTTTCTAGTTTGGTTTTTCTTATTAGAACAAGTAGAATAGGTTATCATGGGCACCATATATAGTTTAATATTTAGTGGCTTGATTTCTTTATCACTGAACGTAAACTCAGACAAACTTTACTAGAAGCTATTTCAAGAATTGGCCAAGATGGGTCTACTGTATAACGTTACTTGGTCAACAAACCCCTAGATTTCTTCCAAAGACTTTCAAGCTTATAAACTTGTTGCAAGGTTCTAGGCATGCATTTGACGTTTCCTTCTGTACATTTTCTTTGAAAGTTGAGATTGCGCCATCTCTCAAGTTTGTTTTATCCTGTCACTGACATATTATCTGTTTTTTGCTTTGTTTCTTTCTGAGCATTTGCAGATTGTAAAAGGATGGGAGGAAAAGAAATCCTGGCTTCCAAGACAAAGAATAGATGAGGTGTTTACCTTTAAAATCTGATTCACCTTCTTTAAACGACATATGTTGGAAAATTCATTAGTTAGTATTATTGATGACTAAGAAACTTATTGTCTAGAACGAAATGTTCCTTTCAGGTATTAAGTGGTGCCGAGAAGGTCAAGAATTGGTTGGATGAGAAGGAGGCTGAGCAGAAGAAGTATAGTTTATTTCTTTTCCCTTCTCCAAATAATAACTTTATTTCTTTTACATTTATGCTATCTTTTAATGTGGTCTGTTTTCGGTATGGAGTTGATGAGATGGTGTAGCCCGGGTCCTATTTAATGGTATATCCAGTTTTTTGTTCGAGTGGACTGATCAAGAGAAATACCATTTTCCATACCCCTTCATAAACATGTTTCTACTGTAACTGTTTATTTCCCAACAAAACTCCTTATATTATCTTCTTGACTTATGGTTGACGGGAGGAATGGAGATATTTAGGTTCATGAATTTGTCTAAGTTGAAACTTAAATTGCAATTTGGAAGGTAAGTAGATTAAATTATTTTTGCCGTCTGCCTTACAGTTACTGTCATGCTCACGGAATTTTACATGTTTGATAATCTTATAAATACTGTTGTGCAGTTAAATGGATTTTTTTACATGTAAATTACCTCTTTGCTGCTTTGATCAACTCCTTAGAAATTACCTAGTTTTTTTCTTTCATCTCTCCTTGAATGCTCTAGGCTTTTAGTGCCTAATCTTCTTGTCAACAAAATATCTTCAACAGGATTTCTGCATTTAGTGCACCAGCATTCACATCAGAAGAAGTATTTGGAAAGGTGTTTGACCTTCAAGACGAGGTATTATTGCACACTCCTTTCTCTTAATAACAGAAAATGAGATCTTTGATTTCTCTAGAATAATGATACCCCTTATATTTTGCTAACATGAGATTATTTATTTAGGTTGCAAGCATTAACAGGATTCCCAAGCCAAAACCAAAAATTGAGAAGCCTGTGAAGAATGAAACCGAGGGCAATGGTGATAACACGAGCTCATCCTCCAAGGACAACAGTAGCACCTCCCAAAAAGACCAAACAGAAGGGGAATCAGACAGCTGGGCTAATGCTGATTCTGAGGCTCATGATGAGTTGTAATCATTAGTTAAATGACACACGGTATCAACTCTCCTTTCCAAATAGAAAGATGGATAGGCACGAGATTAGGTAGAGTTGGAGGTAGCCAGCGGCAGCATTTTCAAACAGTATACCAATACAGAGTCGCCCCAAATTTTCAGGTGGTTTGCTTTTTCTTTTTCCATTCTTGGGAATCTTGCTTACTGTAACTCTGATTACTGCATGTTACACTATACCTTTGAACCCAGCCCAGCCCAGGTTCGAAGTTTTGTCCCCTTATTTTTTTTTTCTAGGGAAATTATTTTCATGAACGATAATGTACTGAATAGATGAAATCTATGTATTATATTGGAGATACTTTTATTTTACCTTTGTCTTTGTATGGTGGTAATTGTATCTAAAAGTGTTGTTCAGTAATTTACTATTTACAAATCTAAATCAAAGTTCTTTTTTAGTTAGTTACAAGTTTGAAGAATAAATGCATATTTATAGTTTTAAAAAATATACTGAGCAAATTGGTTTGTTTTCTTGGTTGGTTTATCATTGTAGAGCTGTTGGAAACCAAATTGTAATTATGAACATTATATACATTTTATTAATATATATATATATATATATACACACACACTATTTTTGGATTTTGTTTTTAAGTGTGGCGGCAGACACAGCCAACAGTAAAGCATGGGAAAATCCCCAACTTGTTATGCTCCCCTCCATTCCATCAACTACTAGTACCCTCCTCAACGACTATGCATGTCTTCAAAATATTTGATCAATTTTGATTTTCAAAACTCAAATTCAGATTTTTCTCAAATTAAAATTGATATATTTATTTATTTTATTTTAAATCAAAAAAAATGTAAACTTTTTTTTATTAAAAGTGCTACGAATTACAAAAGTTGAACGAGTAAAAATAATTTTACATTTTCAAAACTCTTATTTTTTTAGAAGCAATACAAAAAAGGAATAATGCTCTCATTCTACCTACATTGTTTATTAAAAGGAGGAAGGAACAAATGGTCAAAAACAGAATGCAATATGTGCATTTCACAGCTATTAAAATGTTTAACATTGTCTCGCAGACAAACTAAAAAAGTTGCATTACTTTCACAAAATGCTTTAGCTAATGAAATTAAAGGCCACTTTCAGCGCGGGAACCATACCCATTTCTATGCGATTTCTGCCATCTCCATGCAGTTCCTAAACTCTCTTCAAGATTCGTGTATCTGGCTATCCAATTCAGTTCACGTCTAATTTTGGAAGGATCACTGTAAACTTCAGCATAGTCTCCAGGTCTACGGCTGAGGTATTCTATCTTTATGGGCACCCCGGTAGCCTTCTTACAAGCTTCCACAAATTCCTTCACTGAGCTACCTGTGAGGATGATTATTATGTTTAGGCTTTCTGTGAATTATTATTAGACCTTTAGATGCTCAACTTTCTTCACAATCTCAAATATATAGAAGAAAATAAAAGAACAGTAATAGCAACCTTTTCCTGTACCAACATTGTAGATGCCAACTTTTCTAGGTTGAGCATGGGCAAGTGCTTTGACATGAGCATCAACCAAATCAGTAACATCGATATAGTCTCTTACACAGGTGCCATCAGCTGTATTATAGTCTGTTCCCCTAATCTATAATCAAGTATTCAAGAAAAAAATAACCATGAATAATCATAATATTCAAGTTGTAATGTCATGGGAAAAGATATACAATCAACATGAAAAAAGAAGAGTCCTTGCTTGTCCATGAGCCTCACACATCCTGAACTAAACCATCAAGGAAAATAAGATTTATGATACTCGAAGGATCTTGGTCACTTCTCCAAAGTTAATCAACATTCCTCTCATTTTGTTGAACCATGATGCACTTCGTTTATATAATGGTTATAATTCACGTCAAGAACTTTAAAGTTTATCAAAGTGATCATACTTGAGAAACATGGAGTTTTTGATTGAGAGACTGCTCAATTGCAGGGAGGAGAGTAAATGTGCAACAAATATACGTAATGATATGTGTATATACATATATAAACTACACTTATTTTTTTGCCAGCCATGTTTTGATGAATCTATTGTGTTCATGTGCCTTTGCTGACTCACATCCCCTTTCATGCTGGACAGGAGATGTCAATGGAAAGACTACCTTTTTTCTTTCTTTTTTAAAACTAAGTTTGGTCCCAAATGTGGGGATTTGAACCAGCAACTGTGGTTAAAATAAAGGGTATTATTTCCCAGTCCTTGGGTTTGCTCAATTAAAATATTACAGTGGGTGAAATGACAAAGGAGTACCTTTAACCCAGGAATAATACCCCGAGCTGCATCAAAACAAGCACCTGAGATGCGACCCTGTTCACGTAGTTCTGGAGGGGGAGCTTCTCCCAGTCTTCCTTCTGGGTCTGAGCCGATCACATTGAAGTATCTGATAATTTCACCAGAATCTCACTGTGGTTAGCTATCAAAACTAAAGGAGATTGTTCAGTGTGATTCAAGAGAACAAATTTTTATCCGCAACTTACAATCCAGTAGACACATATATAATCTGAAAAGCTATATTGCAGTGTTTTCAATAATGTAATAATCAGAATAGGAAACCTTTCCTGTGACATACAATCTACCAATGCATTTAAAATATAATATCTGATGCATTCATACAACAGTTTTTTAAAAATAGAGGGTATTTTTTTTGACATCATTTCTTTACTTGTATAGACATTCATAATTAAGAAAAGATGTGATGCTTGGAATGCAATAAACAAAACAAAATTTTAATTGCAAACCTCAAGATCATTACTCCCATGTTGGAAGTCTTCGAAAAGTCTAATATTATATCTTCTGCCATCTTCTTAGCCTTTCCATAAGGATTGATTGGAGCCTGCATATGTAACAGGGGAAATGAGTTAAAAATTGCTTGTGCTTAATTATTTAAACTCATAACATCCACGTTCTAGATGTTGGAAATAGCAAATTTATAGGCTTTAATAACATTGTTCATTATCTTTCTTAAGATGCTAATTTAAGTTGATTATTCCTTTCTTCTTTTTTCCCCCTCTCATCTTGTGTCTTTCTTGATCCAAATCATAGTGGCTCATCCAATTGCATTAACTTTTAGTCGAAGATGGGGATCGGCAATTATAATTTTATCAAATAAAAAATTAGTGACACAATAGTTCTTATCTAGGATGATAAATTCTCAGTTATCCTGTCATGAGATAACGTTAAAACATGCAAACTGAAGTTTTAGTTTTGTCTCAATAAGGCAGTTTATGGGTAATAACTCAAAAAACTTTCAGGTATTGTACATCAAAATAAATATTAGCTCTACTTCAACTGCCTAACAAAAAGGAGCACTATGAAATTGTAAAATAAATGCTTACTTGGGGAGTTTCTTCAGTGATGGGCATTTTCTTGGGCTCTCCATATGTTGCACAAGTACTTGAATAAATTAATGTCTTCACACCATGTGATGTCATTGCTTCCAAAACTCCCAATGTATTGGACGTAATATTATGATAATACCTGTTAACTCACAGAATGTCACAATAAGTAAATGTAAGGTTAAAGGAAGTCATATTAAGAAAATGAAATTAAAGAGAGAACTACATCACACATCTAGTTTGTACTTGACACCCTTTCCTGAACATAAATAAATACATGCATCTTGAAAGCATAGTAAAATCAAAGATCCAATTATAATCTACAGATCGACATTATTATATACTAATAAGAGTGTGGTGAGTTGAAGAGAAAGATATGTCAAAGATAATCATTCACATTGAAGATGTGAGCAACAAATATATACGGGAAATGTATCATTCTACATGTATAAGATAAGAGAGACAGCTCTGAAAGGCCAAAGAAAATAATTGATGTTCATGCTAAATGTATGTCACTAACTTTGAATGTAGGTTACTCTTATTTTTGTTATAAAAATTCCAAAATTAGATTTACAGTGACAAAATTGATAGAAAGTTTGGAGGCTTATTGATTCACTTAACAATAGAAAAAGGTTTATGAATTTAAGATACCGAAGTTAGGTTGTACCGGGTCATGCAGTGAACGGTTGTCTTTTAGTGTGTAGAAGAATGATCATGATTAGTGATGACAAAAAAAGGGATGAAACGGTCTATTCTTCATGTCTTCCAAAATTTCTAACCTTTTTTTCTTCCATTATCATCATAGTGTGTAGAAGAAAGATGCAAATCCTTATTAGCAATTAGAAGAAAAGAGGAACATTGGAGACAATAATGAAGAATGTTTGATCTCGTGTACAATTAGGTTTTGTAATGTTTCAAGCCCTGTCATATGTTTGATATTGGGTATGCTCATTGGCAGATTTTTGTATAAGTTCTCTTGGGTTAAATGCTTCTTATTTAGGTCAACTTATAATTGCCTAACTATACTTTATTTTTTTCTTACAGTCAACTAACTCAACTTTTGTTTTCTTTCATCTTCCGATCAACTAACTCAACTTTTGTTTTCTTTCATAAATTTGAAATTTTGTCTAGACTGTTAAGTTTTTTAACTGTAAATTGACATGACAATGCCACATATGCACATAATCCTAGCTGTAATGTTTTTTAACATCTTTATACACATCAGCTTTAACCCACCCAATAAGACCCATCCACCCACCCACATACATGAATACCCGATCCATAACCCATATACCCAAAACCCACCCACTAACAAGAATATTGTTAGTTTATTTGTTTTTCAAAATCTAATATAAGTTTTTAAAATTAAATAATTTAGCTCCACAACTAGAAAAGGTGATGTCTCACAACACTGAGAACCAAAATTAGTGGGAAATGATGTGTTGGTTCAAGACTCGGGAATAGCATAGATATCATTATTTTCAAATTGGACATTTAGAGAGATTATGACCATGTATATGGGAGGATGTATATGATGAAGAGGTTGGACTTTATGTAGAAGAGGAGATGATTGATATATCAGTATTTTTGAGAAGTTATTTCTCTATTCAGGTTAATGGATACCTGTCTGTCTTTTTGAGACCTTTAAGGTGCTTCACTCACAACTAACTAATTTTTTTGTGGTGAGGTTTGAGGGATGATTGGTCAGATGGAAGAGAAAATGCTAGACAAGAATGGGATGCTTACTCCAATTAAAAGTATCCTCGCTACTGCCAAATTAGTATCTCCGTTAACGATCGGCGTCATTGGTGAATAGGCTTGATAAGCTCCTGATCGATTTTCTATAATATCATCTTGTACAGTTTTGCTTATACAGTTTTATATAAGTCTTCAAACCTGGTTGTTTGGGATCAGATTTGTAAGTTGTAACCCTCAGAAGGAAGGGGGTTTAGGTCTAGGAAATTTTCTATAATATCATCTTGTACAGTTTTGTTTATATAGTTTTATGTAAGTCTTCAAACCTGGTTGCTTGGGATCAGATTTGTAACCCTATGAAGGAAGGGGGCTTAGGTCTATGAAATCTTGTGTTAAAAAATCTTTCTAGGAAAATGGTTGTGGCCGTTCCCTTCCGAGCCAAATTCTCCCAGACATAAAGTAATTAAGAGCAATTATGCCTTCACCATAATAAATGGGATTTGATCCTACTCATAATGTTATCACTCAAGCTAGCCCTAGAAATTCATATCTCAGTTTTGCAGTTCTTTCCCAGATTTATTTAAAAATTGGAGGCCATACAAACACTTCTGCTCAGTTTTGAATCGTGCAGGTAAAGTTCCGACTGTCATGATTATCTTTTTCTGCATTGTGCTACACAAAAAAGGTTATGTAAATTTCTTTTTGGAAATTTGAGGAGGCTCGGTACCAGGATTTTTATTATTTTTTGGTAATGACTTAATGTGTTTTTCTTCCTACTCACTAAGAATAATATTTAAAGTATAATACAAAACATACAAGTATATAATTTGCATGAAAAATATGTACCTTAGAGGCTCAACTGTACTTTCACCTACATAAGCAACGGCTGCAAAATGCATCACGGCATCAAATGCATTCTCTGCAAATATTTTGTTTACCTGAAATATGATTCAAGGAAGAAGCTCCAGCAATAACACGTGTAGCATATAAAAAAGTTGTTTATAAATAACACTAGTTATTTCTAATTGTTAGTCCAATTAGGATACAGCCTTTGCATCACCGAGGTCTGCATAAATGAACTGAAGCCGTCCTGGCTCTGGAAATAGCTTTTGAAGAATTTTAACAGCACCGATGTTTCCACGAGAAAGATTGTCCTATCAAAAGAAGCAATAATATCTAGTAGATGCTATTAATAACCAAATTTTCATCTATAACAATGTTAAGTAGGCCAAGAAAATGTCCGAAATTTGTTCCGAGTAGAAACCATGGCACAGTCTGTAATTAATTGTAAGGTCAGGGGGTGCTTTAGTTACCACAGTACTTGGCACTAGTTTCGGTCATATTTGTAGGCTTACAAATCATATAACAAATAGGTTATATGAATAGGTAATACCACTATAGTTACACGATACGAGTCCTTCAACAGTCGAAGGGAAGCATGAGAACCAATATAGCCCGCACCTCCAGTTACCAATACATGTATCACCCCAGGTTCATGAACGGAAAACTGAAAATGACAGATAAGAAAAGAAACATAAAGCGTTGGGGAGTGTTGATATTTGTTATCAAAAGAAAGTCAATGTGCATGCAGAATCTGATTATTGATGAAGAAATTTATAGGTAAAGCCATTAACCTACCCATTCTAAAGAACTAAAATAATTTCCATAAATTACACTTTTATCAATCATGCATTTGGGCTCCAGTGATTAGTGAATGTACTCCACAACATTTGTACTTGAGTACAATGTCCATGACATAAATCACTGATTGAAGTACAATTCTAATCCGCAAAAGAATGAAACAAAAGGGAAATATAGCACGAAATTTATTTAAAGAGCGAGAACAACAAATAAAACTGAATAAGATATAAGCTTGACATTAAAAGTTAAGAATATTTATGCAATGAAGGAGCTCAACAATACTAATTTGAGAAGGTAATCAACTTGCATCTAAAAGTTACATAGAAAATCAACTTAAAAAATGTTACAATTTGTTGAAAGTATATAGATCTAAAGTAGACATTATATGGGTTAAAACAAAAAACACATTGAAAGTACTTGCACGCAACAAAAGTAAACTACATTAAGAGTATAATTTGGTATCACATAGAATTTCACCGGAACATTGTGTTTACAAAACATCTGAAGGTATACTTCCATGATGACAAATCATTAGATCGTGGGAGCCATCACATACTTCTATTTCTGGGGTCAGAGTCAAAAATATACTTGAAATTAAAATTGTATATGCACCAATCTCTTAGGAGATGTCCAAGAAAAACTTTACAGTCCAAAATAAAAATACCGATGATGTTATCAAGTATAGAGTTCCCATCCACATCTCGCCACACCATAAGTTCATATTGCAATTATGAGAACAAAAATGCTTTTTATTCTAAAATTAATATAAACTACTTCGATAAATTTAATGTCAAGTCTTGTTCCAACTCTAGGCAACTTGGGGTAACCCATATTTTATACGTATAATTTTTGCAGTTCTACTCTATCAACTAAAAGTTGAAGAAATTAAAAATACAAGTCCTTAACAAATGACAACCCCCCAATCCCTGTGAATTTACAGAATAGCTACACCTCGAAAGGCACCCATCTTAATGCCCATAAAAAATCCAAAAATAGACACCCTGGCCCCAAATAGGTGAAAAGGGAGATATGTAACTAAAAAACTGCTCTTCAAACATATCTTTCCTTTTTTTCTCAATTCACTGATGGAAGTTATGTGGAAGGGGAAATATGGATAGGGTAAGTAAAAATAATCGGCAGTACCCATATGGTCCAGTTTAACTAAGGATGCAATAGTATAAATCAAACCATTCAACCAAAACACAGGTTGTGCTCCTGTGGGTTCAGGAAGACAATTATATTTAATAAACGGATAACATGTTGCTGTTGAGCCTAGTACAATATTGAAGCTAGCTACTCTGGTACAATGTTAAAGCATTTATCTCGAAATGGATAATGGGTTAAGTATCTCATAAGGTTTATATTTTGAACAGTGGGTTTACTTTTTGATATTTTAAAGTCTAAACAGCAGTTTAAAGGAAATTATTTGAAAATAAGAATCAAAAAGATTTTATTTTGTTTACTTTCAAGAATATTACACCACTAAAGAGTTAAATGTGAGAGTCGAACTTGCTTTTTCACTGCGGAGCAAGCAGGTTATCATTCTTCACTCACTGGTGAATAGACTACAATCTCAGTCTCAATTCACAAGTTAAAGATGATGAAACTGCAATAAGCATATATGTCAAGATGGATATCTAAGACATACTCCAACAATTGTTCGGGATAAGCGGCATTTTTAATTTCTCATTCCAAAGCAATGTATATTTTTAAAAATGAATTTTTGAGCAGAAAAAATCCACTTAAGTTGTGGTTAATGTATGAGAATAGACCTTCTACCCGTTAACCTAATCCATTTGGCGTGTATTAAAAAACGCATAATTTACAGCTAAGGGACAATTGGCGTAGGTTAAAAATTGAAGCCTACCAAAGGAAAAAGCGAGTCATGGGAACTTAAGTTTTCTGTGTCAAGTTCATTTCATGGATCTTTTTAGAAAGAATAATCTTATGGTAATAGCGCAAGGTCAAATCAACAAAAAGTTGAAAGATAAAATCTTTAAATTGAACCATGTATCTAACAAATCAAGCAAGTTAGTTCCCAAATTCAATAAATGTCCTCATGTGATACTATTAAAAGATAAAGTGCATCAGCAGACATGCAGAATAGTCAGAGATCCTTGTACCAAAGTAGACAGTTAAAATTCAAATAAATAAAAAAATCCCTTTAAAAACAAAGCAAGAAAAAATAAGCAGGTCTACCATTCTATAAATCCAAGGCGCATGCAAACAGTGTTCTTACATTGACAAAGAATAGTGAACATAGTTGTGCATAACTAAGCCAGATTAATACCTGCTTAGAGCTACTGAAGCTGGAAGGGCTCTTTAGATAAATAATACAAAGAGTAGAAACTATAACAGTTAAGATAATTTTTCCTGAGAATTTACTTCTTCTTCTTGAGTCCAATATATCCATGGCTGAAAGGCTGCAATTGCAAAGAAAATTGGCCAGTGAACTTTTTTATGGTGCTAATAAACACAAATGATAAAGTTTACACAAGTTGATAATCCCACACCTCTTTTGTGATTAACTCACAATTTCATTTTTTTTTCCACTAGTAATGCATAGGTTACAAGATCTAATATTACTACACTTTTCTTGCAAAATAATTCTTGCAGTTAATTGTGAGAATTACAGGCAGAAATCCCTTATCTACAAGCATCAAATTATCAACCTTCATGACCCCAACAAAAAAGGTAACAACACTGAATCAATATAATCAACATTGAAAATACTCACCTTTTATGGTGAAAATTTTAGTAAGCCTTGACAAAGTTGTGTTCACTGCTCAAATACTTTATCCAACGGTGAGATCGGCACCTTCTATTTTCCAATAAAAACATGTTCCAAAAGAGACTAGAAAAGTTTATGATCAATACCAATAACCTAAACCAAGACCAAGAGGAAACTCAAACAATCTAAGATGAACAAATGAAATTTTTCGATATTCTATTCTTGGAAACTAAACAACAAACAAACATTGTTACCTGTAATATATAGTATTATTTAATAATGCATATAAATATAATAATAATAAATTATGCAGAACATAAATAAAATAAATCCGAGTCTTTTGAATTCACAAAGTCTCCTTAAAGCAAATTTATTCCCCCACAGATGCTAAGGGTTAATTGAATAATTGTTTCCCAAGATAAAACGGATTTCAATTCTTAATTAGTAGCATTACAAAATTAAGAATTCATCGAACCAATTTCAATGTTATGTACTGAACTTACAGTAATTATGCAAGTATATATGCAAACAATAATAATACATGTATATATGCAAATAATAATAATGCATGCATAAAATAAAATTGAAAAGGATTAAAATAAATCTTACTACTCAACTTGTAGAGAACATAAATTGCAACAGGATGTCTTCTTTACTGTGCAGTGCAACGGCACTTATTTATAGCAATAAAAAACGGAAGGATAATTACACAGAACTTCTAGTGTATTATACTGCAATGTTGTTGTTTTTTTCTTCTCCTGATAATATGCACCCAACTCCTTTTTTATAGAAAAAAAAATTGTCAGTTTATTACCGTTGGAGGTTTTTTTTTTCCATGATATATAACTTAATAAAAAATCTGATAATTAATTAAACAGATTTTGTCCAAAAAATATATATATAACATGACCCGACCCGACCCGGTCCGTCAATTTTCTCGTACAATTCTTAATCGATTTGAACACATAAATATATATTTTATCAAACCCATTTCCAACAAACATCTATATGGATTATAAAAGCTATAAATTTGAAGTACACAAATCATCATATATAATTCCCAAGCATTTTTTCAACCCATTACAATTTCAAACATAAATTTTTGAAGGACATATAAAGAAAATAACATATAATAGAAAACTTCCAAACTAATCACACTAAGAGAACCTCAAAATAATTAATTAATGCAGCTAAAAAAGGACAAGATAATTACCTGAACTGCAAACACAGTATATAACGAGAGCTCTTTAAATGCACTAACGAATGATTGAATGCCAACAGAAATTAAGAAACCGAAAACCCAGAAATTAAAAACCACGCCCAATTTAAAGAAAAATTGAATCTGGGAATTAAAGAGAATTACGGTAAGTATAATGAAAGAAGAGTGGAAGAAGGTGAGTGTAATGAAGGGCCGAGAAAAAAGGAAGTAAAAATAGAAAGAAAGAGCCATTAACAGAACAGGGGCGGGCAGGGCAGGGCAGGGCAGGGCAGATATATATTTAGATTAGAGAGAGAAAAAGAGTGTGAGGAAGAAAAAGAGAGCCGGTGGATGGAGACCTGGTCATTTGGGTCGACTCTTTGAATCGAGAGGGAAAAGCTCAATCTGCCTTTCTTTAATTTTTGACGGTCGGAAATTCAATATATCCCCAAAATAAATAAAAAGAAAAATTATCAACTCAATAATTTAAGAATTCAAATATTTTTATTAAAAAAATATCTACCCAATAATTTAATTTTTTTTTGAATTTTAACATTAAACATGCAAAATCCAATAATTTTCAAATTTTATTGTTAAACATTTAATGTATCCTTTACAATTTTACATTGTATTCAAATTTTTACTCTTAAACTTACCAAATATATTTTATAATATTTTAATTTTCTAGATTTCTTAATTCAGCAACCTAAATAGGGTCCTTAACATTAATATACAACAATTAGAAAGTATTTACAAAAATAAAACACAAACAACATATTTACAAAAATAACGTAACATAATATTAAGCTTACTAAAATTAGGGGTCTTTTTTCTCCCTACACGTCAGTTACCTCTCTCTCATCTCCAACCGCTCCTAAAAGCAAGCGACTGAGATCCAAAATTCGAGCAACTGAGATTCAAGCAACTGAAATCCAAATCTTCTGTGGCGACACACCTCTGGGATCGGAGAAGACGAAACTTTTTGTTGCGACGGAACGCTGAGATCGGAAAATAACATACAAAATCAACAGCAACTTCAAGTTCAGTAACGAAACAGTACAATCGAACGGCAGTAATTGTTGAATACAAAATCACAGCAACTTCGATACAAATCTGAATACTGAGTTATGTTAGATTAAAATTCATATGCATATAGTTACATATGGTTACCACGAATTCCTATATTGATTACCTTTCTTAAGTTTTTCACACTTAAAATAGTTACTACAATTTCCTATAACGTTTGGATGATTCATTGATATATTTTTTATTATGGTTACTAAATATATATAAATTGGTTACTGATAATTGTGTATTTGTTTGCTAAATATTATTTATTTGATGGCTTTATAATTTTTAAATGAGTTTGGTTACCTTCATGGAACTGTTGGTTACTCTATAATGTTGTCTTGTTTACTGAATAAAATTATAATGTCTAATGTTGTTTTGGTTACTGTCTAATGCTGTCTTGGTTACTGTGTAACAATATATTGGTTACTGATTAATGCTGGTTCGGTTACTGTGTAACATTATTATAATGGTTACTGAATATTTGGTTACTGTCTAATGTTGTCTTGGTTACTGTATAATATGTATTTAGATACTTTAAGGTGTTTATTTGGTTACTCTATAATGTTATTGTGTTTTATAATTATTTCTTTTATATTGGTGGTTACTTATTGACTACATTGGTTACCTTCATACAACTGTTAATCTGATTATATATATTGGTTGTTGTATACTATTTAATTGGTTACAGTATAATGTTTATTTGGTTGCAGTGACCATTTGGAAATTTTTGTCAAATTTAGAGTGTCAGATTTTGGCGTTTTCGGAGCCTAATTTCATTAGAAACGGGTCAACGATCAAAAATCACCAGCTTTGCTGGTGAACTGCATGGTTTTTTGGTCAAATTCCATCATTTAAGCCTTCAAATTTGCATGTAAAATATTTGATTTATTTTTTGGTTACTAAGATTATGTAATTTGGTTACTGTCTAATATTGATTTGGTTATTTTATAATGTTTATTCAGCTGTTAGACAATAAAGACTGACAGTAACCAAATATAACAAATTTAATTGTTTACAAGAATATATAATTGTTTACTGCTAGTAACCATTAACCACATTGTTGGTAATATTTTTTATGGTGTACAGTAACCAAAATTGATGTTGATTAATATTTTAATTTTTGATTCCATCATGATTTATCAATATAAAGTAAACATATACATTGAACAATTGGTAACTGTTCTGAAATATTTTTATGTAAATTTAGTTACCCATCTAAAATAAAATGGTTACCTCTATATTCATATTTAGTCACGCATGGACCATTTCCAAATAACTTTTATAACTACGTAATTTAAAAGTATCCATCAGCTAGATAAATTGTACATTAAGCACTTCATAATTGTTCTGATATAAATTTTTAATTATTTGGTTACTAACAAAAACTAAAATGGTTACCCTTATATACAGGTTTGGTTACCAACTGCACCTCTTAAACTATTTTTATTTTAATATGAGATCTATAAGTGACCATCATATATATAAATGAGAACTCTTAATTGGAGTTTATTATTCTATCATGATGACAGGATATAAATAAAACATATACATTTAACACTTTATAACAGTCTTGATACAAACTTATCTGGTTACTAACAAGCTTGTAACTACCTATGATAATTATCTAGTTACTAACAAGCTTGTAGATAAATAGGACACTCACTCGTGTATATTTAACAATTGATGTTTGTCCTGATACAAGCTTGTAACTATCTGGTTACTAATAACAGTAACCATAATGTAACATAATAAAACAGTAACCACATAATTATATGATAGTAACCAGAACATGTTTTAATGGTAACCAAAACAAAAACATCATGTAATGAAACCCAGTTTGGGCAATCTATGTATACTAAACAATTACATATTAAGCAGAATAAAAAAAATAAAAGTATCCGAAATCCCACATTAAGGACACAATAATAGTAGCCAAACCATTAGATAACAATAACTAAAACATAATAAATAAGTAACCAAATAGTTATATGAAAGTTACCAGAACATGCTTTAATGGTAACCAAAACAGAAACAACTTGTATATCCAACCAAGTTTAAGCAACCCATGTATACTCTAACATATATATTTAACCATAACTTTTCCAATGAATTTTATAGAAGAGCATAACCATTGTAGAATATATTTGAAGGAATTTATAAAAATAATACATCAATGTATACTAAACAAATACATGGTTTATTATGACTTGAGTTTATTATTTACAAAAATAATACATCCACAAACTAATGATGCCTTAAACTTCTTTAACTGTCTTGGGTTCAATTTCTTGGTAATAATGCCGGAGACTTCCACGTCACACCAATATATAACTTTTCCAATGAATTTTTTATTGCATTCCTCACAGTAAAGATTTCATAACTGCAAATAAACAAAATTAGATTTACACAATCATTAGTAATCAGATATAAACAATATTTATATCATAAACAGTTTCCCAATTGAGGGGAAAAAAATGGTATCCAAATCATAAGCCAACAACAACAAAAAATATACCAATGAAGTAACCAAACAGTTATATATTAGTAACTAAAACATATATTAATGGTAACCAATACATAAACAACATATAGACCAAACACAGTTTAGTCAACTAATATATACTAAGCAAATACATGATAACCATAACAACAAAAAACAGTAACCAAAACTCAAGGAAACAAAAATAGAATCCAAATTAGAAAATAACAATAACAAAAAACATACTATAGCAGTAACCAAATATTTATATAATAGTAACCAAAACATATTTTAATGGTAACCAATACATAAACATGTACACCAAAATCAGTTTTGTCAACTATGTATACTAAACAAATACATGGTAACCATAATAACATAAAAAAATAACCAAAATACCAAATCAAGGTAACAAAAATGGTATCCGAATCACAAATAACAGTAACCAAAATATAATGCAGAAGTAACCAAACAGTTATATGATAGTAACAATAACAAAATTTAAATTAGCACACCTTTAAAATTTTTTGGGTTGGAAATATCTTCTGGCTATGAACTTGAGCTTCTGTCTTAACTACATGAACATCAAAATCAGAATCCAACTGCACAAACCCAAATAAATTTCTTCAAGTCCTTAATAAAATCACCCTCTGTTATTCTTTTCCTCTTTCCATCCTTCTTCCTTGTATCAATCATTCTATACAAAACATAAAAACAACACAAATCCAAACAATCAATACTCCATTATGTTAGAAACATAGCGTATATATATGATCATATTGACAATTAATTAGTAGAATGAGAATTAACAGAAATTAGAAACAGTCCTTAGAGAGAGAAACCAGAATCCTTTCAGTTGTGAGAGAGTTGGAGAGAGAAAGTCGCGTATTCGACTGTGTGATTTGTTGATTAACAAGTGCAACAAAAGTAAATTAAAAAACAATTAATTTACGTCACCAATTTGTCGAACAAACTGTGATGAAGAAGAAGAAGAAGAAGAAGCGAGAAATACGAGAACAAAAGTTATGAAGAAGGATAAGGAGAAGAAGAAGAAACTTTTAGAGAGAGAAATATCAGGTGTTTGAAATAAAAAAGCACCAGATAATGATCCTCTAAATTAAGGAAACTGCCCATTAATATTAATCCCTTAATTTAAGGACCTTTAATTATGTTAAAATTAAAAATAAAAACAAAAAAATATTTTACTTTTGTAATTATTTTATAGAGGTATGATTTTTGTAATTATTTTTAAAAATATACTAATATATGTAATTAATCCTAAATATTTATTATTATTATTTTATTGTGATTTACGCGCTAATGCCGTCCTCCCTCGGTAAGCTTCGCCAAGGCAAGGCCAGAACCACTCCAACATAGCATCACCTACTACTCTCTCTCTCTCTCTATATATATATATACATATTTCTTGCTATATCTATATATATCCCCTATATAACCTTCAGACTTTCAATATCAACATAACTTAATCTCTCTCTTTAGGATATTATTAGCTATCTGATTATAGTTTAAGTAGTACGTATCAATTAGCTTATAATTATTATCAATATGAATCAGTATGATCAAAATCAACCCCAAGGAGGTACGTGTGTGTATATATATATATGTTAATTAGCATATTTTAAGAAATCGGGGCCAAGAGATTTCAAACTAATGGGACCATAACTAGATATTTTTCTTTCTAGTCAATTATTTGATTTGTAATTCACTTCATTTTGTTTTTATTAGGTCATTATTTTTACAGGGGTTGGATTGCGATCAATTTGAAAGTATATGCGATACAATAAGTTTAGGGGGATATTTTTTTAGTGACGTTCTAGTGACCTTTTTTTTGTAGTACCTCCCAAAAAATATATAGTATTTATTCCAACTGGAATTTTTATAAAAAATAATATTTTAGGTGTATTTTGGATACCTACAAGAAACAGAATTATACAGACTGTAAACAGAGTTGTAACCATCTATGGCCATATCTTATTCTAAATTTAAATTGATTAGTGAAATTGGGATGTGTTATTTCAGGGAGTGGTTAACATGAAATTAATTTTCGTCAATTGACCAATATAGCGTCGATACACAGGCCGTGAGGTGATCTCTTTCTGCGTGTCAGTATTGTATTAATTAATGATCAACTTATTATGAAATTAAGTCCATGGTAACCGGACAGTAATAAATGTTGTAGTCAGCTAGTGTAGAAGTTTTAATACAGACTTGCAGCATATAAATTGTGCCTACAATAATACTCCCTCCGTCCCAAATTAACTGCTCAATTTTGACCTTTTTTAGTCAAATTGACTATTTTTAGAATTAATAATTAAACATATATAAATATATTTCTGAAATTATAAAAAATAGGATTAGTAATAAATTGTATATACTTTCTTTTGGTTATAATCTCTTCACCTATATTTTAACAAAAATAGTAAAAAGATTAGTTTTAAAAATGGTCAATTTGACTTTAAAAAGTCAAAACTGAGCAATTAATTTGGGACGGAGGGAGTATTAACAATCCTCCTGCTGCTGGTTACCCCAAGAAAGACGGTGCCAATCCTCCTGCTGGATTCTGGAAACGATGCTGTGCTGCCTTGTTTTGCTTGTTTCTGAGCGAGAATTGGCATTTATGTGTTAAATGAAATCATCCATATAATGCCGACTCGTTATACTCTGGATGTGGATCTGAAAGACGTTGTCACCGTCGATTGCCTCCAGTCACGTGACAAGAAGGTGACCGCCGCGAAGGAAACCAAGGCCCGCCTTGAGGAGCGGTTCAAGACCGGAAAAAATCGCTGGTTCTTTACTAAGCTTAGGTTCTGAATCTGGATCTGTTTTCATTTTGGTTGTGAAATGTTAGTTGTTAATGAGAGAGAATATGGACTGATTCTGAAGTAACATTTCTTTGAGTTTTGACTAGTTTATCTCATCATATTTGGAAGTGGAAGTTATATCAAATCATTTTGGTTTGCCAATTTTTTCTAATGGTTCGTTATGATGATGCAGTTATGTTAGTATCCAAATGGGTGTTGATTTATAAGCAAATTGTTCTGAATTGTGTTTGCATAATTTCTGTAGTTTTTTAAAGAATTATTTCCAATTTATTTGTCAAATGGGGCTTTCATTTTGTTTGTCATTTGCTATAGAAGCTAGAGCTGCATGGTATATATCCAAAGGGTGGTAGATTTCCTCATTTTCTTCTTTGAATAATTATACTTCGCAGATTATACAGTACATGTATTTGCTGTAATTCTTTGTCTTTTTTATATGTATAGAAGAAGCTGCTTTTATTTATAAATCAACTGCACAGCCCTCCTAGATTGATCTGAATATGGTTGTCAACTTGTCATAAGCTATTTTAGTTGGAGATTTGTGAATGATCTAGTTTGCTTGGCTATATTGTGCTGCACTTGACAACTCATAAGCCGTAGCTATAGGATCTATAGCGACACTTTTTTGTTGTGGAAATAACAAAAAGTGTGGTGGATTTAACAGTTTCCTAAATTTTTTATCAATATAACTATCACCCATCTCCGATAAATATACAGATACTCTCCAGTAACCCTCCTGGGGGTTTTGGTGGAGAAAAGAGACCATTTTTGATAATTTGGCCTATATTATTGTGTTTGAGTGGTGTTATTTTGCTATTTATAGTTTGTACAACTTGTATTGCATATATGTGATATATTGGTCAGATGACATCTAGTTTGAAATTGGATCTCATTATTCAGTTGCAATTTGGCTGTTATACCATGAAAAAGATGTCTATGAATGTCTTTTTGTGTATAGAAGAAGAAACTGCTTATATTTATATGACAATTGCACAAAGATTGTTTTGTTACTGCTGCTGCTGCTGCTTTACAAAGCCAAGGTTCTGAATTTGTAAGATTTATTTGAGTTTTTGACTTGTTTACATCTCTGTTTATCATATATTTGGAATCTCTATACTTGAAATAAATATGATAAAGATTCATCCATTTTACCAAAAATGCTTCAAAATCAGTCGATCAAAAACTAAATAAATAACACATTTCCAATCTGCTATGCATACATGGCATGAGTAGGGGGACCAACTTTGAGTCTAACAACAAATTAGAATGCCACCAAACTTTTCCAATCTGCCATGCATAAAATTACAAGCAGAGAGAAAAGAGATAAACCAAACAAAGAAAACTTGGAGATCCATGGCTAGTATTTCTTTCCAAGAACTACACCAACAATCACCGAAATCAGAGCTACACCCAAAATGAACTTAAAGGTCATGCCAGAAGAAACCTCATTGTTTTGAGTTTGTGTGTCTGAAGAAGATGAACTTCGAGCACAACTTCCTTCTAACTTTTTCTTGTGTCTGCGTTTCGATGGAGTTGAAATAGGGGATCCAGTTTCCCTATATTTCACTTCCATTCCTTCCTTCAATTCATTCGAACCGGCTCCAGTATCCTACGAAAAAGTTATGGATAGGCAGTAGTTGAAATTGATTTAGACGCCACCCACTAACGCTGGGTTGATATGACTACTTGTACTAATCTCATGATTAGTCCGTTATAAAACGCTTAAGATAGGATGATGTTTTACTGATTATATTATTTATAAAAAAATTCATTACCTCTACATTGACTAGAGCATCACGTGCTGCTAATTGTTCTTCAAACTTCTTCAAAAGATCATTCAACTCAGATTTCTTTTCAATTGCAGCCTTGAGATTTTCCATCTCAGCTTTCAAAGCATTTTCATTTGATTTTTGCTCTTTCAATTGTCCTTCAAGTTCCATAGTCTGCAGCTCCTTTGCATTTTGATGTGTTGATTCAGTGAGGGGTAAAATCTTAAGTTGTAACTCGTAACATAATCATATCAGATATATGATGGAGACTAAAATCTCATAAAAATATTTATATAAAAAAAAAATCAAAAATCCATTTTATGTAACTATGCAATATGTTTATTAATTACAAACCTGAGATTTGAACCTTTGCCTATCCAAAGTAAGCTGCTGTTTCAAATCTTCTACTTCTGTCTTTGAAGCGTGAAGCTGTTCAACTGCTTCATCCTTATCAGAATATGTTGAAAACAATTTTGTTTGTAGATCATTCACTTTAGATTCATAGACAGCCAGTCCCTGGGTAAGTTGCTGAGAAGTAGCTTCCTTTTCAACATACTCGGAATTCAGTAATTCTTGAAGCTCATTAATCTTGCTCTTGAGCTGTGTATTTGTCTCGACTAATAGTTCACTCTCTGATAAAGATTGTGCAGCTTTATCTTCTGCTTCTAAGATCCATTTCTTAAGTTCTTCATTTGCATTCTCTGAGAAAGCCAGTTTCAATGAAATGATATCGAATTCGTCCCTCAAAGATGCATATCTTTCAGCTGCTTCAGATGTTTGCTCCTTAAAAATCATAACTTGATCTTCAAGAGCCTGCACTTTTTCATACAATGATTTTACCTCGAAATCTTTGCTGGTGAAACTTGCAATTGCCTCTTGAAGTTTCAATTCTGAGTCTTTGGTTACGGTTTCATGTTCTTGCATTTTCACTCGTAGCTGCTTTTTTCCTTCCTCAATATTTTCCAATGTGGAGCTGAGTTCATATATCTTCTCAGAGAACTCTTTTATCAAATCTTCCTTTAAATTAAGCCTCTTTTCCATGTCCACAACTTGTGATTTCGAAATCTCCAACTCCCCTTGAACTATAGAAAGCTCAGCATTTCTAACTTTGAGTGCTGCTTCGACTTTTTCATTTTCAGCAATCTTCGCATACAAGCCCTCGACTTCTTCTTGTAAAATAGCCATTTGAGCTTCCACTTCTTTGGCACTCAGTTTCGCCATTTCAAGCAATCTCTCAAACTCCAACGCCTTTTTTGCCTCAAATTCAGCATGAAAACCACTTTGCTTGTGTAACTCCTCAAACTTTAGTGCCTCACCTGTGGAAAAATGCAGCTCCTGTTCTACCTCCAACATCTTCTTTTTCGAGCTCTCTAGCTCAAGATTAAGACCATCAAAAGCTTCCTTCACACCGATCAACTCCCTTTGCTTTGCTTCTTGAGCTTGCAATACCTCTTGCAATGTATTAAGCTGCACATTATATCTCTCTTCAGAATCATAAATCTGATCCTGTAATTTCTTGTGACTGAGCTCAAGCTCATCGTATCGTTTCCCACTTTCTTCCAGCTTCTCCTTTGTAAGAAAAACTTTTTTGTTTAGCATAATATTCTCAGATTCAGAATGCTTTAAAGCTCCAGATACTGCTAATAATTGAAGCTCAAGTTCTTTCACCTTTTCTTGGGATTCTAGAATTTCTCTGCTTGGATATGAATTGCTTGAGCTTTGTTCATTAGCACAAGGCTTTCCATCTACAACAGATTCTCTCTCTTCTTGTATAAATTCTCCTTCAAAGGTAGTTTCATCCACTTCTTTTACCTGTTGTAAAGATTTTCAAAGCAAATATACGACAACTCTTTAACCTCTATTGTACCCTTTCACCCAATTTGGGAGAAAGGTATAATTGAGGGAATACTAGTCCCTATATGCTCAAAACAAGATTTTTCCAAAAAAAATATATCTTCTGAATTTTTCGAAACCACATATTTAACCAGTGTTTTATTTCCCCTTCCAAAGTTAAATATAACTAAAAGGTAAATCATATACATATTAACCTTATTGGGATCAACATTGTTGGCCATCTCCTTAACAACCTTTGCTACTGGTACCTCTGAACTTGCTAGTATTTCTTCCTCCATTGCTGCAGTTGATGAACACCCAGCCAAAGCCTACCAAATGAAGATGCACAAAACCATATTACCTATGTCCAAACTTCTACAATAATAAGAGTTTCACTTAACTTTTTTTTTCTGGCTAATTAAGCATTGTCATTAAAACTCTTGCACGTAACATATGGAATTAGTAAAAACATTTTAAGTAATTATATCTATTTTTTTTGAAGTATTGTAACTGAAATAAGATCTTGAATTATACTATTACATAATTATATTAAAACTGATCAAACAAATCCATATCAATCTGTTAGATTGCGCACTTTTTGAAACAAGAAAAATTGATCATGTTTTCATCCAGCACAGCAGAAAGAGAGAGAGAGAGAGAGAGAGAGAGAGAATTAATGAGGGATCCAAGAACCCAATAGACATAAAAAATCAAATCAATGAACATGATTATTATTATCTAGTAGTAGAAGAAACATAGAATATATATATAGAGAGAGAGAGAGAGAACCTAAAGGGAAAATGAAAATAGGAGAGATCGATGTTGGAGCTAGCTTGCCTGCCTGCCTCAAAGCTGATTTAATTATTTCTTCCTTTTTTTTCTATTTTTTGCTTGCTGCAGGGGCTTCCTTCCTTTGTTTGATTTTCTAGAGAGAAAAAATGAAGTAGAAGTAGTAGTACAGTACTCACAAGGTCCCAACTCAACTGTAATTCTATGGGAGAGAAAGAGGAAAAAGAGTGGGTCCCTTAAACAGCCAGCCATAGCCAATTGCTTCTTTGTTAAGTAGTCCACTCCCTAAAGGTAAACCTGCAAGTCCACAGTCTAGCCCTATTCTCCCCCCGATAAAAAGTGGGTAGGCTAATAAATAATGTTACTATCATATAAAAAATACTCACATAACATATATATATATATATATATATATATATATATTTGTGAGCTCCACATATAGATCCGGTTAGTATACAATTTATTTTTTTGATAAGTTTGTCAATTAACCAAAAAAATGTTGATATACATAGAGTCTCGTTTGCGTGTCAGCAATCTATTGGTCCATAATATGCATGTGTGAGTATATAAATATTATATTTTATGTGATAATAGCGTTGTTGGTAATAATTGGTGAGTTTTTTCCTTTTGTCCTTTTATTTTCTAGTTGCAGAGAATTACAAGAGAATAAGAATGGAAAAAGAGTGACATTTTTTTATATATTTCCCTAGATACCATCCCAGCCAAAGCCTACCAAATCAAGATACAAACATTTTTCCTCATTAAAACTCTTGCACATAATTTTATTCTCAAAAATAGTTTTACCATAAAAAATTTAAAATTTAACTCCCTCTACTTTATACAAAGTCTCATTTATCAATTTTTTTGTTCCAAAAAAAATTCATTTCTTTTATTAATAGAATATAAAATGGTACAATGTACACAAGTTTGTTATCGGGATTTCATTATCATGCTAACATTACTGGACTAGCAACTTCATGGTTTTAGGAGTACGGGACTGTTTGTTTAGAGTTGAATGGTTGAATCAGTCAATAATCCAGACGATTTAAGCTAAATAGTTTAGTGTCATTTTTTTGACTAAATGAGCTAAATAAATTTTTTTTATACAATATTAACTATTATATTAAATAAATTATATTAAGTAATATTATACAATTTTTTTCATTCAGATTTAGATTTATTCAGTTTTTATAACACCCCCTAAATATGAAACAAGAATACATCATTAATATTTGAAAATAACTTCGAAATAAAGGTTCAAGTAAGCAAGATTCTGATATATTCAATCCTATTAATGAAGCATCAATTGTACAGAAAAAAAACTGAAAGAATTCAGGTAAAACCCCACGGCAAAGGAGTGGTGGGGGCTGGGGGTAATTTCCTAATATACAACGTTCAGCTAGTACAGGCGTGTTAAATTTTAAATCCGTTAAGAAGAAACCATCGGAACCTCAGTCGGGCAATGAAATGTGCTTTGTATTGTTAAGACATCGAGGTTCCTAGCAAGCCAACAGCAGCAGTAGCAGCTTATCAGAGGTTTCTTCAGCTCCTCTATCCCTTTCTCTATGTATCAATTCAGAAAGAGGAATTTTGAACCATATTAGTACCCGTAATATTCCAGAAGGCAAGTTGACTACTTTGGACCTGACCCAGATGGTGGATTCTGCTCAAAGCCTCCCGGGATGAAGACAGGAAGTTGATTCGAGGTAGCATCCCTTTTAAATCTGGACTCTCGAGGAATGTTCCATGGTGCCCTGTCTTGGCCCTCTCGTGAACCTAAACCCCTCTCATTTCTGGTACCGTCTTTACTGGGGTAACTGAAAAGTGGGCCCCCGAAGAAAATAGATTCTCCGGTGTATGTTAGCTTCTCTGATTGCTCAGCCTGAGGCTTTACTGTAGGAGGTGAAGGTTCTCGAGGTGGAAAACCAGAGCTTCTCTCGTGATTGCCTGATCCTATATTAGAGTTTGCTACTCCTATTTGCAAGGGTTGTCTAGTCCGAGCTTCTGAAACTGATACAGGAACTGAGACATACCTTCCAGCTTCTTGATCCCACACAACCGACGTCTTTTTAACGTCTCTGAAAAGAGAAGCCGACTGAGCTTGAGCTGGTGCTAGAGTCGGAGCTGACAGAAGCAACGGCTCAGCACTGCCACCTTTTTGTATGATCTTATCATCAAATCCCGTAGAAGAATGAGATAATGGATTATAGTTACTAGGAAAAGTTGTCTTCAAAGCTAGGGGCCGATCCTGGAAAGGACCAGGTATAGAACTAGGTATCTTGATCTGGCTTGACCCATGTGCTTGCGGGAGAGGGCTTAGTGTGACAGACTCGTGAACATGACTTGGACTACTGAAGCTACTCACACTCTGAGTGCCCGTTTCATATTCATCCCTGCTACCTTGGCTCGGAGCAAAAGAGTTTCTCATAGAAGATAGTCCCATTTCAATTTTTACATCTTTATTTGCTCCAGTGTCGGTGCTCAAACTGCTTCTCACACTCATGTTTCCGCTAGAGCTCAGTTCAGCATCTGGCAAACGACGATTATCAACAGGACGTAATACGGATGAGGATGCCCTTGCTTTTGCTGCTACTCTTGTGGCCTCATTCGAATCCAGCTTTGCAAGCTTCCAAGCACTGATACGAATGGGCCTTTTGGGCACCTTATTTCCCTTTTCTGCATTTCCAAGTGCATCTGGATCGACTGTCGATGGTAACATTCCAGGTTCCAATTGAGGTGCAACTTCTTCCTGATATAGCCAGTTCCAAACAGAATAATCAGTAATCTTTATTACAGTGTCAAACAGAATAATCAGTATATCTTATGTAAAAATAGTGAAAAACTTAAAGAACTTGTCAAGAGCAGCTGGCCTTGCGTACACATTCTGGGCACCAAACCAGAATTCTAAAAGTTCACTGGAAAAAACTTCGTGTACAGAAAGTGAAAATATTTTATTGAATGTAATTTTGCTAAACTCAAATGAGAAAATGTTGGCAACAATAACATGAAGTCAAAAACAAAACAAATGTTTAAAAATAATGATGAAATACATTATTGTACCAGAAATTCTGATATAGATTTTGAAATGTCACATAATGTTGTGTTTAAAGTACATTATTTAAAATATGAATAGAATACTACATATACCTGATAATCCACAAACACCCTTGGAGGAGTGCACCATGCCCCCTTGTATTGCAGACCCAGAGAACTTCCACCACTGTAACCAGTTGTAGCAGATCCAGAAGGGGAATATAATATATTTGGCAGTTCCTCATCCACAGACGCTCCTGCAGGTGCCTCGCTCATGGCCCTCATAGCCACAACATACTCATATGTTGTGATGCCCTAATTTAATAGGCAACACCAAAAAGAACCAAAAGAAGAAAAATTTAGATAGCATCTAGATTTCAAGCATTCTCATGATTAAGTATTAAACTTCTTTCTCCAAGGCTACAGTGTTTCAAGGGATATTTTTCGGAAACACTTTTGAGGAAAAATGGATACCAAACCTCCGAAAATACAAATTTTGTTTTTCTTGAAACAAAAGGAGCCTGGAGCTCGATTTGACTGTAAAAGTCTATAAAAAATCGAAAAGCAGCCTTAAACCATTGCAAATCTTTCTTAATGCATTCTTTATTTCACCATTACTTATCAATAAACATAGCATGTTGAAGGCACAAAAATTAAACAGAATTCATTAGACAACCAACCTTCCTAATAAGTATAATGTGAAAAAAGAAAAGTTCACCCAAGGGTAGGCATGCTAGCAGAGAAACTGCTGTACATACAGCCTGCAAAAGAGGAACTTGATCATTTTCATAAGAATAACGATAAAGGTACTCAAAAGTAGCCAAGACATACAACAAATTTGAAATGAGCGTACCACAACAGTTGCAAATGGGGCACGAGAGAAACCATTTCCTAGTCTGTCAACTATGTCCACCTCCATGCTCTGCTTACTGACAAAGCAACGAACTAAAACAGCAATGCCAACTCCAGCCTCAATAACTAGCTGGGAAAAGGAGAAGAGGAGAGAAACAAATCATTAGCAGTTTCAAAGCATAGGTTTACAAACTACAGTATTAGTTTGCTTCTGAACATACCCAAACGACACTAGTCGCCATAAGTGATATAAAAGTAACATAATTTTTTCGCCCAACACAGTTGTTAAGCCACTGCACCAATCAAAAATAATGAAGTTAATCTCTTTCACAAAATGAATAGGTTAGGCCCCAAGTTAAAAGAAGCCTAGGAAGAGTTCTGCCAAGAGCATAATGAAGTATACCCGACAATGGTGATCAAAGCCATCCACACATTTGTCACAACTTCTGCAGTGTTTGCTGAACTTGCGCACCTGCATCATGAGAAGCATTTGTCGTCAGAAAAAGAGGCATACTCGTCAAATGGAAACAGCAACAGCAAAATGAGATGTGATGTTCTCTGACACAATTCGGAACATGATAACCAACTTTTTATTTGACATGTCCCCCATTCTCCACCTAAAACTCTCCAGTATGTTATTCTGGATTACAATTTAAGGACAAACCTCTTTAAAGATCTCATACAATCCAATACTTTATCCTTGACAATCAATTTTATACAATAATTACTTTAGAAGGCAACTGGGGACTGTTCAGAAGAAGTTTCCACGCGAAATTGCAGAAAGCACAAAACTAGTTTAAAGATCAGTCAGAATTAATGTTATTAGAATAAATTCCCAAGAAATTGCATGTTTTCAGAACTCTAAACAGAGCCTTTTGTCCTCTATCCTTGTTTCCGGGTCCGATATAACCAAGTAACCAAAACAATCATGATCCTAAATTTTTTTATGTATCAAGTAAATAGGTTTTATATAACTTATTTCTGGAAACTAAACAAAGAGTACCTAGGTGACTAATGAATTTATTCGTGCAATTTTTTGCCATTTCACAAGAAAAATGTAATCTTTGGATCTGAACAGAATTAATTGTTCAATAGGATTAATGTGTGCCAAATAAAGGAAAAGGCAACCCATAAAATGATATCATAAATTGACTTGAAACAATCTTGTCAATTTTGTCATCAGCATAAAATGATAAATTTTGCTTCATATCAATACTAACAAGTCCCACGGTTTTATGATCGATTTGGATTGTTTTCAAGATGTAAGAGCTTGCATTGGTAGTTAAGCTGGAGATAATTGTGGATAACAAGAAGTAGATGTGGCAATAAGGTACTTTTTATAAGTAAGAGATGTGACAATAAGGGTGTGAAGTTAATCATACGAAAGGGGGAACTGTGGACAGACATTTGCAGTGTTGGCACTCAATAAAGCACACCGCTATACTTGCAATGTTGCAATTCTATTGATCATATACCATCATTGTAACCTGGAAGTGGGAAGACAAACTAAAGTGGTATAGGTTTTACTTATATTTTATTCTTCCTTTAGCTTGAGGTGCATCAGTAAAATATATAAACAAGTGCCTAAAGAACTCCAAGTCTTATATATAGAGGACAAGAAAAGTGAAACTTTGTAAATCTATTCCAGGGCTGGGACAATTTTATAAAAACATAACAAACAGATTGAGCTACGAAAGAGTGGTTATAAAAAAATATACTTTCCTCTAGAACCCTTGTGGAAAAAAAGGAATACCTCAGAATTGCATAATGTGCAGAACAAAGCATCTTCACCTGCACCTTCCTGCTCAGCTGTTCCATCCTCCTTGCGACAATCTTCATATACAAACAATGCACAGAAGATCCCTCCAGCACTGCACGATGTTTTCCTATTTGAGATTTCCGCCCGACTACCAGTTCTTCCACTTCCTCCTATTGAACCTTTTCTAGAGGAGTTAGGCGCTGGAATTGAGTTTATTGAAGCTGATGATGGAGAAGAATGTGCCCCTGTGCTAAGTTCATCATATTTTCTCGGCAGATCCTTGGCTGGCAAACCATGCTTGTGATCACGCCGATTTATTGTCTTAGGGTCAAATATAAACATAATACCGGGATCTGCAGGATTAATTGCAGTACACCGAACATAGAGAATGAAAACAAGCATTGCCTGAAATAAGAAGAGGAATATCATCAAAATATATAGGCCAAATTGTTATGCATAAAAATAATGAACAGAGATCTAGGAAGAGTGTCACAAACAAGCAAACGGTGGAAAGAGAATATGATGTAGTTTGTGGCACTTTGTGAGGTATTCAATAGCCTGCAGATCAAAGGTTGTTTCTACACATAAGGACTCAGTGACGCCTCAGGTAACAACAAACAAAGGTTTACAAGAGTACTATAAAACAAGTACCCTTAGGACTAGTGATCCAATTTCAGGGATAAATATAAAAACCTATACCAAGTTAGATTAAACAATTAAAAACAAATGCACCTAAGTAACATGTTGACCAAAATAACAATGTATAATACTCTTACAATTAGATGAATGAAATTCAATTTTACCCTGAATCTAACTACATAAAATAATAATATAACTAATATCCATCATCATCCCAACTTTCTTTTTATTCTATCCTGCTTCCTGCATAATCCATACACTGTTTAGTGAAGCGTGCATAAGTATTATTGTTTCAGTGGTCTCACTAATAAACTAAAATGTGTATGATGGATGGAACTACATCGTCCTGCCAACTTTTAAACAAAATCTTTTTTTCAAAACTGCTATAAACTATTCTTTTAGGATTATCATTTTTGTAGCAAAACCTATTAGACTTTAGACCCAGTCTGAAATCTGAAATTTTTTCCCCATTCAGATGTTTCAAGTTTTTATCAACGTATGTGCATACACACACACGCTAACTGTGTAAGAAAAATGTGCAAGGTGTTTATGTAAATCAAACCAAACAACATACCACTGGAGTATACGCGGCAATTGAAGCATACTCCCAAATGCGGCCTCCAAGGAAAGGAGCAAAGAACGCATAGAATGCCACAACCAACAGGCAAAATACCGTTATCGCAACGACCTATCCAATGTGAAATAAAAAAAATCAGATCTTCTCAATTTTAAATTAACAAAAATGAGTAACAAAGTGTAGCAAGAAATTTCAAAAACATATGCAGTCAGATCTTCTGATTTTGTTCTGTTAGTATGTCAGTATATAATGACACTTGTGCCCGCAGTTTCCATATTGACAGAGACAAAGGACATTATGAGCAAAAGACCATTAAAAGATAGACGGATATGAAAGAATAAAGAACGATAAAGTATCAGAGTTCAACCAACAGGTAAATTTTATGCTATTCAGGAAATACAGGAGTTAGGGAAGGACCACAAACATACTAACAGAACAAAATTCAGTACAGCCTTTCAAAAAAGGACATAAAATTCAACTGTCCCGATAGCTGAAAGTATACAGTAATCATTTAACTCAAAACTAAGCTATTCTACAGATTAAGAACAACCCAAAAACAAAGTCTTTGACAACAACTAAGTACTATCATTCTATCAGATATTTTAACCAAACTGTTGAACAAAATGAAAATTTTCATGTGAATTGACAGCTACCAGTCCACAAAAGAGAAACCCCACATCATAAACATGACGTATTGCAATTTCAATAATAAACCACATACAGAAATTAGTAAATTAAGCAATGCCTGACAAAAATTAGAAGGGGAACTAACCAATAGCCATAACAAAAAAATTGAAAAAAATTGAAGAGTTTTATGCAAACCTGAAATGTGTGAGCTGGTAATTGCCATCCATGTTTCCTCACCATCACTCCCTAACTTAATTCTTTACTCCCAACAACAATTGAATTGCACAGCAAACAGAGTTTTTAACTTTTAAACCCTAACTTACTGAGAGAAGAACACAGATGAGATAGATAGATTCCCTTTCTGAGAACCCAAAATAGAAAACTTTTTCAAGAAACAATAAGAAAAGGAATGATGGGTAATGGAGAGTTTTTTTTAAAAAAAACACCAGTGCTTTTACAGTGACTGTCACTGTATATGAATGAATACATATATCTTTAAACATTAAAAAGTTAACAAAATTTAGTGGGAAATTAAGTTAGTTGAAAAAATGCTAATCAGGAAGAGGGAAGGAAGAAGAGATAATGAGAGAATCAAAAATGGCGACCATTTGCGGAGATGGGACAAACAAAAAGGGACGAAAGACGGCAAAGAAGAGGAGAGAGAGACTGCGTTCATAGTAGGTTAAGAGGACACGGACCAGTGACCACGGGACCAGGAAGTAGTACTATTCTATGGAGTACATTTCTCTATTTTCTACTTTACTTGGTGGATAAATAGTACTCCAGAATTTATTTTTTAATTTGGTGGCAGACTGGCAGTTCAGTTCACATTTTATATTCTATTTCTTGTTTCTTTTCTCCCCCTTTCTGGAGGGAGTATTCAATTTTTCAATGTCTTTGTTTTTAATTAGAGCTTTAAACTATTCAATTCGGGTTGGATTTTGGCTTGCCAAGTTGATTTAAAATTTATAATTGAACCAAGTATATAATGATTCCACCAAATAATATTTTATACTAACTAAAAAATAATAACTGCTATAACATAAATTTAAACACATTAGACCCAATACATTAATAAAATTAAAGACCAAAATATTAATAAAATTTTAAGTCCAATTGTACGTTGTGCTTAGCTTACAGGGGCGTTGCCTCCTTGCAACCCCGTCAGCTCACCGGCGAGTTGAGCAGCCGCGTTCACCGACGAACAAAACCCTGATTACCCTATCATAGATCGTAGTGACCATTCATTGAATCCACACAAGAGTCAATCCGAACATGCCCGTTTAATGAATGACCTCGAGCTCGAGATAGGATCAAGCAAAATTATTATAATTAAGCTTAAGTTCAACTTGTTTAACTTTTTTTATTACAAAAAAAATTATTAATTAAATATTAAGAGACTCGAGCCTAAACGAGTCGTGTTTGAATCGTAATACATTTAAGATGCACTAACCACCCCATATAACATTCGGATAAATTGTATCGGCTACTGATCTCATGAATTTGGACACCCAAATATTCGAGCATAGCTCATTTAATTAAATAGGCAAGAGAGTTTGTTTGAACTCAACTCATTTAACAAGTTGGAGTTAAGTTCATGCTAAGTCGGTCATAATAAGTTTATGGACGTTTCGATTCATTTACAACACTATTTTTAATTTTATATTAAATAAATTATAAAAATTTATATTTAACCTCGTGCACTCTCATTTTGTTCTTATAATTCTTTTATACTCTTCGGTTTGGCGTGTAAGAATTAAGAAAACCGGTGCTTGCGATTGAGCTGCTTTGATCTATCCATACGTTTTAAAAGCTTAGCCATGTCAAGATTTCAGTAACGCTTAAATATCTGCTGGTGGAACATATTTTGTTATGATGTATTATCAGCTTTCCTGAAAAGTTGTTCCAAATAGATCGAATACAGAAGATTGGCCCTTGGTATATAAGGTGGTTAGAAAGAAACATTTGTGGAAGATATGAAAAAAGAGAGAAAAGAATGGAGCTAGAGTGGAGTTCTTTTACAATATAGTATACATATTTCACTCACAATTATCCCCTCCTAAATTGGTGCTTGTTTTATCTACCAAACCAATAAACAAAAACAAAATGCACTAGTATTAGTACGCATCGCATTATCACATGCTAGACTATCTAGGAAGTTATCCTTTAAAGGCCAGACATTTATGGAATTGGGAGGGTTAGGTGGTTAGAGAAAGGCAAATAGTTCTTTTACAAGACAGATGACAGTGGTATCCCTTTGCAGGTTATCTTTCCAGATTTAGTTACCTTCATCAAGAGACAAATTTCGGGCTTTATTATATGGACTTTTGGAGTCATTCTTGAGAACAACCACATTTTTGTACTCAGCAAATTATCTAGCCATTGCAGCATACATCTTTTGTGTTTGTTCACTGACAGGCGCTTGGGCAGGTAAAAGTTCATGATTGTGCTCTTTCTCAAATCTCTGTATAATCCATTTTCCATCTTGTCTTCTCTTCACGTGCATGCTTGCTTTGCAATCCGTCTTTGCACACAATCGTCTACTGGATGCTTGTCATACCAAAAATCTGACGTCTTTAGCAAACTAGAGTTTTTTGTGCAGATGCAGGGTATGAATTCCAATTTCTTTTATGCAAAAAGACGTGGGTGAAGATCAACCGTCTTAAAAATCTGTTATGGGTTGATGCCAAAAGTAGGCATGATTATGTCAATTTCAGCTATGTTGTCTCTTTTGACACGACTTATGTTAGAAACAAGTACAAAATGCCTCTTTACTCTTTTTATTGGGGTCAATTAACACTATCAATTTATGCTGCTCGGATGCGCTTTACTCTCTGATGAAAGTGTGACCACATTATCATGGGTAATGAGAACATGGTTGAAAGCAATGGGCGGACAAGCTCCAAAACTAATAATTACTGACCAAGACACAGTCATGAAGGTTGTTGTTTCGGAGGTCTTTCCATCTGTTCGTCATTGCTTTTGTTTGTGGCATATCCTTGGAAAGGTTTCTGGAACTCTTAGTCATGTAATTAAACAGAATGATAATTTCATGGCAAAATTTTCAAAATGCATTTACAGGTCATGGGCCGATGAGGAGTTTGATAGAAGGTGACATAAATTTCTGGATATGTTTGAACTCAAAGAGAATGATTGGATTCATTCACTTTATGATGACCGTAAGCAATGGGTACCGGCCTACATGAGGGATGCTTTTTTGGCAGGAATGTCTACTGCTCAGCAATCTGAGAGTGTAAACTCTTTCTTTGACAAATACGCGCATAAAAAGACCACCGTGCAGTAGTTTGTGAATCCATTTTACAGGATAGGTATGAAGAGGAAGCCAAGTCAGCTTCTCTTGGTCTACTTTGTATTGAAGAAGATAATCAAAGTAGAAGCATGAGCAAAACAAATAAAAAGAAGAATTCGACCAAGAATAGGAAGGTGATTTAATATGCATTCTCTTAAAGATGATAGTTAATGGTATCCATTTTGCAGGTAAACTCGGAGCCTGATGTTATCAGTACTGTTGGAGCACAAGACAGCATGCTACAACCGTTTTGTCATTGCTTGCTCTATATCTTCCACTACATCTATCTAATTTGCCTTTGCATTACTTGATTGCACATAAAAGTAGATGCTATGAATTATGGTATAGTTACACTTGTAACCATTCTTTCGAGATGAACTTTGGTAATGTGTTTTTTCCATTCAATAGTTTGAATCCTTGTACTTGGTATTATTTATTATGTTTTTACAGCGAAGAATGGCTCCCAAACAAACAATGTAAAGTAACAATATGTCCAGTTGATGGTTTCTTTTTTATTTGGTACTTGAAGCTAGTCTAGATTGCAGATAGAAGTTGTTTGTTTATCTTGTAAAGGAGGTTGTATCACTATATATGTGGGAGGTTATTCAGAGATATAGATTTAGGCAGGAAATTTCATTGTCTCTCACCATACAAGTTATATGTTGCAGTTGTAAAAAACTAGGTACATCAAAAAGAGTTGGAATTCAGAACTCGACTAATGATGTACACATATTGTTCCAAAAGTCCAGTTTTGTCTTATGGTGGTTATGGGAATGTTGTTCTTTCGTCTTCGGATTGTTTATTTGTTTAGAGAATTGATATTTTTACGAGAACGTCTTCCTTTTTCGAGAATGGTTAGCATGAAATTAACTTTAATCAATTGACCATTATATTGTCGACACGCAGACGAGGTGGTGATCTCTCTGCGCTGGATGTCAGCATTGTATTAATTAATTCATCAACTAACTCATGACTCATTAACGTGTGAGAGACCTTCTCCTCGGCTAAATTCATCCTCCAAAAGTTGTCAAAATGTTATTTTCACAATACAGTCAAAACTACTCTTTTGAGATCTTTCTATAGTATTATATCTTACAAATTAAAATTTATTATTCGGTAAAATTATTGTTTTATCAAATCAAAGTTCAGTAAAGTAAAGTAGGTAAGATCTCCTCCTCTTTTCTTAAAGATGAAAGGGTATTTGTTTAGAGCTGAATGGGATAAATTCTGAATGGCTGAATCGGCCAGTGCGTTTATTTTGATCTGAATAGCTGAATCGGTAAGATAGACGAATTGAATGGCTAAGTCAAATTTTTTAGCTAAATGGTTGAATGACCAGCTGTATAAAGTAAAAAAATATTTAAAAAAATAAAAAATATTAACTATTATATTAAGTAATATTAAATAAATTTACAACAATTTTGAATTTTTTTAAAAGGGTAAAATAATAAAGTTTTGTCATTCAGATGTTTCAGACATGTCAATTATCAAACAACTTTTTTTATTCAGATTCAGATTCAATCAGTTTTTATCAAACACCCCCGAAGACACTAATTTATTTATTCAATAATCAATATTTTAAAGTTTTCTTTAATTTTGAAAATAAAGTGGAAAGGAAAGAGAGAATGCAAAAAAAAATGTAAATGAAAAATCATATTAATGAAACCAAATCTAACTTAATACTTGCAACTAATTCATTATCAAGTCCTATATAGTATCAAAATTAAGACTTTTAATTTTATTAAATCAAAATTTTAGCTATAAAAATGATATTTGCATTCAAACGTACTAAAACAAAATTTACATCATTTAATGCAAAATCATTCTCCTTTAAATTACTTGTTGCATTTCTTTTTGAAGAAGTACTATTTTTTACAAGTATTTCTTGAAATATTTACTATTCCCTCCTATTTAATGCTATTTTCGAGATCCAAACAGACCGCAAGCAGAAGATTTGGTCAGAACAATCGATTGGCAAAAGCTCCCGCCAGGACCGATCAGAGTGAAGGAGCATTGCAATTTCAAATTCTACCCAAATTTACTTCCATTGCTGCCTAATTTTCTCTCTCCTAACTGAAGAAGATGCACGGAGGACACAACACCCAAGTTCAATTTGAAGATTTTCTCACGAAATCGTACTATAAAGGTTATACACTTTTCACTGTTTATTGTGCATTTTATTCAATGTTTTTACTGGAATTTTATATGATCGTGTTTGGAGGATTGGGCAGGGGGCAAATTGGATATAACTCAAAATTTCTTTATAGGGTGGCGAATGCTTAGATGGTAAAACAAACAAATTTGTAAATTTTATACAATCAAATTTGTAAATTTACTAATGTTGTTTGAAATTATAGTTTTGGTCTCATTTTTTTCCTCTGTGCACTAGTTCTAAAGGTTTATTTAACAAAAAAGAAGAAATTGAAAGCCGGTTTTTGCAAAGGAATTCTGCAGGCTACTGAGGTTTGAGGGAAGGACGGTTTTAATGGGGGAGATGAAATCAAGTGACAGTGTGTTTTAGAATTTAGAAAGAATTCTTTAATTGAGTACAATAGCTGGCATAACCGACTTAAATTCATGTTAAGGCAATTCATTTTACTATAAAAGGTCTTGGGGTTGAAATTTCAACATTAATCCGTGTCAACTCAAAGAAAGAAATCAAAGTGGAAAGGGGAATTATTGTTGTGAATTAGGTATTGGTTTGTAGTTGATGTATTGGGTTATAAGCAATGTTTTCAGACTCATCGAACCGGAAAAGGTATCGGGCATGGGTTCAACTAGTGGCCGGACCGTTATTGACCCAGTGACGTCATTAATATGTAACAAATAATAAATAATTAAATATATTAATTATTATTATATATTATATATAATATTTAGTAAATATGTAAAATTAATCAATTTATCTACCAAAAAGAAAACTAAACCTATTTGTACAATGTTTACTTTATATAATTCAAATAAATACTAAATCTATATGAAAATAAAGATATTAGATCATGATCATAACTCATGACTAGAGTGATAAAATCAAAAACAAATGAACATAAATATCTCTAGGATACATTCAATCAAATTCAAAGGATTAAAAAAAAATTGGTAGGGAACGAGTAAAATCGGTGACCCAATTACCTGGTCACTAGATCGACCGGTTCAATGTCACCGGATTTTGGTCTAAACTGGTTAATTGGTTCAAACCGGATCGAAATGGGGACCGATTCCGATTTTTACCAGTCAGGACCGACGGTCCAGTCCGGTTCTAATAACAGTGGTCAGAAGCATGGTTCTTGCAATTCGTTAGTTGACTGAAGTATGTTTGTAACATTTCCTTATTGTTGTAATAACTTGACAATTTTTTTTGTCGTGTCCAGGCGTCTTGGTAAAAATGGACAGTCTGTAGATTAAAGTATTTACTGAATGGAGATTGATCTTGAAATTCCTTTAGGCCAAGAAAAAAAGTTAGACACTGCACCAAAAACAAATATTGTTGATAGCGAAAATGGAGTACATTCTGAGGAAGTGGATGTAAATTCTCCTTGGGCTCATGGAGCCTGTAATTGGAAACCGTGGATCAAATGAGGTTGAAGACATATTCAGGAGTGGGGAGGGATTAAATGTTGTGACCAACACGGGTAGCGTAAATTTTGAGCTTCAATGTGGCTTGGAATTTGAGTCAAAGGAGGCAGCTTATTCTTTCTACAGGGAATATGCTAGGTCAGTGGGATTTGGCATTACAATAAGAGCCAGCCGCCGATCCAAAAAGTCAGGAAAGTTCATTGATGTGAAAATTGCATGTTCTAGATTTGGGAACAAGCGTGAGTCCAGTACAGTATCTAATTCACGATCCTGTCCGAAGACAGATTGCAAGGCAAGCATGCATATGAAGAAACGGCAGGACGGGATATGGTATATATACAGTTTTGTGAAGGAGCATAACCATGAAATTTGCCCTGATGACTTCTATTATGCTATCAAAGGAAGGGGCAAGCAATCTGGAAATATTTCCTGTCAAAAGAAGGGATTGCAGTTGGCCTTACATGAGAGGGATGTACAAGTGTTACTTGAGAATTTTATGATTCTGCAAGCTGAGAATCCCAGTTTCTTGTATGCAGTAGATTTGGACCAGGAGAAACGCATGAGAAATGTGTTTTGGGTTGATGCAAAAGGTAGAAATGACTACAAAAACTTCTGTGATGTAGTCTTGTTTGATACGAATTATGTTAAACGCAAATATAATATCCCCTTTGCACCAATTGTTGGTGTGAATCATCACTTTCAGTTCATATTGCTTGGATGTGCCTTGATTGGGGATGAAACTGCCTCATCATTTGTCTGGTTGATGCGCACTTGGCTTAAAGCAATGGGTGGTGAAGCTCCCATAGTGGTTATTACTGATGAAGACAAGTCACTGAAAGAAGCAACTGTGGAAGTGTTTCCTGATGCACGCCATTGTTTTTGTTTGTGGCATGTATTAAGGAAGATTCCTAAAAATCTGGGTCATACAATAAATAGATTTGAAACATTTGTAGCAAAATTCGAAAAATGCATACATCAATCTTGGACAGATGATGACTTTGAAAAAAGATGGTGGAAAATGGTTGATAAATTTGAACTTAGGGTAGATGAATGGATTCAATCACTGTATGAAGATCGTAAGAAATGGGCCCCGACTTATATGACGGATACTTCTTTGGCTGGATTATCTACAGTTGAAAGATGTGATAGTATACCCTCTTTCTTTGACAAATACATGGAAAGGGAAACTACATTTAAGGAGTTTATTGATCAGTACAAAATATTTCTGCATGACAGGTACGTGGAGGAGGCCAAAGCTGATTTTGAAACCCGAAACAAACAGCCCACAATAAGAACCCTATCACCCTATGAGAAACAAATGTCAATGGTTTACACACATGCGATATTCGAGAAATTTCAAATTGAAGTATTGGGAACAGGTGCTTGTAGTCTACGAAAGGAATGTGAGGGAGAGACTACAATAAGATTTCTGGTTGACGATTTTGAAGAGAGGCAGAATTTCATTGTGAACTGGAATGAATCAGAATCAAACATCTGTTGTTCATGTCGTTCATTCGAATATAAAGGTTTTCTTTGTAGGCATGCGTTGATAGTTCTGCAGATATCTGGTGTTTCCAACATCCCATCTCACTATATACTGAGACGGTGGACAAAAGATGCCAATATTAAGCAAATTACGAATGGAAACTCTAAGAGGCTTCAGTACAGGGTTCAACGCTTCAATGATCTCTGTAAACTTGCCACAAAATTGGGTGAAGAAGGGTCTTTATCTCAGGAAAGCTACAATATTGCTTTCTATGCACTTGAGGAAGCCTTGAAACATTGTGTGGGTGCCAATAATTCTGTTAGGAGTGTTTCAGATTCTAACATGTTCGCTAACCAAGGGTTTCTAAGCATTGAAGAAGAGAATGGTGGAAACAATATAGCCAAGGCATCTAAAAGAAAGAAAGTACAAAAGAAGAGAAAGGTCAGCTAAGGTTTAATTTTTAGCATGAAGATGCTCTGTCAAGTGTCTCAAAAGTTATATTTAGTACTGGCATGCTTGAATATGTATTAATTAAAATTTTACTGTAGGTACAAGCTGAAACTGAATTAATATCAATTAGGAGGCAAGTCAATAACCAGCAAATGGTTTGTTATCTCTTGATTCTAATTTAACCGATTCTTTTGCAAAAATATTTAACATTTATTGTTCTTAAATTTTAAAAATGATGTTCATTTTGTGATTTCAGGAGCTATTGAACGAGAGAGCAAATAGCTTTGATATTTCCTATGTTCCTCAACTGGGCATGCAAGGAATGGTACGATCTATAAGTGTGGCAGCAGCATATTTCAAAACTGAATTTTGTTTATGAATATTGATGTCTTTTGTTTTACATTGTTGTAGGATCTGAGCTCTAGAACAACAAATTTTGATGGCTATTTTAGTGCTCAACAGAGCACTCAAGGAGAGGTATCTCTTCTCTAGTCCAAACTGCACCTCGCAAAGCCTGGATTCTTCACCTTTTAGTTGACAATAATTAATTTAAGTTGTGCTGATTTTGTTGCAGGGACAGCTGAGTTCAGTACCTTCAATGCGGGATGGGTATTATGCCAACCAACAGGGCATGCAGGGGCTGGTATAGGACATAATGTTATACTAAGCTTGGTGGTATTCTAAATTCTTTGGCATTAGTGTAAATGTTGATTGTTTCCGACTTGTGATATTGTTTTTTCTTTTCATTTAGGGACAATTAAATTCAATCCCAACTCGTGTTGATCATTTCAGTCCGCAACAGAGACTGCAAGCACTGGTATCAAGTTTGATGGTCACGTCGCTTTCTAGAAGCAACTTCGTTTTATTTATTAATTATAGTGCTGACCCTCATTGGAATTTTGCAGTTGCAGGGACAACTTGGTTTCGGAGCACCAACCATGCATGGGAGTTTTGGCATTCAAGATAGATTGCATAATATGGTATGATTTCGAGTAGCTAGACTATACAGTGGTTTGTTAAATGTTCATTGGGTAATTTCATTAAACTTGGCTTTACTATAATTTTGCTGCAGGAAGAAACTGTGAATATTACATCAAAACACTTGAAAGATAAACACCTCCCTAGATAGGATTGTAAGTTTGCCTAACTGTTAACTATTAACTATTTTGGAGAAGAACAGAGCTCGACAAACCATTCTCTAGATCTTATAGAAAGCTAGAAATGTCTTTGATATTTTCCTGCCTTGTATGCCTCAAACTTGTGTAAATTCTGTGTCTTTTAAATACTACCCGAGTTTGTTTTGCTGAAAGATATTGCTTTGATCGTCATGTATTTCTTTCTCTTTGGTCAATTAAAAAGAGCCAGCAATTTTTTTTTTGCTAAACTTGACCAATATTGTACTTTAAGTTGGAATATATTTAATGTTACATTTAGATCGAAGGAATAGAATAAAAGAAGGAACGAAATAAAAGAAAGAATGAAATGATTTTTAAGCATACCAAGTGTATGTTAGCTTGTCGACTGTTTGATAGGATCAATTTTATTCCACCACCTCCCACATGTAATGTAATGAAGATTAAGAGAATGGAATGAATATTCATTCCATTGAAATGGTATATCATCCGAAACCAAATATACTATTTTTCATTTCATTACATTCCTTAAATCCAAAATTAGATTATTATTTTTTTGGTGGGACAATACAAACAAATTGTCCACATATTTCACTACAGCTGCTGATCCAAAGTGTTTCAATGAGCGTCAGATCTCTTCTTTAATTTGCACCATAATCCGCTCTTTGTATGCATGGTTGCCCCCGTAACCAGTTCAACAGAATCTGGAGATCCTTTCAGCTCAATGTCAAACTTGTGTAACAACATCGCCAATGCTACGGTGGACTCCATGAGTGCAAATTGGTCACCTACACATTTTCTTGGCCCTCCACCAAAAGGCAAGAAGGCAAAATCCGAGATAATCTGTTTTTCAGCCACAAAACTGTTTAGCAATCATGAAAAAAGTGAGAGATTGCAAAAAAATAATTAAAATCGCAAGTGACCTCATTTGGGTATAATGCTCCGGGGCTTCGAGATGGATCGAAACCAGCCCAACCTTCGATGCCTTCACTCTGTTTTTGCACTAGAAACCTCTCAGGTTCAAATTCATCGGGTTTGTCCCAAAAGTATGGAGATCTATGGAGATTATACACCTGTTTGGATGAATTTCAATCATATTCATGTACGAACAAAAAAGCTACCAACAATAACATTCTTGATACCTAATTAAGGTTCAAAAGACTTGAGACAGTTGAAACCCAAAATAAAGTACTCACAGAAAGAAAGATATCACTCCCAGCTGGAATTTCATATCCATTTTTGTCTCCATTATAACCTCCTGCATAATTGAAGTAAAGTTTAGGTATATGGAGTTACTACTCTAACAGCATTAATTGCTTTTAGTGGGATCCTTGATATACTTTTCCCCACCATCTTCTCTCTTCCATACAGTTGAACAAAAAAGACCTTCATTAATAAGCGCAACGGAATCACAAAATGAGCACTAATATCCAATTAGCAGTAACTTCTTACTTTTTATAAAAAATCTATTGCTGAATTGAGTAACAAGATAGTGGTGACAACAAATTACTATACTCTATAAACATCTTATGCACAATTTCACATGCCAAGTCTTTTTTAATTTTTTTTCCAGATAAAAACTTTCAGTATTAGTTGTTGATAAATCTGATTTGAATGGTAAGAATAGAAACCTTTACTCAGGTTAAGCACAGGACACCGGTGAAAGTTAAAACAATTGGAGCAGAATTGAAAATAATGTTACCAGATCCTTTAAAGCATTAGCATGGCCATAATTTTCGAGGCTAGCAAGAAATGTAATGAAGGTACCAAAAGGGGAAGATATCACACATGTAGTAGAAATATTTATTCTATTGTTGTTCAATCAATTCTTTCTAGGAACACGCCCGAAAATGTTATCACCATCATGCATCTTCATAATGTCAGACTCAAAAGGTGAGTGTGTATTTCTCATCTAACTTGTTACTAAATAGACTGAATGGATGGTGGCAGTGGCACCGTTGAAGAACTGGCAGTACTGCTGAGAATAACATTAAATGGAACTTCCAGAAGCATCATTAAACAGGATCTTCTATGATCCCACACTATGGCTAGAAAGTTAGTTTGAAAGGCTTCAAGGGCAGGAACAAAGACTTGAGAAGAAGAGCAGAAGTGAGGAGGAGAATCCTACTGAATCACATCTATAGTCTTGGCACTATACGCAAGGATGTATCACATACCAAAATGAATTGGCTAAAAGTATTTCTTCATTGCCTATCCACTAACAAAGCTTTTAAGACATCATTCAGAGAATTTGCCGACTAAGCAGAACTTGGCAAATTTTGGGAGCAAGTAGTCATGGGCCCAAGTTGGACTATAACACTTGGACTTCCTATTGAAAATCAACACCTTGGCAACCCACTTCAATTGTCCCAATGACAAATTTACCAAACTTCCCTTCAAATATAACTTCAAACATAACTTAAAAACATAGTGAGAAAACAACCAGTAAAGATATAATTAAGAATCTACAACATAATGTAGTAGACTAGAAAATTTCTTGGCAATGAGCACTTTACCTGGTAATAAATCTGAAGTGAGGGAACGTCTAATGAGCAATGGAGGCTGTGGATACAAACGTAAAACCTCTACAACAACAAGTCGTAAGTACCTGAAAGCATGGATCACGGACCACTTAGTAACGTTCATGTAAATAACATATCCCACAACAATCAAGTTAGAGTTTGGGGAAAACCCTTCATTTTACTATGAAATTGTCGATAGTACAACTTGAACATTTTACTGCAGAAATGCCAATACTACCTCCTTCCAAAGAAGGTAGAAGTCAAATTTATTATTTTTTTAATTTTTTTGTAAGTTTTAATTTGATAACTAGGGAAACATAGTAAAATCTTAAGATTGTTATAATTGAAAAAAAGATAGCATGATATTTTTCCAGTATAGAATTGTTAGAAGATCAATAGAATATGTACCCATATATGTATACACTGTACTCATATATGAATACAATAATACATGTATACACCCTGTAATTTGGAGTTGTCTCAGGCTCATGTGCAGGTTTTGCTGTTAGAAAGTACTTAATAAAGCAGTCACATACTCTAGTTTTTTAAGTGATTCAAAGGTTATTGTCCCATGACCAAGTACTGAATCAATCTCTGCCTGGGCTTTCTGCATTTTTGCTGGATACTGCATGAAAGAAATTTGGCATATATTAAGTTAAGTCACACACTCGTACAGATGTCAATTGATAAAGTTTCAGTGTTCTTGAAGAGCAATAAATCCACATTATATTTTATAAAATAACACAAGGAATCTGAATGCAAAAATTAAAACAAACTTGTGCTAAGAGGAAAATAGCCCAAGTAAGGACAGCAGCTGTTGTTTCGTGGCCAGCAATAAGCATTGTCATCAGGTCATCTCTTAGCTGTTCAGTGAAATTATTAAAAAAAACAGTTATGAAAGAAAAGTAATGGGAAATGATAAGTGAACTTGCATCTAAAGAAAGGCTGCAGATACTTTACCTGGCGATCATCAACATCAGCTCCTCTCATATCAACTAAAAAACGCAAAAGACTGGCATCCTGAAAAGGTTACAGTTGCCAAAATTTACTTGTCTCAGTTTCAGAAAGTTTCCTATTAGATCCAACAGTCTTTATGGGATAGCAAAGAAATTTTACAAGAGTATAATATCTACCTTAAGGTTTACATAATCCCTTTGCTGCAGTTTCTCAACATCTGTTTCCTGTCATAAAATGTATTAAGAGATCAAGTATATACATTGGACACATGTGTTTTGCTTAGTTTGATGACACGCCAAAAGCACTTGCAATCATCATGACAAGTGGCCAAAAGTACTATACCTAAATTAGATTGTTCAAATACTTTAACATTATTTTGTTTTTATCTAAACAAACAGTTACTCTGGTTGCAATTTACATGTACACAACTCTTGGCTTCCTTTTTATGGGCTTATCAAGAATAACGTTGTTTTAGAGATAACTAGTTATGCAGGTCCTGATATCTTTGCTTTATCATGCAACACTTTAAGTTGTTTTTACTTTATATTCAACAGAATCTAGATATTAGTAGAAAAGATACATATTATCTTCTCGATACAACGAAACACATATAGATGGAAGCCTCTTTCCATATAAATGTTAGACACTGCAGAAAAGTCTTCAGCAACCAGTGAAACTAAGAGAATGATGACTTGAATATTAAAGTAATTTCCAACATAAGAATAAAGAACTTATGTACATGAAGAATAAAAAACTTATGTCTTATGCTTTCATCCACAGTCCCAGAGATAATAATATGTTGACTGATGGTGTTGAAACATTCAAGATTTGATTATATTACCTCTAGTGTTTGCTCTACTGTCTCAAAGTCTTAAGTCATAAGATATCTCTTAAACTAATTCCAGCTTATATGTACTATGCATGTCTCACAAAACCGATTTGGTTGTAGATCTTTTACAAACCCTCCAAATTCAAAGGGATAAGATTTCCAATCATCACTCCAAGTCCCCCCCCCCCCTCCATTCCTTAATATATACTCCCTCTGTCCAAGTTTATGTGGCCACTTTTATTGGTGTGTTTGGCACATGATAAATCATATAAACTGCAATAACAGTGTTCAAGCGAGTTCAACAAATTAACAAAAGCTAGCTATTTGCTTTAAACTGTAAATGAAACACCAGAATATGTACTCATCAACCATAATTTGCTACATTCATGATAATTCAGAAATTCAAATACCAGGATTCAGGCATGAGCTGTTTTAATGTGTGATTTATTGTGTATATATACCACTACAAGTACATTATTTACTAAATAAAAAAATGGAAGGTGATATAAGACCAGTGGTATAGCCTCATGATCATAAGAAACTAATACTATGGGGTGATCTAATGGAAGTATGACGGATTGCTTATCCCTGGTTACACTTTATTACTTAACTCCTATTTTCCAACTTTATAACTCACCTCTCTGGTCTCTTTTGCATTTCTGATGAGACCATCGAGACAGTCATTGATCACCTTTAGGTCATTAAGGAACTTCCTTTGTCTGGGAACTAGCCATCTTGCTATAGGAACTTTCCAGTAAGGAATATAGAAAGTAGATCGATGCTCAGCTTCAAACAGAGTTCCATACACTGCCTGCAAAGTAAATCAGGCCATTAGTTATAAATGGAAACATAGCACAGAAAGAAGACAAACCACGGGAGGGAAACATAGTAAATCAGACCATTTTAACAGTTTTCAATGTTAATTTCGACTTCTTTCACTCTACAGCTAAGTTCTGAGAGAAAAAACTTCAATGTACACATAATTTATGAATTCAATCAATTGTGTGTGCAATCCTTTATTAAAATAAGTTGACTTGTTCCATTAGCAGTGTTATATTTAATCTCTTCAGCCATTGTAGCACAGCTACCAAATACTTGAAATTAGCCTTAGCAAAAGTGCAAGATTGAGCTCAAAATTCATTTATGGGCTGCTTATCATCTACAGGTAATAACAATTTCTTTTCATCTCAACTGTCATTGAACAATCAGTTATTCTACAAAGCCACTGTCAAGTAATTGATATATGGTCGAATGATTGAAAGAATGAGAAGTGACAGAACGAAATTTTAGGTTATCAAATCATGGTCATCTTTATTAAAGCCATTTGGGGGCATAATTCTCAAGGAGTACGATTACATGATTCAATCTTGGTGCCTAGTAATTCCTTTTATTTTCGCGTCTTTGTTAGGATGCCAATGGTCAGTGGGAGTAGTCAAGTTTTTGGAGAGGATCATGTGTCGCTTTCTTAGGGAGAAGACTAGGGAGGAAAATTGAGCACATTTGGTTGTGTAGGATTCAAGAACCTTTCTTTGTTGGGTCAGTGGTTATTGATGGGGTCTAGTATAAGGATACGGTCCATCCCACAGGTCTCGTGCTCCAGCCCATCTCATAGATCCGTACGATAGGCCCAAACTCAAGGAGCCTGACGAGCCCAATAAACGTGATTCCTCACAGTCGGGTTGATTGGGCACGCCCACATCATGAAGTGGTCAAGCTTCGTCCCCTCGTCTCCGGACCTCACGGAAAGCACGTACATCACATTGCACGCTACAAGAAAGTTGGGAGCTCCACTAAGGTAGTGGTTGCGTGCTCACCCCAAAACCGTCACTGCTTGCTATAAATAGAATGTCTTACCATCACTAGAGGACAACTCACTTTTGTATCTCAAAAGCTTATGCTCCTTGTATTCTCTCTAACGCATATAATATAAAGTGTCATGCTGCCATAGCCATTCAACAGTGGACTAGGTCAACTTGACCGAACCACTTTAATACTTGTCTCATTTCTTACTTTAACTACTGTTTTATAATTATTTGATTGGTGATTGCACTAAATCCATTTTGTGCATCATCAGTTTGGCGCCGTCTGTGGGAATCGAAAAAACTTTCACCATCAAACATTCAAATCAATGGCAATTACGACCAGGTCAATGAACCAACCGGAAGACAATCCACGGCTGGAAGAGGGTATCCCTCAGCACACCAACCCTGCTCCAAATAATTCAGCTCCAAACCCACAACAGATGTTAGAGACCATGCAACAATTGGTCATGCAAAACCAGCAGATATTGCAACTCCTGCTCGCCGGACAAGGAGGAGGAATGCAACAAGGAGGTCCACCCCCTGGGCATCAAGGAGCTCCGCATCGGGGAGCACACCATGATCCACCTCCTCCTCCTACTTCCCAAGGAGGAGGTCCTCATCTCCACGAAGACGAAGGCGAGAACCAAAGCATGGAGCATGGGAGTCATCCCCATGATCATTCCAGGGGAGCCCTTAATCACTGGGACGAGAAAATCAAGGAAGTGCAGAATCAACTAGGTGATGTCTTCAACGCCATGAAGGCTCGAGGACCAGAGACCGTAGACTATCTTGTGAGGCGAACAGACACACCCTTCAAACCTGACGTGGCGAATTATCCACTCCCTCAGAAGTTCAAAATGCCATCCGTGGAGACCTTTGACGGAACGAAAGATCCGCTTGACCATCTCGAAACCTACAAAACCCTGATGCAGCTCCATAACATTCCTGATGAAATCATGTGCAGGGCATTCCCAACCACCTTAAGGGGCTCCGCTCGACAGTGGTTTGTCAAGCTCTCTCCAGCCTCCATCTCCACATTTGCTGAGCTGAGCAGGTCTTTTGTATCCCACTTTATTGGGGGACGACGTCATCAAAAACCCGTCACGCACCTTCTCAGCATAAGACAAGACAAAGACGAGAGCCTAAGGGACTACCTCACTCGCTTCAACAAGGAGGTTCTTCAAGTAGAAGAACCAGATGATAAGGTAACCATGACCGCCTTTTTGGGGGGTCTCCGCTCGTCAAGTTTTCTTTTCTCAGTAATGAAGCGTCCACCAAAGAACATGACTGAACTTCTAGCAAAGGCCTAAAAATACATGAATGCTGAAGACGTCACTAAGGCCAGACGTGGTGAATCATCCAAAGCAGGAGAGAAGAGAAAAGGAAGAGATAGAGACGATAAGAGAGAGGCTGACAGCAAATCAAGCAAGACAGAGAGGGTATCCGCCAAGGACAGACTCGGCCCCGCTCCTCAAAGAGATCAACGACCATTCACTCCCCTCAATGCCACCATAGGGAACATTCTTTTACAAATACAAGATGACCCCACCATAAAGTGGCCGGCGAGGATGAAGTCTCCCCCAAACCACAGGAACCCGAACAAATATTGTCGTTTTCATCGCGACCACGGTCATGACACTGACGATTGCTACGAACTCAAGAAACAAATTGAAGATCTCATTCAACGTGGTCAGCTACGCCAGTATGTTTCTGGTAGAAGGCAGGCGCCATCACCAACTCGCAATCAGGAAGATCAAAATCCAGTAGGGGAGATCCAAACCATCTCGGGAGGATTTGCAGGAGGGGGAGAGTCGTTGTCTGCCATGAAGGCACATGTCAGAAAAGCAAGGCACCCAGAAGGGGGGCGCCCATCCAAGATGCCCAAGCAAGATGCTAATGAAGTCATATCCTTCACAGATGAGGATTTGAAGGGGATTCAGCACCCGCATGATGACCCCCTGGTGCTCACCATGACCGTAGCCAATTTTCAAGTACGCAGAATCCTAGTGGACAGTGGTAGCTCTGCCGATATCTTGTTTGCAGAAGCTTATGACAAGCTCAACCTCGGCAGGGAAAGATTGCAGCCTATCAGGTCCCCCCTCACGGGGTTCTCAGGAGAAAAGGTATATCCCCTAGGGTCCATCACCCTACCAATCACAGCCGGAGCAACACCAAAAAGATCTACAGTTATGGTCAACTTCTTAGTTATAGACTGTCCGTCAGCTTATAACATTATTCTAGGGCGACCAGCTCTTAACACATTGAGGGCCGTCCCCTCTACCTATCATCTCGTCCTCCGCTTTCCAACCCCATATGGAGTCGGAGAAATCAGAGGCGACCAAGTAGCAGCAAGGGAGTGTTATGTCTCCTCCATGAAGACCAGAAAGCAAGAGGAAGCATTACAAGTAGAAGTCCTTGACCCAAGGGATGATTCCACCATAGAAAGAGGAGAGCCCGTTGAAGAGCTCACCCCCGTAGTCTTGGACAAGGAACACCCAGACAAAAGGGTGTACATTGGTTCTTCCCTCAGTAAGGACCTGGTTCATCAACTAATAAATTTCCTAAAGAATAACATGGATGTCTTCGCATGGTCACATGCAGATTTGGAGGGCATCGATCCGGAAGTAGCCACGCACCGTCTCAATGTTGATCCACGTTACAAGCCAGTTCGCCAAAAGCTAAGGAGTGCCTCCACTAAAAGAGCCCAAGCCATGGACGAGGAAGTTAAAAAGTTAATAGAAAACGGAGCGGTTAGAGAGGTAGCGTATCCAGAATGGCTCTCCAACGTGGTAATGGTCACAAAAGCTAACGGGAAGTGGCGCCTCTGTGTTGACTTCACAGAGCTCAATAAGGCGTGCCCGAAAGACAGCTATCCCCTACCACGGATTGACCTCCTCATCGATGCCACTGCAGGGCATGAATTACTCACTTTCCTGGACGCGTACTCCGGGTATAACCAAATTAGCATGTACCCCCAGACCAGGAAAAGACATCGTTCATCACTCCCAAAGGAACTTATTGTTACAGGGCCATGCCCTTCGGGTTGAGGAACTCAGGAGCAACCTACCAACGACTGGTGAACAAAATGTTCCAGTCTCAAATTGGGCGAACGATGGAAGTCTACGTTGACGATATGTTGGTAAAGAGCCTCCGTGCAGCAGATCACATTAACCACCTCCAAGAGACCTTCAATGTTCTTAGATCCCACCGAATGAAGCTGAACCCTGAAAAGTGCGCCTTCGGCGTAGGATCGGGAAAGTTCCTGGGTTTCATGGTCAACCAGAGGGGAATTGAAGCAAACCCCGACAAGATCAAAGCCATCCTCGACATGAAATCACCCACTTCAACCAAAGAGCTCCAGCGCCTCAACGGGAGAATTGCAGCACTCAATAGGTTCGTCTCCAAGTCTGCAGATAAGTGTCTGCCCTTTTTTAAAATTCTCCGAAAAACTTTTGAGTGGGGACATGAAGCAGAGGAGGCATTCCAAAAACTCAAAGCTTACTTGGCCGCACCTCCTCTCCTTTCGTATGCCACACCAGGCGAGGTGTTATATCTATATCTTTCTGCCTCCCCATCGGCAGTAAGCTCAGTACTCGTCAAGAACAATGACGGAGCCCAAAAGCCAATCTACTATGTAAGCAGAGCATACCGAGGAGCAGAAGTTAGGTACTCGAGATTAGAAAAACTGGCGCTCGCCTTAATCACAACAGCGAGACGGTTGCGACATTACTTTCAAAGTCACAGCATTGTTACCATCACAGACCAACCCCTGAAAAGAGTCCTGGGAAAGTTCGACGTATCTGGGAGGCTGCTTAAATGGGCAGTGGAGCTTGGTGAATTTGACATACAGTACCAACCAAGGTCAGCCATCAAAGCACAAGCACTGGCGGATTTCGTTGCAGAGCTGACACCATTAGAGACGGAGAACAACGAAACTCCCAACTCACCCAGTTCAGAGATGGGTGATGAAGGCGCACAACAGCATAACGAAGATCAGGCGCCCGAACCGAGCACACAGGACCTCCATGGCGACCAGACCATCATGCTGAGCATCCAGACTCCCTCCTCAGATGCCCAAACAGCTCTTTCGGATCACCAGACGCTCCGAAGGACCCATACTGGAGCCCCAGTTCCCAATCTTGGAGCCCAAACTCCCTCTGTAATCTTCGAGCCCTGCTCTCTTCCATCCTGTAAGCTCTATGTAGACGGTTCCTCGACCAGTGATGGAGGTGGAGCAGGCCTGATTCTAATCAGTCCAGATGGTACTGCTCTCAAGTATGCGGTGAAGCTCCACTTCACCACTTCAAACAATGAGGCGGAATATGAGGCCCTTCTCTCTGGTTTAAGGTTGGCAATTGAGATGAAAATTCAACACCTCATTACCTACAGCGACTCTCAGTTGATAGTAAATCAAGTGAAGGGCGAATTTGAAGCAAAAGGAACCAGAATGCAAGAATATCTCGGTATGGTAAGAAGCATGCTAACAAAGTTCAAACACTTCCAGATTAACCACATTCCCAGGGAGGACAACATGGCCGCCGATGCACTTGCAAGGCTCGCCTCGTCCTTGGAAACCCCACCAGGAGGACCAACATTTATTGGTCACCAATTCGAACCAAGCACAATGGACTTGGGAACCCCAAACGTCAACTGTACATCGGCGGAACCGAACTGGATGACCCCAATAATATCATATCTCCAAGAAGGTGTGCTGCCAGACAACCCTTCGGAAGCCAGGAAGCTAAGAATGCGAGCTTCCAAGTTCACCATCCTGCAGGACACTCTGTACAAGAAGGGTTATTCCTTGCCATTGCTCCGATGCCTCTCACCCGAAGAAGCTCGCTATGCCCTGCGAGAAATCCACGAGGGAATATGTGGAAATCACTCCGGAGGACGATCCCTTGCCCACAAGGCCCTCAGGCAAGGTTATTTCTGGCCCTCTATGGCAAAAGACTCCCAGGAATTCTCCAGAAAGTGTGACAAGTGTCAACGCTTCGCAACTGTACCGAGGCAACAACCAGAAGAATTAACGATCATTTCAAGTCCATGGCCTTTCTCAAAGTGGGGCATCGACATCTTAGGCCCGTTGCCTCTAAGCAAAGGACAATGCAAGTTTGTGGTGATAGCAGTTGATTATTTCACCAAGTGGGCTGAAGCCGAACCCTTAGCAAAAATCACAGATGCGAAGGTTAAAGATTTTATTTGGAAAAATCTAATATGTCGCTTCGGCATACCCCACGCCATTGTCAGTGACAACGCAAAACAATTCGACAACAAGCTGCTAAACTCTTTCTGCTCCGACCTTCAAATAAAGCAACCACACTCTAGCCCAGCTCACCCGCAGGCAAATGGACAAGCAGAAGTTATGGTGAGAACAGTGCTACGCAGTTTAAAGACAAGGCTTGAAAGGGCGAAGGGGCTTTGGGTCGATGAACTCCCAGGTGTACTGTGGGCCTACCGAACCACACCAAGAACTCCAACGGGGGAAACCCCTTTTTCCCTAGCTTTTGGAACTGAAGCGGTCATCCCTATAGAGATCGGGGTGAACTCTCTAAGGGTCCAACACCACGACCCTACCTCCAATGAGGAAGGACTTCGTATCAACCTCGACTTGGTAGAGGAGGCAAGGGAGATGGCCGTAGTCCGCAACGCTGAATATAAGCGTCGCATGACAAAGTATTACAATTCAAGGGTGAAGCCTCGTTCCTTCCAACCAGGAGACTGGATCCTTAAGAAGGTGATCCTCGCCACGAAGGATTCACGCGAAGGAAAACTGGGACCAAACTGGGAAGGACCATACCTTGTAACAGAAGTGGTGAGACCAGGCACTTACAAGATCCAAAATTCCGAAGGAAAAGTCTTACCTCACCCATGGAACGCTGAGCACTTGAAGAGGTATTATCAGTGACACCTCGAAGAAGTAACAGTAATATATTTAGGGACTTGGTTTTACTTATCCTTTTTTAAGATTATTATTCTGTGTTTAAAATCTTTTTGTTGGCCCAGCAATGAAATTTCCTTTATTTTACTCCAAAAGATTGCATTTTTCATTCAATTAAAAAGGAGTATCAGTACAAAAGTAAGGATACATACTACCTTCCTTTCTTAAAAAAAAAAAATCAAAAGTCCCTAGCACTCTAACCACTTTCATGGTCGTCCTCATCATCATCATCCTTAGCGTCTTCAGAACCCCCACCGTCAGGCGCCTCAGTTGGCACAAAGCCTGAGAAATCAATATCAGGGAAAGAAGCAGAGATCTTCCCCCGAAGCTCTTCATAGCCATCGATGAAAGCACCTGCAACGGCATACTCCAGATCCGCTTCAGCCTGAGAAGCTCTCTCTTGAGCTTCCTTCAATTCTGCCTCCGCTCTCGAACAGGCAGTCTCCCTGAGCGCGTCCCTCTCACGGGCCGTCCGGAGCTCAGTCTCAAGCTTGGTCGCCCTCCCACGGGCCTCAACAAGCTCCACCTCCCTGAGCGCATCTCTCTCACGGGTTGCCAAAAGCTCAGCCTCAAGCTTAACTGTCCTCCCACGAACAGCCGAAAGATCTGCTTCAACCTTCGAGCAAGCTGCCTCACTAAGTGCTTCCTTCCCACGGGTCGCCAAAATCTCAGCCCGAGAAGCCCTATCAGCAGCTTCGAGCTCGACAATCCTCCCCTGAGCAGCAAGAAGCTCCCTCTGCACAGCCTCATGGTTAAGCTTCAATTGACCGTAAAAATGAGCCCTCGAGAATAAGCATACAGATGCTGTAGAAATCTAGAGAGGACAAAAGACAGAATGACCAAGCGCAAAAAAAAAAAAAAAAAAAGGATTCTTACCTGAGCCAAGCCCTCCAGAAATGTGTTGATGACCCCCTCAGTGCCCAAAGCACTAATCCGCTGAATATCAGATGGAACCACAAATCTCCCAAGTCGTTCTCTAATGACTTGAGGATCCCCCAGTATAGAACCAGACTGAATCGGTGCCCCAACATGAGCTCCTGCAGGAGGCGTGGACGGGCGGGGGGCAGAAGGTATAGGCGGGGAAGTCTCTGGAGTAGCACTCAAAGTCACTAACTGGGAAGGCACATCTGAAGGTATCGCTTGATGAACGCTCACCTCGATGTGCACATCATCCGTCCTCGCCACCTTGGGAGGATGAGCACCCTTACCAGTACCCCCAGAAAGGATTGATCCAATCATCGCCCTGTCCACTGCAGCAAATGAGGTAGAACGTTATCTGAGTAACCACCATCTCTTAAAAAATAAGTTGTAAAGGTAAGTCAACATACCTTTTCTCTTTAACAAAGAACCACCCGATTTCGGCGAAGAACCTCCAGCTCTATTGCCGTACTTAGGCAGAAGAACGCCCAGATCTTTGTCAGGGTGAGCCTTCACAGCCTGCAGCTTCGACTCTTGTTCCTTGGAGAGCACCGGCATACCTGCAAGGAGATGCTAAGCATGTATATATACCAAAAAAATAAAAATAAAAAATAAGTGCAGTAAACTCAAAAACGCACCGGGTTTCTTGGCAACACTCCAGCGCATTGAAACCAAGGCTCTATCAGCCTCTGCAGCCCATTCTCCACAGACAAAGAAAAAGCGAGATTTCCAGTCATGACAATTGGAACGTAACCCAGTAAACACCATGCCACTCTTTGAAGTAAAATAATATCATCCCCTATTTGGTACAGGAGTCTCACTCAAATTATAAGCCCCATGGAACTCTTTGGGAGAAACATCTTCATGGTGCACCTTCTTCCATAATGTGAGAAAACCCAACAAGACTCTCCAACCATTGGGCGCTAACTGTCCTGGAGTGAGAGAAAAATAGTGCAGAATCTGACAAATGGGAGGGGACATGGGGAACCTAAGTCCGACCTCGAGCATCTCCTCGTAAATGACAATATCACCAGAGGAATCGTCGCAAGCACATTCACCCTTCTTGGCCCGGCGACACGACACAGTGGGCGGAATATGATAAGTAGAAATAAGCCTCGAAATCTCACCATCAGAATTGAGCGAACTGAAAAGGGTACTTACTTTAAGCCTATTATCATCCGGGCTCAATTTGCTTTTATGCTTTATCTTCCTGGGTCTTAAAGAATGGGGCGCTTTTGCAACGCTCTGCCCAGTGCCTAGAGTGACATCCGAAACCCTCTGCTCGCCCAAAACTTGCTCCGCCTGGCTATGCTCGCCCAAAACAAGCTCCTGCTCGCCCACATCTAACTCTTGCTCGCCCAAAGAAAGCTCTTGCTCGCCCAAGGCTGGTCCTCCTCGCCCACGCTCGCCCATGGCTGACCCAACAGCTTGCTCGCCCAATACCAACTTCTGCTCGCCCAAGGCCAAATTTGTTCGCCCATGCTCGCCCAAACCACGCTTTTGCTCGCCCAAAACTGACCCTTGCTCGCCCAAGATTAGATCTTGCTCGCCCAAGACCGATCTGGCTTGCCTCTGCTCGCTTGGGACCTGCCCAGCTCGCTTAGATCGCCCCTGCCTAGCTCTGCAACGAAGCCCAAACGGATCTGCACCTCTAGCAGCGCCGTGCACGGCGTTATCCACCATGACAGCTTCTTGAGAGCTCACTTCATCAGTCAGTCCACTCCCATGGCTATCTCTTCCTTTGTTCGACGTTAATCTCTGAAAGGTTCTTGAGAAGAGATCTGAGAAGAACAAGACGCAAAACTCCCAAATATACGACCTAAGTTCTTCAAGAACGAGAGAGAACGAGTCCCACAAAACAGAGAAGCTTATTTGAGAAGGGGAAGGTCATAAATTAAAAGGAATTTCAAGGAAAAAATGGGTTTAAAGGTATTTTTACTATTTCAGTCATAACTTTTGGCTCGTAACTTCGATCGGGGCCCCTGAAGTTTTTTCTAATTTTGTCGAAAATTCAAATTTTAGCCAAATGCCCTTCTATCCAAGTTCTGTTGGACGCAGGGCATTGGGGGGCAAATGATGGGGTCTAGTATAAGGATACGGTCCATCCCACAGGTCTCGTGCTCCAGCCCATCTCATAGATCCGTACGATAGGCCCAAACTCAAGGAGCCTGACAAGCCCAATAAACGTGATTCCTCACAGTCGGGTTGATTGGGCACGCCCACATCATGAAGTGGTCAAGCTTCGTCCCCTCGTCTCCGGACCTCACGGAAAGCACGTACATCACATTGCACGCTACAAGAAAGTTGGGAGCTCCACTAAGGTAGTGGTTGCGTGCTCACCCCAAAACCGTCACTGCTTGCTATAAATAGAATGTCTTACCATCACTAGAGGACAACTCACTTTTGTATCTCAAAAGCTTATGCTCCTTGTATTCTCTCTGACGCATATAATATAAAGTGCCAGGCTGCCATAGCCATTCAACAGTGGACTAGGTCAACTTGACCGAACCACTTTAATACTTGTCTCATTTCTTACTTTAACTACTGTTTTATAATTATTTGATTGGTGATTGCACTAAATCCATTTTGTGCACCATCAGTTATGTCATCTCCCTTTGGAGTCTCACTCTATGTGCACAGGGTGATCCAAAAAGAAAATTTTGACCTACAGCAAAATAGATGAGATGCTAATCTTGATTAATCTTTGATCACTTCTGATACTTCGAAGTTCATCTCTCGGGTTTTCTCATCTTCCTCCTTTTGTTCATTTTCTAGTAGGGGAAAGTGCATACTCGGGAGGATGTTTGTGCCAGTTATACTTCTTCACCATAGGATTTTCAAAGTGTGTTTTAGATTTCTTGCCTTCACAACCATTTTTAGGTTCCCATTGGATAAGTCAGTGTAACTTTGTAGAATTTCAACATTTTTATGCACATTGAATGACAGAGAAGCTGAGAATTTGTCCAATGCTTCTCCTCTCCTCCTTATCTATATTCTAATGTTGATCAATGGTCTAAGGCATTTGAGTCCTTAAGAATTGCAAATGGACTAGTGGGCCATATTCATTCAATAGCAAAATCTATTGTAAATGGTGATCTTAAATTACCAACTAATGGGATTGCTACAGTAATCTACAACTGAATGATTAGTCTTAAAATTCCAAAAAAGGAAGCAGATAAGATAAACCATAAGTTTTGGCACACAAAAAGAAAAAATAACTAATGAAACAAAAACCCTTAAAAAATCAACTAGGTGATGAAAACGGACTTTTTCTGCACTCATGCAATGTATGTATAATACAGGACTTTTAAATAACATAAATTCAGTAGTAACAACAAGAGAAAAACATTTTTATGCACTGAAGTGCAGACACACTCACACAACTCTGTAACAAAAGTTAAGATATGTATCTTATCTACTCGAACCTGAATTATAGGGGACTCTTTAGTGACAGAGCCAAAGTCATAGTTGAAAACACCAAGTCCAATAATGTCCAATGCCAAATTTGAAAATTCCGCTTCAAGATCCAATTCAATTGTCTCTTGTCCAGACAAGCTCCTTTTCTCTAGAAGGTTTTCAAGTTTCAAGATTGTTCTTTCAGAACAATCTGTAAATACTTTGACCATGGTTTCCAAGTATAACGTGTGAAACCCAGGAGCAATAACTGTAAACAAGATGGTAACAAATTCAATAGGTCACTCTTCCAAAAGCATAGCTCCAATATGTATCAACTATCAACTAACTACCAAAGATGCACATATCTTTCAAAGTCCAAATAAAGAAAGATGGGCACATACAAAACTTGTATCTAATTGTAACCATAATATGGTCACATGTCTATATTCCTGTATAGAAGATTGACCCTATTATCATTACTGCCTTACTGATGGACCACAAAAGCAATAGGCATACAAATCCTAAAGTGGAAGATTTTATTACATTATTTACCATCATAGTGAAACAAAATATATTTCCATTATGATTAATAATATGCGTGAGCAATTAAATCCTCATTTAACATTTTCATTGGTGGAACATCAATGCATGAGTCAAGGCAAATCCTAATTCAGATATCTATCTGCATACCTCTTCTCCTCTGCTTCCAAGTGCTGATGTCAGCAGGTATTAGTCCTTTCCCCATTATTGGTTCTAGGATATCAGCAAGAACTCCCTAATGGAAGATATAGTATATTAAGATATGAAGTGTAATTATGAAATGATTTTGTTAATAATAGTTATAATTTCAAGTGTCCTCTTAATGAGAAATTAGGTTAGTATAAGGGAGAAAAAGATATCTGCTCCAAAAGGAACCATATTTGTCAGGAAATTCAGCAGTCTCTGGTGGAAAACAATGGTTGGTGGTATGGATTTCACACTAAAAGGAATTGAAGTTGATTGCAAATTCAGCAGATAATGGAGGAAATGATAATTGATGAATCAACTATGATATTTTCATGGAAAATTTGTTAGCTGGCTTTGTATGCATAGTTTTATTTCACGTTACTTCCCTAGTTATTACATATAAGCAGAAATCAGTTATATACACAGGAACAAGGGAATGGATTCAGATGAAAATTGAACATACTATGCTATTATCATTTGTTGAGAGAGGGGACAAAAGAGAAAAATTATGCAGATCATACCTTGTCATAAGAAAATGCATTTTCACGAAGAATATGTCTTGCAATGATGGGATCTGACACAACAACAAATGCTTTTGGTCCAAAAGCAAGTTTATACACCGAGCCATGCTGTTCAATCAAAATAAATATTGAAAAAGAAAATTATTTGATAAGTAAAATAATCCGCTAAGAGTAAGAAAATAAAAGGCATGTAAACAATGTACAGCATAGAAGAGCACAAGCCTGAAAAAGAAAAACTTCAAAAATTACAAGAATTGAACAAAAAACTGGACCAGCATTCAGAAGCTAGGTACACAAATATATATAATACACTTGGAAACTTACAATACAGGTACAGACTCGGATAGTATATCAAAAAGCAACATAATTATGATGAATAATGACGTAGCAAATCAAAGCAAGGCCAGTAATCGCTATTTTCATCAGCAGATCAGTTGAAGTGAGAAGCTTGGCTTATGTTTGATGGTCCTTCCTAAAACTTGACATGGTAATATACACAAATCAATCATGTAAAGTGTGTTTGTACTTATATTGTATTGTATTAGTAGGGGAGAAAGAAAAAATGAAGATAAATAAATGGAAAAGATAGTGGTGAGCTGTTACCCCTCTTCTCGATTTGAACACTAAGGATGGAAAGTAATAATTCGAAGGCTTTTTTCGTTTGGGTAAGGTAAAGAAAGGAGAAGAATGTAGTGTTTATTTCGAGAGGAGTAAAAAGCCAAAATTACTATAAGAAAGTGCAAATGAGGGAAACATTAAACTCCTCTTTTCTCTTTCCTTCCTAAAATTATGAAAGAAAGTACTGGGGTGTTTGAGGGGTTAAGTGTCCCTCCCTCCCTTTGCCTCCTCAAAAATGACATCTTTGAACTTTATTTCCTCTCATTACAACTGCCCTCCACCGCATCAATTCAAACATACTACTGGGAAACTACAAGCGCATTACCTCTATAAACCAATCGTACAATGAAAAGAACAAAGGCCGGTCAAACAGATCAGAAACTGCACCTTCAGCAACAGGCATAGAACCTAGACTTCCCCCGCTTAACAAATTAGTGAGTAGGTTACTTGCATTGTCCAGTAAATTCCTTTTTGTTTTACTTTCATCCGTACTAGTTGATTGGCATCTGCAAGCAATTAGTATGATTTCAAGCCAAATCAAAACAAAGGTTCAATGACTTCATTTATTCCTTACCACACCCAAAAAACAAATCATCTTGCCGATATAATATGCTTGATCTCATACACGCTCTTTTTTCATTCAAACTTCAGGTAAGTGGTTAGCTAATTTAACAGAACAACCCCTTACTGTGCCAGATACTATTTTAAAGACAAAAAAAACAGAAGATTCCTAACAGATGATATTAAAAAAAAGTTCAGATACAAGCATAAACAGAACTGGGGAACGACATAATTTGGTGGGTTTGGAGTATAATAATGAATTTATATGTTTAGTATGTGTGACTTCACATTAAGGTTGGATAGGAAAGGTTTTACTTTTACATTATGCTGGACATTGGATACTATATAGAGGTGACACTATCATAACCAGTTTGAGGTTCAAGATAAAAACTGCCAAATAACATACCCATTTCACTTGTAACTTCATTTGACAATAAACAAGAAAGATGAATTCGATTGGAACAACTTCATACCCATAAAGATTTTTGTCAAGCTTAGTTTAAACTTTAAAGTAGTTGACAAATTCACCTAAATCTCTAACATTCAAATTCCCATCAGCCAGTCAGTAACCAACACAAGGATTATACATATATACATGGTTTTTACAACAAATTCAGCAGGGAGATAAAGTATGGAAATGGGGTGGAGATGAGCGGTGAGATTACCTGATAAAAGACCATTTGGGCTTAGAATTATAGATATAAGTGACAGAAGAAGAGTGGAATTGACAGTGTCTTGAAGTAGATTTATCGGTGGAGTGAAGCAGGCAATAACTGGTAGTGATTGTAGCCATAGCCATGGCCAACTCAACTCTAATTATCTCCCTCCACTCGATTGAGCACAGAGATTACACAAATAAAACAAGTAGTAGCAAAATTCTCCTCCCGTCCCAAAATGACAGGCTTATTTTATATTTAAAAATATATCAAATTAACTTTTTAAAAGACAATAAATCTTAAATTTTGAAATGAAGAAAATACTTATTTTGTTATTGTAAAATAAAATCGTAAATATTATATTTAAGTCAAATAAACTCATTTAAACCCTCATTTTGTTTTGTAATTATTAATATTTAATATTCGTGTGCTTTTCCTTTCCCCTGTGAAATAATAGATAAATTTTCAATGCAAATACTAGTAAAAAATATATACCAACTAGCTGCGTCCCGTGCCTCCGGCACTGTATGGGCAGTGAGATTTATCTCAAACTTAGAACGGTCCAGATGATTTATTAAGTGAGCGGGAAATTCAAAATCATTATTAGATAGATTAGATAGATAGATGTATTTTATTAGATAGATGTATGGACGGTGGGATTTATCTCAAACTTTGGACGGCCCAGATGATTTATTGAGTGAGCGGAAAATTCAAAATCATTTGTATTTTATTAGATAGATGAAAGGTTTGAAATGCTGCTAATTTTCATTATTTTTTTCAGGATTTTAAAAATCATAAAGGTCAAATTGCTTTATTTTCATTATTCAAAAACAAATTCTTTATTTTTAAAGAAAATTACATATTATTCAGATTTTTAGGTTTTCATAAAACATACTCATTTCATCCCAAAAGAATGAGGTAATGTAAGACCCCAACTTTTATGAATAATGATGAATTTTTTATAATTATCATTTTTAAATATTATAGAATGAATTTAATATAATGTTATAGTCGTGGGTAATATTTATAAATTTTACAAAGTACGCAAGTTGTTATATAATATTTGATTGGTCGGGGAATATTCGTTTTAACAAGGAATATTCGTACGACGACACAATCATTGGTGTACCTCACAACAGAATTATTGTCGGATTGAGAAAACGACAAAAATATTTTATTGAAAATAACGGCGAAAGTTTTACCATTAATATTGTTGAAACACCCGATGTTAAAAGTACAGTAATACGCGTGGTTGCATAGTAGCACAAGTATTGATTGTTGATGCTTACATAAGAAGTCACTCAGTTTTGTTCAATTATTGTTATAGTAATTGTTGCATGGTATCTCACGTTATTTAATTCAATTATTGTTGATATTATATATATTATTAATCAATAATTGAGACGACGAAGTTATTAATATTATTATTTGTAATATTAATGATGTCTAGAAGTTCTGTCAAGGAAAGGTTTGATCACCTAATTGCGCGCCAATGGGGAGAAATCTTTATTGGAAAGCCACCTCTTTCTTGGGAACGACCTGGTCGTTAAATATTGTGAATTATAATAATGATGATAAATGTTATTAAAAATATTGAGGAGAATTTTATGAAGTATTGGCGTATTATTTGGATCCCCACTTACTGATTTTTCAAAATAATCAATAGAAAGTTATTTTTTATAATAAAGGTGTTCCCACATGTGGGGGCCACATGTGGGGCCCATATGTTGAAAATTGAATTGGCAAGGAATGCAAGTTGGTCACAGGTGGTTGTAATTATATATATATATATATATATATATATATATATATACACCACGGATCCAGTCCGGTCTCCCGGACTGGACTTAAAATACGGACCCCAAATTTTATTTTATTTTTTTGCTTTTTTTTTTTTGAAACAACTAAAAAAAAAAAAAATTATGGAACTGAAATTTTTCCATAATAAAGTGTTTTGGGCGTGTTTTTAACACCTACCCCAACCAATGTATGTACAGTCTGCCCAGACTGTACAAACATATTTCGTTATAGGCATCCAAATCACGCCCAAAACACTGTATTATGGAAAAATTTCAGTTCCATAATTTATTTTTTTTTTTTTTTTTAGTTGTTTCAAAAAAAAAAGCAAAAAAAAAAAAAAAAAAAAGGTCCGGATTTTATAAAATCCGGGAGTCCGGACCTGATCCGGACTCTATATATATATATATATATATATATATATATATATATATATATATATATATATATATATATATTGAATTGATATTGGATTCACGGGATGAATCCTGTGATATTTTTTTAAAACACATGTTATATATATAATATATTATATTTTATTTAAAAGATTTTATTTTATTATAATATTTTATTAATACTACATAGTAAATCATTATGAAACGTCTGTTTAAAGTAAATTAATCTGGACCGTTCATGGATTGGTTACTATTCAGTCCATTCTTCTATAAATAGAAGCTCATTCCTTCATTATTTCTTACGAATTCACTGAAACTCTAGAGAGAGAAACTATAGAGAGAAAGAAGAAAAGTGTTCTGCTACTTCACTACTCCTATATCCAGTACTCTTCTTTCTAAGGTAAGGGGTATTTTTTTCATATTCATGAAGAGAACTTCTGTTATTCCATTCTTTATTATTCTGTTAGAATAACCTCTATACGCGGTCTACCCTATACTTGGTGAAATTCTTCTGTTATTCCATTATTTATTATTCTGCTGGAATAACCTGTATATGCGAAGTACCGCATACATGGTGAAATTCTGTTGATATTCTATTATTTATTATTCTGTTGAAATATCCTGTCTGTGCGTTTTACTCCGGACCTGGTTTCGTCTTTATTATTCTGTTGGAATATCCTGTCTGTGCATTTTACGTCGGACCTGGTTTTGTTATTTATTATTCGGTTGGAATAACTTGCATGTGCGGTCTATCGCAGGCCTGGTGATTTCTTTTGTTATTCCATTCTTTATTATATTTAGTTGGTTAAAGTTTCGACTTTTATACTCCATGAAATTAGTGGAATATCCTTGATATTTGCGCTTCATCGAGTATCTTTTCATGGAAATATTCTTCTGAGCATTCTTGAATTTTACTCTACAAAGCAGTATCATGTTGACAATTTGGAAGTTGTTGAATTATGGATAAATTAATTCTTGAACTTATTTTATTGATTTCTTATATCATTGTCATCATCCTCATGTTTATATTATGTTGAAAGTCATCTGTAGCTTGTAGCGCATAGATGGACTTGATATGATTATGACCAGGGATTAATCGGTATAATCATGACCGTAATGTTACAGATGATGTGGTAAAAGTCCTCATTGGTCCATAGTGCATTGATGGACAGTTGTTGGCATGATCATGACCATTGATGAATACACGAATATCCTTGGCCCGTAGTGCATGGATAATTTGTGGTTGTGATACTAATAAATATCCTTGGCCGTAGTGCAGTGATGATGTGGATTATTTATTAAACTGAGTCCCAGCAATAAAAGTGATGAAAAACCTTTTAAATCATAAAAGATAATAGACTTTATTATCTATTTGATTCTTTTAATGAATTGCTTGTTCCGCTGCAGATAAACTTGATGTTTGTTATATTTTATCAGTTTAACACTGTTGAAGGCTAACGATAATTTATTATGCATTATCTTAGTCATAATATTTCTTACTGGGTTAGTTGTGGTCACCCTTTCTTTCACTGTTCTCTTCAGAAAATGAGAACGTAGCCGAGACTAGTCGGAGAACGGAGTGACGGTCCAGATGATAGTATTAGTAGTCATCACTATTCTGTTAAATAGTGTGAAAATAAATGTATTGATGACTCTTTTGAGTATGGATATTGTCTAGATGACAATATTCTTATTAAAATTCTCAGTGTATGTTTTGTCGTATTTTACACGACAACTGTATTATTAAGTTGTATTTGAATTTTGTACCATGTATTTGGCGACTCAAGATGGGTGATGTATACCTATTTTGGGGGCGTCACAGTTGGTATCAGAGCTTAGGGATATGATCTCTGGCTAAGAAGTGAGACAAGAACTAGGAGAGCAGAGACAGGGAATTCCTTCGCAAGTATGACCTACCTAAGTTTATTTGGTATTTAATTGGTCGGTCAGAGTATAGGGATAATATGTGATATGTTAATTAATCCTTGTTTTGTGGCAGTATTTGAAAATGACATCCAAGAATATTGAGAACATCAATGGAGCACAGGAGACCGTTGAGTCTCCACAGATCAATAACCAGGACAATGTGCATCAGGAAGGCTATAATCCTCATGCAAACAACAACACTGACAAAATGATGAACGATGGAATATTCCGAGGCTTCACGAAATTCATGCAACATCAGGCGAGAGCGGCTCCTGTCCAAAATGCAAGTAGAAACACTAGCAACTCTCAGACGGTCACCGCCAAACAGTTCAAGGAGCTGGGACCACCGAAGTTTTTTGGAGAGCCAAAACCACTTAAGGCAGAGACGTGGATAAAGCAGATCTGCAAGATATTTGATGTCTTGGAATGCTCTGAGGAACAAAAGGTTCCCTTTGCCACCTTCATGTTGCGTTCAGAGGTAGATTACTGGTGGGAATCTGTAAAACGTACTCAACCTGCCGCACTGAAGATAACTTGGGAGAAGTTCCAAGAATTGTTCAACGACAAGTACTTTTCCGAAAGTATTCGTCATATGAAAGAGGTAGAATTCATCAAGCTGGAGCAAAACAACATGACCGTGTCACAGTATGAAGCCAAGTTTGTCGAGTTGTCCCGATTTGCGTCCCATTTAGCTGATAATGAGGAGAGAATAACACGAATGTTTCTAAGAGGTTTAAAACCCGAGATACGTCAATATCTTATTGTTAGGTTTGTAATATTCATGAACGCAATCAAATTGCAAAAATAATGCGAAAACGTGTAAAATCAGAGTTTAAAAAAAATTTACAAACCATAAACCCGGATCACCCCTTTATGCACAATTATTAATTAAACAAAAAAGAAAGAACAAGAACTATACCCTTGAAGATCCGAGCTTCCTCAGGTACAAGTTCACCTTCAATCCTTTTCGCGTTCAACTTGAATCCACCGGGTTTGGTCCCTTCCTTTGATCAACGTTAGCCACCCAAGTGTTTGGCTAAACCCTAGTTTTTCTATCTCTATAGAAAAGGCGTACTCTCCCAACTATTAGAATTACGTATTCTAATAATACGTTAACCTATATCACACCCATAATAAGACTCCTCTTATTTATAGATGTGGGCAACCCATCCTTAACAATTAAGGAATTGGGTTTTATTTTAATTAATTAAACTCTTTTAATTAATTAGGCTCCTAATCTTATTAGGAATAATCAATTAACCTTTTAATTAATTAAGCTCCTAATCTTATTAGGAATAAATGAGAGTACTTATATTAAATTAATTCCTAAACTCTTTTAGAAATTAAAATAATAATAATTGTAATAATATTAATAAGACTCCTCTTATTAATTTATATTTAATATTTCTAAAATATTAAATAATAAATATTAAGCTATTTAATTTATTCTATCACCATAAATTAAATTAAATATACTTAACATATTATTACGATTATGCCATTAACTTCTTAAATAATTATTTTTCCTTTTATGGTGTGACCCTTTAGGTTCTCCATATTAAACCGGTTGTGAATAAATCAATTAGAACAATTCTAATCTTATTTAAATAAATAAATTAAACTAATAATTTATTTAAATAAATAATATTTATTCTACAATAGGGATAAGTCTCCCTAGCGATCAACGACTTTCCAGATAATATAGATTTCAACATTAATCATAAAAGAACCTTTGAGTAAATAGTTACCGTACAATTCAATCCTTCCACCATACAATGTCCCAATTAAATATAAGACATGGAATTTCTGTCAAGTCTTATTTTATTTAATTATATGTATTTCGACTCTTAAATGCACAACTCCAAATAATGCAAATTAGAAACTCTTTTCTAATTTCATTCTGCTTTGGCCAAGGACTACTGAGTTGTCATTTATCGAATCACATAGGACATTTCTCTTCTTTTACTAGAAGTGGTAGATTCTTTATTGATCATACATTATCTCCATGTACAACTTATTATACCCAAGCATACCCTTTGATATACCCTAAGGGTCTTAAGGAATAAGTCAAAGTATAACTCATCATACACAAGATACTATGATGATCTCAAGTCCAAGGATCACTTGTACTACTATCACTACAGAAATTCCTATTGACATGCAAGTAAAACTCCATTAGGTATTCCTTAGCGAGTCACGTTCAGTGAACTTATTCTCTAATAAGCACCCACATACTTGCTTTAGTGTCTTCACACAAATGATCATGAGATCAATCATCCTCATCCAATGAGCAAGCAACGTATGTACCAATCTATCCGGATTCACTAATCCCCAATTTAGTAATCCAACGATTGGGAACTATTTTAGTTTTAAGCTTTCTAAGAATTTAGATCTCATTATAATGATCATCATCATTATTCTAAAAGCATTGCTTAAAACTATGGGTTTATCACATATTATAAAACAGCATCACGTAGATAATTAAAAGCCTTTAATAAATTAATATTTTTTATTAATAAATGAATAAGATTGTTACAAAGTATATGCTTTATCATCAAACATGATTGGCTTGTGTGCATATTACTTTCAATCTCCCACTTGCACTAAAGCCAATCGTCATGGTATCTCATACTCTTCTTCTCTAAGTGACGATTATCCTGCTATTGGATAAGCTTTAGTTAATGGATATGTAATGTTGTTCTTGAGAGTCCACTATCTCTATAGTGGTTTCCCATCTTTCAATGATTCTTATAATTAAATGAAAATGCCACAACACATGTTTATATCTAAGATGAGACTTAGGAACTATTCCTAGTTCTGTAATGAACTTTTCATCCAAACAATCAACTTTTAGCTTCATTTATAGATATATATACTTTGTCTTTATCACTAAACCAACAACTCTTTGTTGTTTGGAACCTTTCCAATTCACTACACCACCGTTCAAGGTAACCCTTTACCTTAAAGTGGATTTTCTATCGTCTTGGTCTGTCTGAAAAACTTGAGTCTGTTAAGCCCTCTAGTTTTAATTCAGACCTACCATGAATTATATCACATCCTTAGTGCTGGTTAAGTACCTAAGATGTTTTTCACTGTCTCACAGTGAACTTCTCTAGAATATGACTGATCAACATCAGGTCTCGTACATTTCATTGCACACATGATAGTTACTCATGCGATCTATCTTTTGGAGTCTATGAGGACTATTAAGAGAGATACACTCCATGACTCATCAACATGAGACATCTCTTGGAGTTTGCCATGCTAAACAACTTTAACATCAAATGAATATACGTTCATTGGGTTAAGTCGAGCTCTTCCAAAATCATTCATAGAGGAATGTTTAGACAACTTTATCTTTACTGATTCTAGCATTGGCATGTCATTCCGTATCCATAGTATATCAACATATAATACTAGGAATGTCACGACGCTCCCACTGACCCTTTTGTACACACTAGGTTCATTCTTATTTTTGATAAAATCAAACTCTTTTGATTGTCTCATCAAGATGAATGTTCCATATTGGAGAGTGTCTACAACTCTTACCTCATCGTATGTAACTGGATCATCATCTTCTATGATACGTACCTCATCATCATCATCCATGATGAATCCATACCTCCTAGGTATCTTCGGTACTATTCCAGATTTACGATTCGGTTGTGGTACAATAGGTCTATCTATAGGTTCCTCTTATTTGACTTGTAGTGTTTTGTGGTTCTTGAACTCTTCAAGATCTATTATCCTTCCACTAGCCCCTTCAATGATAAACACCTTTATCTTAGAAGGCAGCATGTTTCGCAACAAACACCTTTTGCTAAGTAGAATTATAGAACATATGCCCTAAACTTACTTTAGGATGTCCCACAAATCTGTACTTGTCAAATTTTGTCCTAAGCTTATCCTTTGAAACCGTTTCACATAAGTTGGACAACCCCTTATCTTAACATATTTAAGATTAGGAATCCTCCCTGTCCATAACTTTTATGGAGTCTTGGGGCCGGATTATGAGGTTACCTTTTCCGTAGATATGCAACCATTTCTAGTACATGATCTCAGAAGGATACTGGAATGTCGGTAAAATCATTATGGACCGCACCATGTTCAACAAGGTACGATTTTTCCTTTCAGATACATCAATCAATTATTATGTATCAGGAGGCGTCCATTATGAAAAAACCATTTGAGATGATCTAGAAACTTATTGCACAAGTATTTATTCCTTGATCTAATCAAAGAATCTTAATACTTTGTCAATTTGTTTCACTTCTGAATTCTTTGAACCTTTCAAATAATTCACACTTGTATTTCAGCAAATACACATATTCAACTCTTTGAATGATCATCTCCTTTTCTTATACAAGTTTATTCATTTTGCAAAATTATTTTCACGTAAGTCAAGTATATAAAATCCATTAAGTAATATTCAAGTTCTATACAATACATTATTATTATTATAAATAGAACAACAATTGTTCTTAAATATAATACAACAATTATTATTGGCTTGTGTGCATATTACTTTCACTTATCTCTCATAAATTGTGTTTGTATTCAGATGTTGTTAATAGGGCTCAGTTATTGGAGCGCGATAATGAGTCAACCCAACCAAAAGAGAGCAGCCGACAAAATGATAATACCAGTGAGAACAGTCATCGAAGTGGTGACAATAAGCGTGGAGGGAATCAACATGCCAGAAATGGTAACCACTTCGGTGGTAATCATGGCCAAAATAATAAGAATGGACATTTCAAGAAGAGGATATTCAACAATGATGGAAAGACGTCAGCACCAACACCCATGGTTAAGGAAGGAGAACGACCACCTATCATATGCTTCAAATGCGGAGGGGAAGGACACATCAGTCCAAACTGCGCGATGCCGTCCAAAGCATGTTATAATTGTGGAAGAGAAAGTCACCTAGCCCAATTTTGTCCTTCACCAAAGACAAGTTCAGCTAGGATGGAGGCAGCAAAGGACGTCCCAGAAAAGTCAAAGTCAGTAGTGCAAGGGAGAACGTTTGTCGTGACCTCCCAGAAAGCAAAGAACCCGAACGAGGTCATCACGAGTAAGCTTATCATAAACTCTAGCAAAGTATATACCTTATTTGATACCGGGTCTACCCATTCTTTTATATCTCCTACTTAAGCTCAACGTTTAAATTTGACTCCGGAGAAATTGGACTTTGACTTATCTGTTGAAACTTCATTGAGAGAAACCTTCATTACATCCACTGTTTATAAGTCTTGTTTGGTTCAAATCGGTACACTCACATTACTTGTCGATCTTATTTCATTGAAAATACTTGCATTTGACGTAATTCTAAGGATTGATTGGTTAATTACTCATCATGCAAAAATTGATTATTTTCGTAAGGTTGTTAACTTTCATATTCCTAACTAACCTATTATGCGAATTCAAGCAACCAAACCATTAAAATCAATCACTGTCATCTCAAGCCATAAAGCTATTCGTTTATTGAAAAACGGATGTCAAGCTTTCTTAGCTCATGTCACGAATCTAAACAAAAATACGTCAGTTTTGAATGATATTTCTATTGTTAATGAATTTCCTGACGTATTCCCTGAAGAACTTCCTGGCCTACCCCTAGAGCGTGAAATTGAATTTTGTATCGACCTTGAACCTGGTACAAAACCTACTACCAAAGCCCCGTATTGAATGGCTCCTATTGAATTTCAGGAGTTAAAGACCCAACTGCGGGAATTGTTAGACATCGATTTCATTCGTCCTAGTACGTCTCCTTAGGGTGCTCCTATTCTATTCGTGAAAAAGAAAGATGGGAGTATGCGACTTTGTATTGATTATCGGGAGTTGAATCATGTCACCATCAAAAATAGGCACCCATTGCCACGTATTGATGACCTGTTTGACCAGTTGCAAGGCGCCAAATTCTTTTTAAAGATTGATCTTCGTTCTGGATATCACCAATTAAAGATTAGAACCGATGACATTCCAAAGACGGCTTTCAGAACTCGGTACGGGCATTATGAATTCCTAGTCATGTCTTTTGGATTGACTAATGCTCCTGCTTCCTTCATGGATATTATAAACCGAGTATTCAAGGAATATTTAGATCACTTTGTGGTCGTCTTTATTGATGACACCCTTATTTATTCCAAAAGTCGTGAAGATTATGAGCAACACTTGAGGCTGATACTCCAAAAGCTTCGTGAATATAAGCTTTATGCCAAATTGAAGAAATGTGAGTTCTGGCTTGAGGAAGTAGCATTCCTTAGGTACGTGTTATCACGTCATGGAATATCTGTTGACCCAACAAAGATTGAAGTTATTCAAAGCTGGGAACAACCTAAATCAGTGACCGAAGTACGTAGCTTTCTCGGCTTAGCTGGTTATCATCGAAGATTTGTAGAAGGGTTTTCTCGAATCGCTACTCCCTTAACTCAGTTGACTCAGAAAGATACAAAATTCGGTTGGAACGAGGAATATGAGAAGAGTTTTTCAAGAACTCAAGAGAAGACTCATTTCAGCACATGTTCTGACAATACCATCTGGCTCGGAGGGATTTGTCATCTACAGTGATGCTTCAGGCAAAGGGTTAGGATATGTTCTCATGCAACATGGGAAAGTCCTAACCTATGCCTCTCGAAAACTCAAAAAATATGAGAGGAATTATCCTACTCATGATCTAGAGTTGGCAGCTGTTGTCTTCGCACTTAAGATTTGGAGGCATTACTTATATGGGGAGAAAGTGAAGATCTTTACGGATCACAAAAGCCTCAAATATTTCTTCACTCAAAAAGAACTCAACATGCGACAACGACGTTGGCTTTAACTGTTGAAAGATTATGAGCATATCATCCAATACCATCCTGGAAAAGCGAACGTGGTAGCTGACGCATTAAGTAGAAGATCGTATGCGGGTACGAGTGCGATATTGTCAATGCAAATGCCCATTTTGTGTGACTTGCAAAGGATGGAGATAGAGTTAAAGATGCTCAAGCTACAGACCTGGAGCTAATGCGTATGAGAAAAAAAGTGCAAGAAGGTGCTATACCGGAAGCAAGAATCGATGAAGAATAAATACTTCGAGTCAATTCCAGACTTTGTGTTCCTAATGACCCTGATTTAAAGTATAAAATCATGATGGAGGCGCACAACACACTGTTTGCAATCCATCCTAGGAGTACCAAAATGTATCATGATCTTCGACATACATTTTAGTGGAGCAATATGAAGAGAGAGATAGTGTAAGACCCCAACTTATTATAAATAAAATTAAATTTCCTCTATTTATTATTTTGAAATAGTAAGGATTGATTTGATTAATGTGGTTAGTTATGGATAAAATGCGCAAATATTTCAAATATGCAAGAGGTTATAAAATATTCATTTTCTACGTAACTCTTCTATGAATTATTTCCGCTGCGAATATTGATCTGAAACTTGTTGTCTATTGTATTTTATCAGATTTTTTCCCGTTGAAGACTAACAATAATTTGTTCTATATTATCTTGGTCATAATATTCTTTACTGGACCAGTTGAGCTCACCCTTTTCCTTTTTGTTTCATTTTTCTTCTCAGGAGGAGAGAATGTATCAAGTTCTAGTCGCGGTGTGGAATGATGATTCTATAAAGTTGTTTTAGTAGTCCTCACCATTTTTGTAAAATAATGTACCAATAATTATAATAAGGACTTATTTGGGTATGAATATTGTCTAGACGACAATATTTGTATTTAAACTCATAGTTTTCATGTTGTATTAATAAAGTTGTAGTTGTTTCTATACTATGTTATTGACGACTCAAAATGGGTGATGTATACCTATTTTGGGAGCGTCACAGTTAGTATCAGAGCTTAGGGATATGATCTCTGGCGGAGATCGGGGAATAGAACTAGGAGGGGAGAGACGAGTAAATCCTTCGCTAATGTGTCCTACCTAAGCTTATTTGTTAGTTGGTCAGTATATAGGTATATTATGTGATATGTTGATTTCTTTAATTAACCTTTGTTTTATGGCAATATTTGAGAATGTCGACTGAGAATGTTAACAGTGGAGTAAATGAGACCGTGGAGACACCTTTACTCACCAACGAGGAGAACGTGCAACAGGCTGGCAATGTTCCTCCTGTGAACAACAACACTGAGCAGATGATGAACGACGAGATGTTTAGAAGCTTTTTGCAGTTCATGCAAAATCAGACGAGGGAGACTAGTGCACAAAATACAGGTGGAAATGATAACAAAGCACGGTTTGTAACAGCCAAGCTGTTCAAAGAGTTGGGACCACCAAAATTCTGGGGAAAAACGTGGGTCAAACAAATCACCAAGATATTCGATGTCTTGGGATGCACGGAGGAACAGAAGGTTCCATTCACCACCTTTATGTTCCGTAATGAGGCAGATTACTGGTAGAAATTTGTGAAGCGTACCCATCCAGCCACACTCAGCATGTCTTGGGAGACGTTTCAGAAACTGTTCAATGACAAGTACTTTCCTGAAAGTATTCGTCATATGAAGGAAGTGGAGTTCATTAGACTGGAACAAAATAACATGACGGTGTCCCAGTACGAGACAAAGTTTGCAGATTTATCCAGGTTTGCACCTCATTTGGTGGAGAATGAGGAACGTATGACGCGGATATTTCTGAGAGGTTTGAAACCCGACATACGTCAGTATCTTATTTCTCATAAATTTTCCCTCGATTCAGATGTTGTCAACAGGCCTTAATTGTTAGAGCGAGATAACGAGTACGTTCAACCGAGGGACCATAACCAGGATCTTACTGGTTATAACAGTCATCAGAACAACGATAACCAGCGGAGAAAGAATAATACGGACAAAGGCGGTAACCACTCTGGTGGTAATCATGGCCATGAGAATAGAAGAAGCGAGTCGGGAGGATATTTTAAAAAGAGGAGATTCAACAATGACCATGTGAAGACGTCAACACCAGCAGTAACTGGTTCTAAGGGATGAGAACGACCACCGGTCGTATGCTATAAATGTGGAAAAGAGGGACATATCAGCCCAAACTGCCCACAACAGTTCAAGGTATGTTATAATTATGGAAAGGAGGGACATATCACTCGAGATTGTACAGTAGGGAAACCAAGTCCAGCGGGGATGGTGACTTAAAAGGCTATCCCAGAAAAGTCAAAGTCAACGATTCCTGGAAGAGCGTTTATCGTGACTGGTCAAAATGCGAGGAACCCAAACGAGGTGATCACGGGTAAGCTAATCATAAATTCTTGCGAAGTTTATACCTTACTTGATACCGGTGCTACCCATTCATTTATCTCTCCTGATTGTGCTCAACGTTTAAACATAACTCTGGAGAAATTAGACTTTAATTTATCTGTGGAGACTTCGTTAGGAGAAATTTTCATCACATCCAGTGTTTATAAATCTTGTTTGATCCAAGTTGGCACCATCACATTACCTGTTGACCTTATCTCTTTAAAGATACTTGCTTTTGATGTGATTTTAGGGATTGATTGGTTAACTACTCATCATGCCAAAATTGATTATTTTCGTAAGGTTGTTAGTTTTCATATTTCTAACCAACCTGTTGTACGAATTCAAGCAACTAAACCATTAAAATCAATCACTATCATATCAAGTCATAAAACTATTCGTTTATTGAAAAATGGATGTCAAGATTTCTTAGCCCATGTTATGGATTTGAATAAAGACACATCAGATTTGAATAATATTCATGTTGTTAGTAAATTTCCTGACGTATTTCCTGAAGAACTTCTCGGTCTACCCCCAGAATGTGAAGTTGAATTCTTTATTGATCTTGAACCTGGTACAAAGCCCATTTCTAAAACCCCATATCGAATGGCTCCTATTGAACTTTAGGAGTTAAAGGTCCAACTACAGGAGTTGTTGGACATCGGTTTCATTCGTCCTAGTACATCTCCTTGGGGTGCTCCTATTTTATTTGTAAAGAAGAAAAACGGGAGTATGCGACTTTGTATTGACTATCGAGAATTAAACCATGTCACCATCAAGAATAGGTATCAGTTACCTTGTATTGATGACCTGTTTGACCAGTTGCAAGGAGCACAATTCTTTTCAAAGATCGATCTTCATTCTGGATATCATAAGCTGAAGATTAGAACTGAGGATATTCCAAAGACTGCCTTCAGAACTCGATACGGGCATTATGAATTTTTAGTCATGTCTTTTGGATTGACTAATGTTCCTGCGGCTTTCATGGACTTGATGAACCGAGTATTTAAGGACTATTTGGATCAGTTTGTTGTTGTCTTTATTGATGACATTCTCATATATTCCAAAAGCCGTGAAGATCATGAGCACTATTTTAAGTTGGTACTCCAAAGACTTCGTGAAAACAAGCTATATGCCAAGTTGAAGAAATGAGAATTCTCGCTTGAGGAAGTAGCATTCCTTGGGCACGTGGTGTCAAAACATGGAGTATCTGTTGACCCGGCGAAGATTGAGGTAATACAAAGTTGGGAGCAACCGAAGTTTATAACCGAAGTACGTAGTTTTTTGGGCTTAGCTGGTTATTATCGGAGATTCGTGGAAGGATTTTCTCGAATTGCTACTCCGTTAACTCAGCTGACTTGGAAAGATACAAAATTCGTATGGAGTGAGGAATGCGAGAAGAGTTTCCAAGAGCTTAAGAGGAGACTCATTTCGGCACCTGTTCTGACAATACCATCTGGTTCGGATGGATTTGTTATCTACAGCGATGCTTCAGGCAAAGGGTTATGATGTGTTCTCATGCATCATGGAAAAGTCATAGCCTATGCCTCGCGACAACTTAATGAATATGAGAGGAATTATCCTACTCATGATCTAGAGTTGGCAACAGTCATTTTCGCGCTAAAGATCTGGAGGCATTATCTATATGGAGAGAAAGTGGAGATATATTCAGAGCATAAAAGCCTTAAATATTTCTTCACCCAAAAGAAACTCAACATGCGACAACGACGTTGGCTCGAGCTGTTAAAAGATTCTGACCACACCATTCAATACCATCCTGGAAAAGCAAACGTGGTAGATGACCCGTTGAGTAGAATATCATATGCGGGAATGAGTGCGATGATGTCAAGTATACATATAGAACCAACTTTAATCGATGAAGTTAAAGTTGCTCAAGCCACAGACCCGGAGCTGATGCGTATGAAGAAGAAAGTACAAGAGGGTGCTATTCCAGAAGCAATAATCGATGAAAAAGGAATACTTTGAGTCCACTCCAGACTTTGTGTTCCTAACGATTCTGATTTAAAGAACAAGATCATGATGGAGGCACACAATACACCATTTGCAATCCATCCTGGAAGTACCAAAATGTATCGTAATCTTCGACATACATTTTGGTGGAACAATATGAAGAGAGAGATCGTGAAGTTTATCTCGAGGTGTTTAACTTTTCAACGTGTAAAGGCGGAGCATTAAGTGCCTAAGGGTCCATTGCAACCCTTGAGATTCTAAAATGGAAATAGGAACACATTACCGTGGATTTCGTTATGGGTCTTCCCACGGTTTCTTAAGGCATAAATGCTATTTGGGTTATTGTTGATAGATTAACCAAGTCTGCTCATTTCTTGCCGATACGAGAGACTTATTCCCTTGAACGACTTGCTCATATGTATGCAAATGAGATTGTAAGATTGCATGGCATGCCAGTATCCATAGTTTCGGATCGTGACCCAAGATTCACTTCACGATTTAGGGTTAGCTTACAAAAAGCTATGGGCACGGATTTACTATTCAGTTCGGCATACCATTATCAAACGAACGGACAATCAGAGAGGACTATTCAAACTCTTGAAGATCTATTAGGACTCTGTGTCATAAATTTCAAAGGGAGTTGGGATAAGTATTTACCATTGGTGGAATTCTCCTACAATAACAGTTATCAGGCAAGTATATGTGTGGCTCCATTCGAAGTATTGTATGGACGAAAGTGTCGCTCTACAATATGTTGGGATGAGGTGGGTGAAGCAACATTGTTGGGACCCGAGTTGGTACGTATGACTACGAAAAAGATCTAAATGATTCGACAACGTATACAAACGGCTCAAGATCGACAAAAGAGTTATGTGGATTTTCATCGAAAAGACGTGAAATTTAGTATTGGGGATCATGTATTGTTGCGTGTTTCCCCATGGAAGGGAGTTACAAGATTCGGGAAAAAGCTCAATCCACGATTTATTGGTCCATTTCAGATTCTTGACCGAGTAGGAAATGTAGCTTATAGACTTACGTTACCTCTAAGTATGTCTCGTGTTCATAATGTTTTTCATATATATGTGCTTCGTAAATATATGAAAGACCAAAACCACGTTATTGAGTTAGAACCAGATGAGATAGCCGAAGACTTAACGTACGAGGAGGTACCTGTCAAGATCTTGGATATGAAAGAGCATGTCTTGCGTACAAAGGTCATACCACAAGTTAAAGTTTTGTGGAAAAACTATGCTATTGAGGAAATGACCTTGGAGTTGGAAACGGAAATGAAAGCGAGGTATCCTCACCTTTTCGAAACACCAGGTACATACGTCAATTTCAAGGACGAAATTGAATAAATTGGCAGAGAATGCAAGTTGGTCACTAGTGGTTGTAATCATATATATATATATATATATATATATAAATATTGAATTGATATTGGATTCACGGGATGAATCCCGTGATATTTTTTTAAAACACATGTTATATATATATATAATATTATATTTTATTTAAAAAATTTTATTTTATTAGAATATTTTATTAATACTGCATTGTAAATCAATATGGACCGTCCGTTTAAAGTAATTAATCTGGACCATTCATGGATTGGTTATTATTCAATCCATTCTTCTATAAATAGAAGCTCATTCCTTCATTATTTCTTACGAATTCACTGAAACTCTAGAGAGAGAAACTATAGAGATAAAGAAGAAAAGTGTTCTGCTACTTCACTACTCCTATATTCAGTACTCTTTTTTCTAAGGTAAGAGGTATTTTTTTCATATTCATAAAGAGAACTTCTGTTATTCCATTCTTTATTATTCTGTTGGAATAACCTGTATACGCGGTCTACCCTATACTTGGTGAAATTCTTCTGTTATTCCATTCTTTATTATTCTGCTGGAATAACCTGTCTATGCGAAGTACCGCATACATGGTGAAATTTTGTTGTTATTCTATTATTTATTATTTCGTTGGAATATTCTGTTTGTGCGTTTTACGCCGGATTTAAGACCCCGAATTTTATGAAATTAAAGTATTTAATTTTTCTTATAATTATTATTGAGTAAATGGTTAAATTGATAAAAGGTTAAAGTTAAGGGTGATATATGAAAATTTTCAAAATACGCAAGTGGTTATAAAATATTCATTTTTGTCGGAGAATATTCGTTTGGTCGTGGAATTTTCTTGTTGTCGGAGAATATTCGTACGACGGCGCAACCATTTGTGGGTCCCATAACAGAATAACTGTAGGATGAAGAAAACGATAGGTTTTAGTTTTGATAAATAACGGCGTAGTTGTTACCATTAACACTATTTGAATACCCGGTGGTTAAAATACAGTAATATGCGTGTTTGCACAGTAGCACACGGTATTGCACAATATTTTTGAATTATTGATCCTTATATAAGAAGACACTACTCAATAATTATTACAGTAATTATTGTTCAATATTCTATTTTATTGATTCAATAATTATTGCGCTAATATTTTATATTATTGTTATTTCAATAATTGTCACTGCACAGTATTTCCCATTATCAGATCAATAATTCATATTATTTGAATAATATTATTAGATAGAATTATTGGCAATGTCTAGAAAGTTCTGTCAATGAGAGGTTTGGTCACCAAATTGCGCGCCAGTAAGAAGAAATTCTTATTGGAAAGCCCCCTCTTTCCTGGGAACTGCCTGGTTGTCATTATTGTGATTCTGTAATATTATTTGTGAATAATTAATTATTGATTTATATGATAAGGAAATATTTATTTGATGCGGATATAAATAATGGATTTATTTATGTGGTTATAAATGAAGGAATTAATGTTGAGGTATTTTATCAGTATTTTGTCGGATTGGAGGTATTAAAAACTCAAATCGGTGTTCCTAAAGCTTTATTGCGTGAATTATAATTTTAATCCGACCGTTAGATCGTTGTGATTTTTGGATATGTTATACATATATGAGTTGAGTATATGTCCACAAATTTTGAATCGTTGAAAATTAACGCATGATTTGTTATGAATTTTAAAAAGTATTGAAAATCATCCGTTTATAGATTTCGGATATTTTCGGTTTGGAATTTGGAAAAAATTAAAGCTAAAAAATCGTAGATAATTCGATTTCGTGTGGAATGGACATAAAATTCATATTTTTCTGATAAATGGACTATTTTCTATGAATTATTGAAGTTTTGGAAAATAAAATGATTTTTACTAAAATTGGGTGGGACCCACTTTTTGGTTGGTGTAGTAAACATGTGCTAGAATTAATTTTCAAGTGTGGTGGCTACTGATTTCTCAAATATGGCTTCGTAGGAGAAATGAGAAAATAATAATATATTTTATTAATTTAGTCTCCTTTGGCGTTCTAGTATTTTCCTATAAATAGGCGCTTAAGTTAGAATTGAAAATCACACCAGAAACAAGTTTTTTTTCTCTCTATATTGTCGAGTGTATTTTTATGAGTATTTAGATACTTGGAGAGTTGCTATTCGGTGCAAGTTTCCTTCGGCTTTTCATCCGATATTCCAGTCAGAAATACTGCTCCTTTGAGGTAAGAGATTTTAAGGATTATTATGTTTATCATGTTTCGTAATTTTTCTTACCTTTAAAAATTCTGGAAAAATTTGAAATGATAATTTGATGAGTTTTCTTGATTGTGTCCAAAAATGGCGATTTTTGAATGTATAGATTATGAGTTATGGATTTTATGGGAAAAGACTATTTTAAAAGTAAACCCTTATAACTCCTTGTGGTTAACTCCAAAATTAGTGAAATTTTTATTGGGAGTATATCTATATAACATCAGTGTATTCTGTAAATTTTGGAAATTTTGGACAAAAGTACAATTTATGATAAATGTCTAAATATTCGACAGTTTTGGCCATGTGAAAAATAGTAAATGAATTTTAAAAATTTTGGAAAAAAATATATGTTCAATATGGGACTATATTATGCTAAATCCCAGAAAAGAAATATTTTTAGAACTAATTTGGTATTTTTCATGAAAATGGACTAGATATGAGTAAATGAATTAAATATGTTATGTGAAGTAAGAAAAGTGGAAAATATGATTTTATAGCTTGGAAATCCTATTGAAGGTATATGCAGATTTTTGATGAGGGTTTTGGTTATTGGTGATGAAATTTTATGAGTTTGGCATTTTAGGATAAATAAATGCAGTAATTAATAAAGTGTAAATAATTAAAATAAATTGTTTATATGTTTAAGAAATATTATTCTTTCAATATCATTATACCAAAATATTGGTATGGATTTTATTGTAGAATTTTTACCTTTTTTTTATGTCGGGATTACTATTTATGAATTACTATTCATGAGTTACTATTCACGAGTTACTATTCACGGGGTACTATTCATAACAAAATTGATTTTTTTTTCTGACCAAGTTATTGTTGATTTATGAATCTTACTCTTGAAATTAAATCCATATTTTGATCATATTGTTTTTATTATCATATATAATATTTTTATAATCCTGGTGAAGAAATTTCTCTTTGACTTGAGTGTAAAGATGGGTAGATTATTGGTATGATCGTGACTATGGGTTCTCTTTGGCTAGTAGTGCAAAGATGAATTGTTGACTGGTATGATTATGACCATTGAATTTATAATTAAATATCTTTAGCTTAAGTGCAAAGGTGAATTGATTAACATGGTTATGATTATTGTTTATATAAATTCTGAAATGATTATATATTTCTTTGAGATATTAATATCTTTGGGCCGTAGTGCAAAGATGGCATATTGTTGAATATCTTTGGCCTATAGTGCAAAGATGAAGTGTTGATGAATATCTTTGGCCCGTAGTGCAAAGATGACCTGTTGTTGAATATCTTTGGCCCGTAGTGCAAAGATGACATGTTGCTAAATATCATTGGCATGTAGTGAAAATATGATCTGTTAATGAATATCTTTGGCTCGTAGTGCAAAGATGAACTTATTAGTATGATTATGAATAGGAACTGTGATTTGGTATAACCATGATCTTTGATGTTTCAGGTAAAGACAGGTGATGTAAATTATCTTCGTCCTGGATGAGAAAAAGAATTTGAAACCACAAATATGATTATGAGTTATTCATATGATTGTGGACAGGAACTGTTGATTGATGTTACAGGGATAAAATATTGTTGGTGGACTTTTAACATAGAGAAAATAATAGACATTATGGTCTATTTGACTCTTTTAATGGATTGCTCGTTCCGCTGCAACTATGGTTGAAAAGTTTTATCATCTACCATATATTCTAAATCTCTGATTTATTACTAATGAAGGCTATTGATAATTTAATTATCTTTAGTCATGATATTCTTTATTGAACTAGTTGTGCTCACCCTTTTGCTTCACAATTCCTTTCAGGTAATAAAAGTGTAGCTGGGTCGAGCGGTGATAACAGGGGAATAGTGTGGTGGTCCGAGACTGTCAAAGTTTCTCAACACATTATAAAACGGCATGACATATAATATATAATTGTATTGAGGACCTAAGATGTGTGTGTCGTATATTATACGTCACTTAATAATTGATTTTGGTGAATAACAATATGGTGAGGTGAACCCAACTTTGGAAGGGTGTTTTGCCATTATCATACAAGATGTCTAATGACCTACAAGTTATCATAAGACAGGGTTGTGTACATCCACTTGCTGAGTATATCTACGAGCATTACCTATATGATCTTGGATTTTATTTGAAATATAATTTTTAATTGGAGACAGTGGAGATAGTTATATGTCAAGAGAAGACTCACCATTAGAAAGAAGATGATAGTAATCTTCTCATTTTTCTTTGGGGTCTATTGGGTCAACCAAGGATAATTCTCTGGACATATGATATCTAACATAACTTAGATTCATGGCCTCCCATGTACGAAGGTTTTTTTGAGTACTTCCCAAAAATTTTAATTTCTAAAACAGTTATTGACTGTACCTTTATGTAATGTATCAATGTGAGGTGTTGTCCATAGTTGGGACATGAGTCACAGTTGGTATTAAAACTCACAGTATATGTGTTGTTGTATTTTGCACGACAATTGTAGTAATAAAGTTGTAGTTGTTTTCTGTACAATGTATTTGGCGACTCTTAATAAGTTGGATGGATTGGACCTATTTTGGGGGCGTCACACCGGACCTGGTTCCGTCTTTATTATTCTAGTGGAATATCCTGTCTATGCGTTTTACGCCGGACCTGGTTTCATTATTTATTATTTGGTTGGAATAACCTGCCTGTGCGGTCTATCGCAGGCCTGGTGATTTCTTTTGTTATTCCATTCTTTATTATATTCAGTTGGTTAAAATTTTGACTTTTATACTCCATGAAATTAGTGGAATATCCTTGATATTTGCGCTTCATCGAGTATCTTTTTATGAAAATATTCTTCTGAGCATTCTTGAATTTTACTCTACAAAGCAGTATCATGTTGACAATTTGGACGTTGTTGAATTCTGGATAAATTAATTCTTGAACTTATTTTATTGAATTCTTATATCATTGTCATCATCATCATGTTTATATTATGTTGAAAGTCATCTGTAGCTTGTAGTGCATAGATGGACTTGGTATGATTATGACCAGGGATTAATCGGTATAATCATGACCGTAATGTTACAGATGATGTGGTAAAAGTCCTTATTGGCCCGTAGTGCATTGATGGACAGTTGTTGGCATGATCATGACCTTTGATGAATACACGAATATCATTGGCCCGTAGTGCATGAATAATTTGTGGTTGTGATACTAATAAATATCCTTGGCCGTAGTGCAGGGATGATGTGGATTATTTATTAAACTGAGTCCCAGCGATAAAAGTGATGAAAAACCTTTTAAATCATAAAAGATAATAGATTTTATTATCTACTTGACTCTTTTAATGAATTGCTTGTTCCGCTGCAGATAAACTTGATGTTTGTTATATTTTATCAGTTTAACACTGTTGAAGGCTAACGATAATTTATTCTGCATTATCTTAGTCATAATATTTCTTACTGGGTTAGTTGTGCTCACCCTTTCTTTCACTGTTCTCTTCAGGAAATGAGAACGTAGCCGAGATTAGTCGAAGAACGGAGAAACGGTCCAGATGATAGTATTAGTAGTCCTCACTATTTTGTTAAATAGTGTGAAAATAAATGTAATGATAACTCTTTTGAGTATGGATATTGTCTAGATGACAATAATCTTATTAAAACTCTTAGTGTATGTTTTGTCGTATTTTACACGACAGCTATATTATTAAGTTGTATTTAAATTTTGTACCATGTATTTGGTGACTCAAGATGGGTGATGTATACCTATTTTGGGGGCGTCACAGATAAAGTATAACTGAAGGGTAAATATGTCATTTAATGAAGTCCATTAGTATGAAAAAAATAATTTAAGTATTATTTGTATACCCTTTTTCCTTTATTTTTACTTTTTCTTAATATGTGTGCAAATTAAAAAGTGGTCAGCATGAAGTTCATTTTTGGATAAGTTGATCAATTGGCTAATAGAGACTGACACGCAAGCAAAATTAGCCAACTGACCAACTTACCAAAAAATTAATAAAATTCATGCTAATTGGATCCGTACAAATTATAATTTACTCATCTTTTTAAGGACGGAGGAAGTAAGGTTTAATGAGTAAATTTACCCTCTTTTTTAATTACTAATATTATTTTTTATCTAGTTGAACCATTTCAATTTAATTTTTCTCAATCTTTAAAAGTTTAGATGATCCATGGTACTTAAATATTCTTTTGAAACAACCAACTCTCATAACCTAAAATTAAGAACAAACATTAATTTAGAGTCACAACTAAAAAAGTGTCAATGTTTGGCTAAAATTAAGTTGTTGTTTTTTTTAAAAATAATCCAAAAATTGAAAAAAATTATTGCTCCAAAATATCAGAAAAACAGCTATTGGAATAATATTTTAATAAGCATTTTCTAACCAAAATTTATTGTTTTCTTATTATTATTTTTTTGGTCAATAGGAAAATAAATTTAAATTATTTTTCAAAAATTAAGAGGACATAAATGTAATATAACATTATAATTTAACAATACATGCTTTAACATATTTTTAAAAATGAAAACATTTAAAATAAAAGTATTTCGACATTTTTCACATGAATATGTGAATTTTTCATTAAAATTTCAATAATTGATTTTTTTTAAAACTTTTAACAGTAAAATTATTTTTAATTTTTGATGGGATTGATATTAATATTATCAACCATTTACTAATATATTTCTATTATTACTAATAAAATTATTAAAATAAAAAATGTGATGAATTAGATAGAATTAAAGAGAGGGGAGCCAAAAGTTAAAAAAACAAATTATTTTTCATTAATAATTCCAAGGAGAGCGTAATGACACGCGAACGCATTCCACGTGCACGCTAAAAATAGGTGGAATTTGTAACAAACTAGAAAAATAAATAAAGAACCAAAACATTGCGACGACTATTCTCTTTCTCTCTCCTCCTCTGCTTCAATTTCCTGTTCGGAACTCCCACCGGTTTTCCTGTTTCAGTTCAACTCCCCTCCGCCGGGCCGGCAATGACTACTCTCTCACTCTGTTCAATCTCTGGCGGCGGTCATCCCTTAGCTCTCTCCACTTTCTCTGACTCTTCAATTTCGATTTTCAGTCCTAAGAGCAAAAAACCGAGGAGGAGAAGAAGAGCGACGCCACTAACGGCGGCGCTAGTGGAAGCGACACGCATTTCTTCACATTCAGGTAGTAATAATGGCGCCATCATCCCAATTATGGACTCTTACTCGATTCCCTCTCTTCCCGGGATCGGACTGAAGATATGCAAGCTGAGGCCAGAGCCATGGCCAGAGCTGCTAATGCAGTCTGTATATAGCCCTCAACTTCTTTCAATGAAATATGGGTCTCGCCCATTTAAGGTTTTGCGAAGGGCCCTTCGAATTCTTTCTGGGGTTGGTTCGTTTGCCTTCACGCTTTGGGTGGACCAGTTGCTGGGTCAGCTCGATCAAAGGAGAAGATTGAGAGCTGTTGAATTGAGGAATATTTTGACGGGTTTAGGGCCTACTTTTGTTAAAATTGGGCAGGGATTATCCACTAGGCCTGATTTATGTCCACCTGAGTACCTTGAAGAGCTTTCTGAATTGCAGGTACCTTTTTTTCAGTTGATTTTTATGTATGTTTTGTCACTAAAATCAAAGTTTGGTTTATTGTTATATCGTAAATAGTAAAAATTAATGCCTTGTCAAACAAGAGTGGTGCAAAACTGCAAATGAAAGATAAAATTTTGTTACTTTGGGGCATATGGATGTCATCAATTGGTATGAGTTTAAATTAATTAGTTGTCTTTTTCACAGTTCAGGCTCTTTTTAATTTGGCATTGAGAAGAAGCTTTACATATTCTTGATATTTGTTTGATATAACTAACAGTTCTATTAGTTTCTGAGGTCATCTGAATAAATTTAATAAAGTTGTCATGCCTGGTTTCTTTGAATACACTACCAACTGTTTATTTGATTCCTGCCTGAGCACAATTTAAGGAGTCAATTTCCTTTGAATGACTGATTGCTTATGGGTTTGGTTCCCTATTGGAAGCATACAAAAATAAAAATAAATTCCAACTGGTATGTTGTTTATCCATACAGTTTGTAAGAACTCTAGTGAGAACTAGTGGTTCAAGGAGGTTGGGTTATCTCCATTTAATTGGATGAACAGGATGTGTTGATGTTAGTACTAGGGAAACACTTCCACTGTATTTCTGCACTTTTAGCCTTGGAATAAATACTTTAAACCTCTTGCATGTTGCTTCCTACCATATTAGCCACTTATTCTTGGGAATCTGAGAAGCTCTCGCTGTCTCCCGTTGAGCATGCAGTGGAAAGTAATCTGAATGTAACAACAATAATCATATAAGCTTGTAGTGATTTGTATTCATTTGTTTATACTGGGGCTGTACTATGGTTGAACCATATTATGGCAATATATTTATGTTCCTCTTTGTCAAACATGACCGTATTAAAGCATGAACCATTTAACAGCATGAACCATTTAACATGCGCATCAATTGATGAGGATAAATATAGTGCTGCTAAAAAATGATGAATTGATTATGTCTGACCTAGTTTTACATTGGGATCTTAGTTACATTGGCACCAATGTCACCAAACCTTGAAACTTCCACTTATCATCTCTAGATTGGAGGGTTGATGTTGCGTTCTTTATTTTCGTGAGCACAAGATGATGCAGGTTCTGTAGTGACAGTGCGACGAAATGAAATATATGTCCCAGTTAAAGATTTACATAGTGCCTGTTAGAAGTAGGGATTATTTGCTTATACATTTTTTACTGTCATTTGATGACTGAGCAGGATGCTTTACCGAACATTTCCGGATGCAGAGGCACTTTCATGCATTGAGAGAGAACTGGGTCTTCCACTTGATTCTATATACTCGTCAATATCTGCATCACCAATTGCTGCAGCTAGTCTAGGCCAAGTTTATAAGGCTCAGCTGAAGTACTCTGGGCAGATTGTTGCTGTGAAGGTGCAGCGACCGGGTATTGAAGAAGCTATAGGACTAGACTTCTACCTGATAAGGGGTCTAGGACACCTCATAAATAAATATGTTGACATAATTTCCAGTGACGTTGTTGCTCTTATAGATGAATTTGCTCGTAGAGTTTATCAAGAGCTCAACTATGTGCAGGTAAGTGTCCCATCATGGTTTTCACCCTTTCAAATGAAGCATATGTACCGTGGCTTGTTTTATGCTTTTTGCTATGTTTACTTAACCTAGGTGAAGTAGAAATTAAATCTTTGGTAAGTTGTGCAAGATTCTCTTGGTTTGAATGTTAATTTTCACAGGTCTATGCAGGAGGGGCAGAACGCAAGGAGATTTAGAAAGTTGTATGCTGACAAAGCAGATGTCGTTGTACCAGATATATTCTGGGATTACACCAGTGTGAAAGTTTTGACAATGGAATGGGTTGAAGGTGTCAAATTAAATGACCAAGAAGCCATTGAGAGGCAAGGTTTGAAAGTTTTGGATCTGGTGAATGCTGGTATCCAGTGCAGTCTAAGACAGCTACTTGAATATGGGTATTTCCATGCAGATCCTCATCCTGGAAATCTCTTGGCGACTCCCGATGGAAAGCTTGCTTTTCTTGATTTTGGAATGATGAGTGAGACTCCTGAAGAAGCAAGGTCTGCGATCATTGGTCATGTTGTTCACCTGGTTAATCGGGACTACGAAGCTATGGCTCGTGATTACTATGCATTAAATTTTTTGTCCCCTGATGTAGATGTTTCTCCAATTGTACCGGCACTTCAGAACTTCTTTGATGATGCACTTAATGCAACCGTGAGTGAACTCAACTTCAAAACGTTAGTGGATGGTCTGGGTGCTGTACTGTATCAATATCCCTTTAATGGTGAGATGCTTCCGTTATTCCGTGCTTATTTATCAATAACCTGTTAGTGTTCTTTCACGTGCGTGTTTTAAGAAAACTTCTTTCACATACGGTTCTGCGTAATAGTATTAAACGTTCTGAAAACAAATAAATTGCAAAATGACTCTTGCAATTTTAACCAATGGACCCATGTAGTCTAAACTTCTCACCATGACTTCATGAAGCACTTCTGTTATACCTGAACAAGAAAGCCGTACATAATAATAACCGACTTCAATTGTCCACTGTGCTTCTGACATTAGTTTCTTGACTATCAACTTTTTTGCAGTCCCAGCTTATTATGCATTGATATTGAGATCGTTGACTGTTCTGGAAGGTTTAGCCCTGTATGCTGATCCTAATTTTAAGGTGCTCGCTGCTTCATATCCATATTTTGCCAAAAGGCTTCTCACAGATCCGAATCCATATCTCAGAGATGCTCTTATTGAATTGCTATTTAAGGATGGGAGGTTCAGGCATGTATTTCAACTTTGTCATAGTATTTTTATGTTTCTTATCTGAACTACATGAAGTCTACTTGTTCCGTGGTAATGTCTGAATCTAAGTTCGTACTCTTGCTTTTCCTCAGGTGGAATAGACTTGAAAACTTGCTTGTCCAGGGGAAAATGGATAGAGATTTTTCAGCAAAGGAAGCACTGCAACCTGTGCTAAAGCTATTGTTGGGTCCGGATGGTGAAGAGCTCAGGGCTTTAGTTATTAAAGAGTCTGTCCGTGTTGCTGAAGCTGTTATGTTCGGCTCAATGATTGATACATACAACTCTATTCCTAGTCCTTTGAAGAACTTTATTTTCAATAACAATGCAATTGGGCCTTCTGTATTGAGCGATGCCGAACAGGGAAGCTTGATGGATCTTAGACAACAAGTGGTTAGAATTTGGGGGCTTCTACAGTCCTCAGAAAGTTTTGATCCTACCCTTTTGCAGCCCATTTTACAGGTAAGAACTTGTAATTAATTGTTTCTTTTTGTTTATAGATGGTATCCAAAGCATTTCAATGGGGGGGGGGGGGGGGGGTTGAGAATCAAATCCTTGTTATTTACATACATTGTTTGAGTGTGTAAATGCTTTAAGAGTATTAGTGGTAATATGCTGCAAGTGAATTTAGGTGAAAGTAATTAGGCACATACATACTCTCAGTAAAATGAAAGTGGTCATTTTACCGAAAGCATTTCAATTGCAGGTCCTTGAAGAACCTGAGGCACGCAGTATTGGGAGGCGTGTATTTGGTGGAATCACACAACGTTTTGCAGCTCGCTTACTGCAACAAGTTCTCCGGTCTCCAACTAATACTACTACTTTGTAACTGTTCTAATCAACTCCCGAGTAAGAGTAAGCCAATTCTTTGGACATGGAAAGTATAGAATTAGCACATACAGTGAGTGAGTGATAAGAGATAAAAGGATAGGCACTGGGCACAGGGTTTAGGAGGATAAAATTGTGTAGACAACAGACATGATCACATGAATCAAAATGGAAAATCCGGTTCCGTTTAGGTTTGCCAATTGTTCAAATTAGTACTTTCCCCCAACACAACAAAGGTTGGGTTTTTGAACAAATTTAATTTAATGCTCTCTACTTTATTGATCAAGAATGCTCTGATCGCAGTTTATGCAAGCACTGTATGATGTGATACAATTACAAAGCTAAAACACAATTCAAGAAGCTTATTACTGTGGGTGAAAGATGAAGAACAGAGATTTCGGCCGCTTATTTACCAATACAGAAATGGCCTTGACTAGCTCTTCCTTGATCATGAAAAGTACAGAGGCTGCAAAGACACTTTGTACTATCTTGGTGCTCATCCCCTTATAGAAGCTGGAAAATCCTTCATACCGTATCATCTTTATAATTGCGTCAAGAGTACCTGCGCCCCAAAAAGTTTAAGTTATTACCCTGCCCAAAAAAAAACATAAGGAGTCGAAGGCATCTCTTTTTATGAAAGAATGGAACGGATCCTGTCACAGTAGAAAGAGAATATTAGTGGAACAGTTTCTTAAAAATCAATTTCTTTTTGCTCTTATTTTTCCATTTCTTGAGGACTAAAATATATCAATAAAGGTCAAACATCGGCATTGTGAATGAAAGAGGGAAAGCCAGAAAGTTAAAGATGTTGACTGAACCGATAAATAAGGATACAAGCATGGTTATTGCAAAGCATGAACTAGGGAGTGGAGATTTCCTCCCTCTTTACACTTTTTTTTTTCCTTCACTAATTACTATTAAAAAATATAGATTATTTTTTCTAATAAAATATATTGCTTACTTTAAAAACTTAATTTAAAATTGAGAAAATGCTGACGAGTCAGACCAGTGAGGACTGTGTGGTTTGGTGTTGATGATGGTGAATCTAGGAGAGAAACATAGAAGATGAAAGCAAAAGAATGCGCCCAAGTGTAACAAATTGCATATAAGAAGCAAGATGTAAAGATGGTAATTTTATTGATGAGTTTGAAAAAAACCAAACTGATAATTTGAAAACACATCTGATAGAAACCTGAATATCTTAATGACATGTTCCCACCAATATCTTGTATTGCTTGAAGCCTGGACTGCATAGTCATCCACAAGAATGCAAACAGAAAGGAACTTGTAAGCAAATGTCACATTAATATATATATGGGGAATATAGAGGTGCACAGCCGTGTAATTTTTAAAGTTGCACAGTCTATGATAGTAGAGACTATCGTAGACTGTGCAACTTTAAAAGTTACACGGTTGTGCACCTCCATTTTTACCTATATATATATATATATATTATATAAACCGTCATATTCTGTATTGTCCAAATCAAAAGATAAAAATAGCCACCAAAGTTAAATTTGGTGCAATGAAGTCAAATTTATTTGTATTATTTTCTACAATCCCGTTAGGAGTTTGTACTATACAGAACAAACAGGGAAGTCCATATAATAAAATTAAGGAATATCTACTCACAAAATATCTTATGTAGGACATCAGCAGATAAGTTGAAGCAGTGAACCTAGAATTTTCTTATGGTGGACTGTTGTTCTAAAAGCAACAATTCATCTAACTCAAGTCCTCCCCTTCCACTAGCAATATCATGAATGGTGAATTGGTGATGCATCACGCACCATCCTTTCTAATCATACTGAAATTGATCTAGGGCAGAGGGAATATATCAGTACGTGTTGCTTTTATGGATTTACTGGTGTAAACAATTGGGAAAATATCCATGCTCAAGTCTTTTATAGGTTAACTAAAAGTAAGAATAAGGAACTTCAATTGGAGCATTGTTCAGAAACTGTTGACAGTACCAAACAACAGTGGTTGGGGGACTTTGCCAGTTTTATGTTGCTAGGGCTGTTAGGAACAGTAAAGCTTTGTAATAATTACCAAATTGTGGGAATATAATAATATCCCCCATGAGTAATTAGAAACATACCTATCAGATTGATATTTTACCCGATCCTCAAGTTCTACCCCCAATAGGAAAAAGAGTTGAACTGTAGAGTCCAAATGAATTGGCTTACCCGAAAGAGGCCTTTCATATGTAGAGTTGAAAAAAATGATATCCAAATCTGATAGCTAGGTAAATTGTAGGAAACTAGTTAAAAAGGGAGATAGAGAAGAAACTTACTAAAACAATATTCAAGGATCCCATCATAAACTAATAAAGTAAGAGCTATGGACCATTATTATGACAGTCATGCAAATTTATTATTATCAAAATAACCTTGATTCTAAAACCATAGAACTGATATGGACTGGCCAACAGCATAGTAACTTATAAATAACTACATTCAGACTATTGGGGCAAAGAAATGAAAAACTGCTTGAAGAAGAATGTTGGACTGAACTAAAATTCTATTTACTAGAAAATTGATTGCTAGAGACAAATTATAGAGCTCCTCCTCCTGCACTTTCTATTAATTTATCTTGAAATTGAATACATGAAAAAACATACATGATATGTATTTATAACTGGCTACAAGCTCTAGAATAATCTACAGAACTTATCTGCTTTAATAAGGCTTTTTGAAATATGGAACACTTGACGGAAAACCAAACACTGCTATGAAAAATCCAACAGATATATTGACTTTGAAAATTGCAAATTACTTTTCAACATCCCCTTTTAATTTGTAATTTTCAGCTGCTTCTTGAACTTTCAAAGTTTTTCAAAACCAACGGACTTTGTGAAGATATCTGCAGGTTGTTCATTGGTGTTGATCAACTCTAAGTAAACTTCTTTTTTTCTAACCAAATCTCGAATGAAGTGGTGCCTCATCTCAATGTGCTTCAACCTTGCATGAAAAACAGGAAGCTAACATGTTACCACAGTAAATTATCATAGGCTCATGAGCCTTTTGCTGCAAATCTAGTAGAATTCTTCTTAGCCAAACAGCTTCACAACTTGCTTCAGTAGTTGCTGAATTTTCTGCTTCAGCAGATGACAATGCAATTGTTTTCTGCTTTCTTGAACTCCATGAGATTATCTTTGATCCCTAACAAAATATGTATCCAGAGATGCTCTTTTGATCATCAAGGACCGGCCAGTCACTGTCCGAATAACCAACCCAAGTTGATGTCCACTTATTTTTCATATTTGATGCCAAGATGTTTAGTACCTTGAAGGTACCGAAGAATTCTCTTTGCTGCAGCATAATGTAAATTACTTGGTTCATTCATAAATCTAGACATATAGCTTACAACGTGCATGATATTTGGCCTTGTATGAGTAAGGTAAATCAGGGAGCCAACCAAGCTTTTATACATCTTTTCATTCACAATTTTACCAACATCATTTTAATGTAATTTTTCATTCAAAACCATGGGCGTATTGACTAATTTACAATTTTTCATGTGAAATCTTTTGAGCAGATCATCAAGATATTTTTCTTGAGAAATAAAAATTTCGCTTTTCAACTGCTTCACATGGATCCAAGAAAATATTTCATTAATCCCATGTCATTCTTTTCAAAGCTCTCCATCATTTTCCTTTTGAATTCCTCAACCATCTCCTTTTTTGTCCCCATATAAATTAAATCACCAACATATAAACAAACAATGAGAAAATCTTTTGCACCTTCCTTCTTCACATAAAGCGACGGTTAATTTATACTTCTTTGGAATCCATTCTCACAAAAATAGCCGTCGATCTTGCTATTCCACGCTCTAGGAGCTTGTTTTCTGAAGTCGATAGACTTTATCTTCATTTCCTTGTACCACAAACCCCTAAGGTTGCTCCACATAAAGTTTCTCAGCTAATTCTCCATTCAAAAATGCAGATTTCACGTCAAGTTGAAACACATCTAGTTCTAATTGGACTGCAATTGCAAGAACAGTCGGTATAGTCACCATACGAGCAACCGGAGCGAATGTTTCTGTAAAATCTACTTCAGGCGGTTGAGAGTATCCTTCCGCTACGAGTCGAGCTTTGTGTTTTTGAATGGAACCATCTTCGTTAAACTTAAAACGATTCACTCAAGTCTGATCACCTGTTTTCCTTTTAGCAAATCAGTAAGTTCCCATGTCTTTTTCGAATCATTGAGATTTTCTCATGCATTGCTTTCACCTATACTTCTTGTTATATGCCTCTTCAAAATGTTGCGGCTCAAAGGCTGAAAGTGCAACATCATATGAATTAAGAATCTACTGCAGAGAACGAAACTTCTTTGGTGGAGAATCTGAAACATAATCTCCATCATCAATTGTATCCGTTGGTGGTGGACTTGTTGATGGCGATGAGTTTGTTAGACCTTGAGAGGAGCTTTCTTGAGAATTGTCTTCTTGAAGTGCCAATGGTTCAAAAAATTTATTGTGACTTGATGTCAAATTCTCTTTCCAGTCCCATGATTTCATCACATCAAATATTACATCTCTAGAAACTACTAGCTTGTTCGATTCTGGGTTTAGAAGTCAATATCCTTTAGATTCGTTGTTATAACCAATAAATAGCAATTTCTCGCCTTTCTCATCAAATTTGTCTCTATTTTGATAGAGAATTAGTGAACACAACCAAATACTTTAAAATTATCCACAAGTGGCTTCTGATGATTCCAAGCTTCAAATGGAGTTTTATTACGAACAACTTTTGTAGGTGATCTATTAAGAATATAGATAGCAGTATTTACCGCTTCTGCCCACAATTTCTTAGGTAGTCCTTTTCCTTTTAACATGCTTCAGGCCATCCAGTGTTCTAAAAGTCGCTAGTCGGTCCCATGTCGGTTGGCTACCAACTAGCGACTAGGGGATTAATCGGCTAGTCAGATTTTCAATTTTTAAAAAATATATATATTCTCCTTCCTAAGTCATAAGTTTTGAGCAAGTAGAATAACATAAGTAACACAAATCATCAAATAAAAACATGAAAACTAAGTAAAACCAAATAGTTTGATGCTCTAACAGTCAAATTTCTAATAATTTAATTTATAAATGAAGTCAGATTTTAATAATTTAATTTATAGTTAAAAAAATTTAAAAATTAAAATGAAATATAACAATTGACTAAAAATTAACTAAATTAATTTATCCAACCGTTTCTTTAATGCCCACTAAGGAACTAATTAAGCCTTATAAACCTTATGGCTTATAAGCCTTATATCAGTATTCAGTTGACAAACTGCCGACAAACTAGAGATGAAGAAGAGCAGCTGCCGAAAAAAATAGAGAAACTGAGAGAGAGACGAGCCGGAGATGATGAAGATGAAAAGCAGCAGTCGAGCACCAGTCGGCAGTCGGTAGTCTTCGTCGTCGGCGGCGGCAGTCGTCGTCTACTACGCAGTCTTCGTCGGTCGGCAGTTGTCGTCGGCAATCGGTAGCAGTCGTTGGCAGCAACAGTCGAAGAAGGAGAAGCAGCCACAGTAGCAGTCGACGCTAGAAGAAGAAGTAGCAGCAGTCGTCGCCTCGTCGATCGAACAATTACAAGAAATACAAGAAATCATGTATACTAGCAGTTACTCCATTTAATCTAAATCCATATGAATGATTGATGTTATAGTTTATATATTCAGGTTTACCTACCTATAATCAGGGGAGGATGCATTAAAGGGGCATCATAGGCAGTTTCCCCTACTGTATTTTTTTATAGGTATAGGGGTAGGGGCAAATATGTAAGTGAATAAATTTAAGGGGACAGATTCATGGAAGAGTTAAACTTGGAGGGGGGCAAAAAAATTCATTCATATTTTAAATACAAGTATAGACAAACGTAAATTCATTCTACTTTTGTCTTCTAAAGTGTATCTAAATATTTTTTATTTAAAATTTCACAGAATTGTATCTAAATATTTTTTATTTAAAATTTCTTTTTTAGTTTAGATTATGAATATTTATTGCAATTTGTAAACATTATTATAAGTAGTTAATATTATGATTAGTTCAAGTTTTCTTTATTTAACTTCAACAAAAAAATTTGTTAAAATTTGCCCCTGTTAGGAAATTTTTTTGGATCCGCCCCTACCTATAATTAAACTTACTACTTCTAGAACTCCTCTCGAAACTTCTACTTATGTCTTGGCCCCTGATTTAAAGTTTGTTTCCTAAATCCTAAAGCCATGAGACCCTATCATAGAATCACTACATTTCAAACTAGAAAAGTTCAAGGGAAGGGAAGGGAAAGGAAAAGGATAGAAGAAAAATGATAATTAACAGAAAACCTTCATCATGAATACAAGTCCACCAATCTATACTCTTAAAAAATCTAACACTAATTATAATATTATTGTTAAGTTTAATGGACTGCTGAAGCTGTTCTGATAATTTTTTAGTTTACGTTTTCCTTTCTTTTCAGTCTCACCAAACAAAAAGCCTAAAAGGCCTTTCAACATAGGGATGCTAGGGAGCAACACTGATAAGCTTTTACACTGCTAAGGAGCAACTCCATAAGCTTTCACACTGCTAGGGAGCAACTCCAATTAGCTTTCATGCTGCTAAGGAGCAACTCCGACAAGCTTTTGCAGAAGGGTTTGGCAATTCATCTATTGTTGAAAGGCATTAAGAAATACCTTTCAAGGATATCTTTTACAAGTGATAAGCAGAAGCAAAGTAGAATTGCTTTACCTTAACAACCAACAATGGGTATGTTGCAAGAGTAGCTCCAAGTTTCGCAATGGCTCCCAATAAGAAAACCTAATCACACGAAAGAGTATAAATTAGAATAACGAAATTTGACAAGTCCACAATTTATACACTATTGTATTTGACAAGTGGGTTCCCTATTGCATATTGGACGCAAATGATTTTCTATCAATTCGAGAGTGGTTTAATTTAGGAAAAAATAGGCTCTAGCGGTTGTTTAAGATCCATGTCCTTTACCATACCTGAGTAGCACTGTAACAATTTCTATCACCCAAAACTTGGTACATCAAAAACTATAGGGGAGTTAGAGCCACGAATTGAGCTGATTACAAAAACAATAATGGAGAAATATTAAGATGGCTTTGCAAGTCTACTAACTAGACAGGGTTTACCTCCAAAGCAGTTACAGTTTTTGAGCCTTGTTTATTAGCTGCACGTTTAGCATTTAAACGCTTTAAGGAGCTCTCATAAATCATGAACTGAATTGATGGATTGCAAACCTGGCACATCACTGTCATCACTATACCAGCAGTAACTTAATATCACACTTTAAGATGATTTCAACAAAGAATTTAGAACGAACCATGATAAGTGTTGGGATGATGCCTTTCCAGAATCCAGCAATTCCTGCTTCATTATAAACCTCACTTACCTGTCATGGCACATCAATATATACAAGCAAATAAAATAACCCCAAAAAGAAGATTGATCATACAATAGCCAACAAAATGTCTATTATAAAAGAAAAGAAGCTCTAGAGATTGGCCTTGGGGATCTTTTTATTCTTTTGATGCCATTTTTAAAATTTTCGGTGCACTCTGCATGTTCAGATTCAAACCACTTGTGAACCTTCTTTTCGATTATAAACGACGGAATCGCCCATAACGATATATGAAAAATAATAGATTTGAAAGAACTGCAAGAATGAAATGTTACAATATTTTTTTATACATGCCAAAGTGATGGAAAAGAAAGAATATCTTTTACATATTCACCTAGCTTGTCAACTTTTGGAGAAAGTGTACCACAAGCACACAGAGGTATATACATTCGACACCTTTTCTATATAAGGAAACAACCATAAACCAGATAAAACTCAACAAGCTAATGAAATCCCATATGAATACATGAAATGGATTAAGTTTCGAACCATTCAGCACAATGTGATGCCCAAATTATTTTTGCACATCATGTCAGCATAAATCTGATTGATGGTGCCAATTTATTAAAAGAAAAGAAAATTTATGAATTGCCTTTCTAATGCCAAAAAAGGTATTTGCACGAAAAAAAAATTACATACAGGAATATTATCATGGAGAAAACTTAAACAATAAAAACACCAATTCTCTAGATTACCAAAAATTTAAAAGTAAAGAATACCAACCGCATGCAATGTTCCATAGGGATGAGGTTTTATTGAATCAAGTTCAGCCAATTTTTCTTGTAAAGAAGAACCTATCAAATTGCTTTCAGAAGCTTCCCTTGTTAGAGCTTCCTTCTTTGCCTCCAATGTTTTCCTTTCTGCTTGAGTATGTGTCTAAATAACAATATTAAGTAGTCCATCAGATCGTTGATGCATTTAAAGACAAAGGTACATTCAATCAAGGGCATCCTGCAGTTTAATATCAAAACATTTATAAAAATAAAAAGTTAAGGAAAATCCAATAAAACTGCCAAGCCCATGTTCCCACGAGGTACGTGAAAAACGAGCAAAAATAAATATACAAGATAAAACCCCCATAGACTCTCCACCCAAACATAGATTATGCACACACCCTGCATAGAATTAAACATGCAGATATAACTAAGAACCTAAACCCCCTATTTAAAGAAAAAAGAAAAATCAATGAAAACTGAGACCGAAACTTAACATCAACCGGGAGCTCTGTCCTTTGAAGCATGTTCAATTCCTCTCTTCTAAGAGACCACATCAAGCATAATAAAGAGACTGCATTCCAAGGTTTCTGCATTTGCTTTCCAGCCTGGAAGGCGGAAGCCATACAACTGGACCATACACATACAACAAACAAAACCTTTTACAGTGATAGAAACATGGCCACAAAGTCTCCTGCCCATAGTTTTAAATATATTGCTATCGCGGTGATGCAGGGTGAATCGGATGTCGTCATGTTACACGGAGTGAATCGATTATTGAGCATAGCATATTGGCCGCACGCACCAGAGGCATGAATGTTTTTTTTTTACCAATTCAGACCTAATCAAAAGTTAACTATGAAATATTTACTCATGCAACACATATATATGACTTTATTCAATTAAACATATAATGTTAGTATAGTTATGAATATTTAACTTTCAGATCACTATATTGAACTTTTCAAATTAATTTTTTTGATACGTAATTCTAGCCCCAAATATAACTTTTCGAAGTATTTAGTACAAATAGAATTAATGACAAAAATTTTAGAATACAATATTGTAAACAGATGAATACCAATATATTACGATTTTACAAATGAAAAGGAGATTAGAGCATTAAATGGGTGAGAACTGCAAAGCAGAATATTGGGGAGAAAGTGATTTTGGAGAGGAACGGTTATATCGGCCAGTATGGAGCCATATTGGTCCGACATGGTCCAATATGACACCAACACCATATGTGATTTTAGTTCTCACCGCTATATTGGGATGTGAACTAATAACCAAAAAGCCCTTATCGGTCGATATGAAGCATTGCAGTCAATTAAGGCTGTAAACGAGTCAAACCAAAGCGAACAAAGAATTGCTCGAATTCGACTCGAAATGATAAATTCGTACTCGAATTGTATTTGAAAAATTCTACTCAGATTCGATTCGACTCGAATATTTATTACTCGAATTCTATCCGACTTGGATCGAATTATATTCAAACTATTCGTGAGCTTCAAATTCAAGCTCGAATTCGAGTATCCACATAATAACTAGTTTTATAATAAATAAAATTATAAATTGAATTTGTTATTTTACTTAGAGATGAGAAATATATTTACTATTACACTTTACAAATATAAAATCACAATTAAAATTACAATTAAAATTAAAAACAAAAAAAAATAATAATAATTAATTATTCTAATTTGATTTAAATTTGTATATATTATAAGAGAATGTATCGAGTATCTAATCGAATATGTATCAATCGATTATGTATCGAATCACAATCAAGAATTCGAGTAGTTCGAATCTTAAACGAGTCAAGTATAACTTTGCGCTCAGATTCTACTCATATTTTTATTCGAACTATTTTTAATACTCAGGTTTGAATCATATTATTAACAAATTCGAGTCTCGCTCGTTTTTTTTCGAGTCAAGCCCGAACCGTTTGGCTCGTTTACAGCCTTACAGTCAATATTTAAAAATACGTTCTTGCCACGTATCAATGAAGAAGTGTATAATCTCAACCAGTAGTTCCATTCTCATGAAAAGACAGCACCAACACCAAAACCAAAATTTTGCTTCTCCGTTTCAACTTTCAAATTGTCAAAATACAGTCAAGTCCCCATCCCCTCCCCCATTTCCCCCCTGCAAAATAGAGCAACAAACAGAAGACTCATAACCTTCCAAATACTGTTTCAGGAATTACCATGTTAGAGTATCTGTTAGATGACTAAGTGGACAGATTTGATGAAGAACTGGATGTATTTTCATCCCTTCCATATAAGTCTCCTCTTAGCCCCAAGGGGGTTGCCTTTTTAAGTTCAATCAACTCTAGCTCCTGGTTTTGAAACTGTCTTATAAATCAAGGATTCTGAGCTGGCTTACTACACGAATGACAAATCCCAACATTAAGCAGCTACATGAATAATACGGGAAATGTGTCACATGAAGACGAGTCACCACACTAAAAATCTAGTCGGAAGTGCACAATCTGGCAATTCTCAAGCACAAATTTGATATTCTTGCTAAGATGGACCACGTGTAAGAAATAAAAATGTACATACTATCATTGAGGTCTAAATAGAAGCCCACAATAGGCCAGGAAATACTAACTTTGACCTTCCAAAACACTTCCAGATTCCACTTGATACTAAACACTCTAGATAACCCTAGCCATGCACAATGGATAAGCAAATGGTCCACACTAGATCAATGATGCCTGGAATTATCATTTAAAAAAGGTGAAGTAAGAGTGCATCAAAGAATATACATATTGATATTGCTTATATACTAGACAGTTTACACATTATTCCGGACATAGATACAGTGTACAACGATAAAAAGTATTTTCTCAGAAACTGGTTGCTCCATAGTGACATGTGGTATATGACTGACAAAAACTATCCTGTAACCATCTTGCAAACCCATTAACCTTTCCCAAACGGAATATAGTGATGTAATCTCAGAAACATACATATGTAACGCTAACGACCTTCATTTTCTTCATATGAAAACAAGCCAACAAATTTTCATAACTAAAATGTATTCATATGATATTACCGACAATTAGGAATCTTTTACTAACAGAATAAGGCTTCTGCTAAATATGTGAAAGGTTTTACCAAATTCATGTAACTAATACTGTAAATAAAAATGGAAAAAAAACACCTGCATGCGAGTCACGAGAACCCATATTGGGTTTGTCAGCAATACATTCAGCGATCTGCAAATAAACCCTTTGCAGTAAGATATGAATGCAAGAAAAATGTATTTGTGGCATTGCAATGCGGATTAAACTAAACCTTGCACAAAACAAAATCAATTAAAAATAAGTTATCACTAATATGATTGTTAGTCAACATTGCTTAATCCAAACCACAGTCAATGAAGCTCTCACAGATGTCTTAACACCTTAAACACAAAATAAAAATGAAATTGAGATCTGTTCATGTTTTGACATCATATAAATGGATTGCTAACCCGGCTAGAGCTGCCACAACAAGCCAAGAAAACATGCCCACTGAGCCATCCCCACGTCCTTTAATTCTATTGGCAACTGCAATGTCCTCAGCTTTGTTTTTGAAAACCTGATAGAAATAGTAATATATTCTCTGAAAGAATCAAAGGGATAAAATTAGATAAAAGCAAGGAACCAAGGTGTTGGAATCGAACATGTTGAAAAAAGAGTTTGGAAGTGCTCATTAAAGAACATGTTCTTCACATGATACTAAACTTTAGTGTATTTAGAGGAATTGTGTCAAGTATTATTAGGCCTTTGAATAACTTCAAAATGGTTAGCACCAAATCAACATCAGAAACACAGGACTAAACAACCACCTAGACATTCCTCAACAGAATAGTCACAAAATAATGCTCACTCTTTGCAAGGTGATATAATTAAAGTGAAATTCGTATATATCCTTAGAACTCGTGGACAACACGCTATTATCCATCCACAACTAACCACTGCTTTCAGGAATTCAGCAATCTCTCAAATCCGCTATACCTACTACGACACAGAAATTGCAAATTGGAAGAACCTCCTATATATTTCAATTGATTGACAATATGCAAACGTATATACAAGCTTAACCCATTTTCCAAAATCATCCAAATACTAGTATAAGCTTAAGTATTCAGGTACTTACAAATAAAAGTACCAAACATCCGAGCTATAATTGTGCTTCAATTCTCGTTTCCGTCAATTAATAGAGGGATTTAAATTATTTAATCCATCTGAAGTCTAATAAACTAAGCAAGTGCTGAAAAACTTATCAAGGTCTTTACCAACTCACCAAGCTTAACCCAATTTAAATTGCGAAGAAGTACAACATTGAGTTCCTCAAACAAAAGGAGTAGGATTATAAATTTTGTTTATCATCCTTGCAGACCCTGATCTCGTCTTTGTGTATGCACACGGAAAACAAACGTGCAGACAATTTTTTAACAAGGAACACAAACAAAAAAGTATAAAAAGAAACGAACTAATGAAGCAGCAACTCCTAGCAGGGAAGGCTTCAGGCCACTGTACAGTCCTCCCAATCCTTCGGTTCTTACTACCTGAAAACCGAAAAATGGATATATATATATATATATATAACTTTTGGCGCAAAAAAATGGGAAATTTTGGGGCAGTTAAAAAGTAAAATAGATGAATTCCGGAATGGTAACCTGGACAATTTGAAGAAGCGTACCGCGTGCAGGAGGAGAACTAGGAGGGGCCGATAAAGAAGAACCCGGAACTTTCTTGGCAATTCTCTCGGTTTGCTGCCGCGTATTCACCTACATATTCAAGCGCAAACAAATGTTGATAGGTTTGCAGTTGCTCTTAATATCAGAATCAGAAATTGAAGTGTTGAAAATCAATTCAGTTCTCAGTTGATACCGTTTGGAGAGGGTAAGTGATGATTTGAGCGATGATTCCGCCACCAGCTCCCGCCAATCCATTCACGACGGCGTTCGACATCGCCACCCCCAACTGCTTAATTCCTTGTTTCTTTATAGCAACTGTTTCACTATAAATAAACTACTTAAAATTCCCCAGCCAAAAATGGACAATATATTTCTAAATAAATACTCCTGTCCTGCTGTGGTATGGATGTCTTTTTACGTTTTTACTAGTATATTTTAAGAACTTCATACAATTGCTCACAAAATTATATGTACTCTCTTTCAATTCCCTCGACTTTTTAAGCTCTGTTTGTGGGTTTTAAAATAAAAAGAAAAAAAAATAGACAAAAAACTTAAGTTTTTTTTAATTATTAGGAAAAGAAAAGAAATGGAGAAAAAATTTGTCATTTTTTCTGTCAAATTTTTGTGTCTAAAATTGGTCTGATTTGAACGAAAAAGAAATTAGAATAAGTAATATTTTTATAATTCTCATATTATCCTCAATTTTTAATATAATAAATTTTAAATTATAATTCATGTTCTCGATTTTAAATTTTATATTATTTTTTATTAAAAACTCAGAAACAACACAAATGAAAAATTCAACTTTTCTATTCTTTTCTGTTCTAATTTAAATTTTCTATTATTTTCTTTTATGTTCAAAACTCATAAACAAAGTGTAATTTTTTTAGAAACTAATTTTATTTTTGTTTGCAAAGTTTATACTTAGATATGACTATTAATTTGAAGCTCAAATGTCTTGTCTATTTTTAAATTTAAACTTATGACTATTAGTCTCGCGATTATAAATGAGCTTAATAGTCTTTACATTATAACTATAATTCTAGAATTAATAATTTTGAAATTAAAATCTCATAAATTATAATCCCGATATTATAATTATTACAAACAAATATATTCTAAGATTTTATAGGTGGTTAGAAATTAGGATTTGCTTAGACATAAAACAAAAAATTAAAGGGAAAACGTGTAAAAATATCCTTCATGTTTATTCTGAAATTTCACTTTCACTCTATTTTTTTTTAAAATACGGCAAAAATTTTAGATTAACTATGCCCCTCTTGTTAATGGACGAACCGGTTCGCGTTTGGGAATGTCGGCCGCGGTGTGATTACGAGGAGGGATAGGAGTTTAGGAGGGAGGGAATTGGTTGTGGGGAAGAGGAAGAGTGATGTGAGTGAAATAGAGTTTTGGAGGGATTAAAGAATTAAGGGCTGAGGTTTGTGGCGGCAGTAGTGGTGGTTCAGTAGTGGGACAAAGGTTTGTGGGATTAAAATGTGAGAAAGAGGGGGAAGAGAGATGTTAACGTCAAGATCTTCTGCTACGTCCCAATCACGTAAGACGTCCTGATCCTGCACAGTAAACACGATAAACACCACAAGCTTGACGGCTGTTCCGTCGGGGGATAGCTCAGGCGTGAGAATTAGTATGTGTTCACAAGGTTAACAATGGAGGAATGTAATGTCTAGTGTCTAATGAGATAATAATCCTTGATCGTCTGTGTATGGGTGAGAGAATATGAATATATCTAAAGGTATGAGAACGTACCTGTTAGAGAAAGCTTCCTTGCTAGGTTATACTATCCCCGCATGGGTTACTGTGCCAACCACTACTACCTGACACCCCCTCTGATCTGATGGGCTCTGCCGACTGCATGTAGTTTATCTACTGCCTTTGGCCACTGTTTTCTACCGCCGGCCGGCTATGATCCCATCCACATTAATGCATGGCAGGCACTTTAGTCAACCGTCATGCTTTTTCATCATCACAAGTCAAAGATAGAGATATTAAAATATCTAATGGGTCGATCCATCGATCCGACCCGGTCTTATAGGATTAAAAGAAGCTGATACAGTGATTGGGCCCAACGAGCCCCATGACTTAATTATAAAAGCCCAATGGATTAAATTAATAAAGGAGCCCAATTTAACCGGCCCAAGATAAGAGAAATATCATGACCCAACATTGCCCCCTAGTTTTTTGTTAAACAGAATGTTTAATAGAAAAGTATGAGTGGCCCAGGATAATTTACTAAAGGCCAATGGTAGAAGATGATTGAAGTGTACCCAATTACTGTCGATGAAATGAAAGGAGAAGGAAAAGGAGGCCCAAATCAGGAAAGCCCAATCTAATAGATACATGAACCCGGAACCGGACCCTTCTCATTCAAATTCTGAATCATTACTAACATTTAATGAGCCGGCCTTTGGACAACGTGTAACCGTCAGTATAAAAGGCAACTTTACCAATTTTGACAGTTTTACCTGCCCATTTGAAATTCGAGCGCCTTTTGAACTCTCTGCTACTCTGAACTTTCTCTCTTTCTCTGCAACTCATCCACAATGGCTTCCCAAGAATCTGAACAAGGCTCTCCCATATTAGTGACACCAATCATCGTAGTTCCACCAAGTTCTATCAATGCCCGTGAAGGATCATCGACCTCGAACCCAAAGGGGGCGAAATCCGACAAGAATCCTCCCCCAAAAAACCCTAAATCTTCCTCTGAGTACTACAGGAGCACAGAGCGATTCTCACATGCCAATACTCTCTCTATTATCACAGAGGAGGAACTGAAGAGGATCTGAACTCGATACCACATCCCGGATACCCATGCTGTTAGGGTTCCTAGATCCGGTGAGAAAATGTATCAACGGCCAGAGGGTTGGACGGCCGTTCCTGTGACTCTGCTGGAGAAAGGGGTTCGCTTCCCCTTACATATTTTTATAGTTACTTTATTAGGGTTTCTGGGGGTTGGGTTGGCCCAACTGGTACCGAACTCCTATATTCACATCCTAGCTTTCGTGGCCTTCTGTCATGAATTAGGTGTGGAGCCCTCCTTGGACTTATTCTTCACCGTATACAAGATAGTACAATCTAGGGAGAAGGGGTTCAAGGCCATTAGCAAGCACTCTCCGAAGTCAGGAGAAAAGTTCGAGAGGCGTTCGCTGGGGAACACGCCTTCGAGCAATAGGGGATGGCACGAGAAGTGGTTCTTCGTCAGAGGTCCCGAAATTTCTTCGATACCTGAGTGGGCCACTGATGAAAAGATTTCTGCTGACTTCGGGGACATTTCTGAAGAAAGGGAAGTGGAAATGATGGAATTTTTTGATAACTTCCCCAAGGAGGAGTGGAAATACAGACTTCTCTCGAAGCAGGCATGGTTATATGACCATAAATGTAAGTATCAATCTATTTTATACGTATATAAGAATTTTTTGAGAATGCTTTTATAATACAGGTTCTAACAGAATTGTTTGGTTATACAGTGTCTTTGATCAAACCAAACTCTTTAGAGATAAAAGAGTTTGAAGATTTTTTGTTTGGGAGGTCTTCGGAAGCTGTTGAAACTATGACAACAGAAGCTGCTCCCGAAGCCGAACCAGTCTCAGAAATCCATACAGACGAGTTCAGAGCTGACGAACCAGAAGCCGATGAGGTTCCAGTTCCGGAAGAGACCCTCCATACTCGCCAGAAGAGGAGGGCAATAAGAAAACCAAGATCAACACCCTTGCCAACTCCTTCTGCACCTACCCCAGAAGTTGAGCCATCCACCACATCCATACCTCGAAGAGGAGGCTTATTAGATCGTCCTGATCGAAGAAGCATCCTCCGAATCAAAAAACTAAAAAGCAAAGTAACACATCTGACAGCCGAAGAGCTTAGGGTGCCTCTGTCTTCGATCGTCCCTCGCTTCGTACCGCCTGTAGAAATACAGATGACTGAAGATGGTGATCAGGATGAAGCCATCCCAACTCTGTCAAGAAAGAGAAAGCGCACTCCCGACAGCCATCCGAGCTCTGCATCTGCAGCTCCTTCCCAAGAACCCCACCAAAACAAAACTCCATCTTCTGAAACCGTGTACGCTGAACCTGAACCTGAACCTGAACCTACCCCTCCTGAACAACCCGCTCCTTCCCCGAATAGGTCGAGACCCTCTCCTGAACGACCCAGTCCTTCAGGTCAGGGTTATCATACCGAGGCCATGGGGTCTCCGACTTTGTGGCCTAGATTTAATGCTAACTTTCCATTCGACCTGTTCGGGGCCTTCGTAAGGGACACTGACGATCATCGGTTCAGTGATCACACGGATGGGAATCTGCTTGACGAAGGGATGAGCTATCTGGCTAAGGTAAATAACCATTCCTTTATGTTCTACCTCTGTTCTTGTTTGGATATCTGAATACTGACTGGAATTCTATTTGAACATATGCAGGCCAATGTTGTCTTCGGACGTTTACGTCCAAGGCATATAAATGGGGAAGCCGAGGAAGATTTCATGAGGCAAGAAATCAACATGTTGAGATCGACCTTGGCTTGAGAAAGAACCAACCATGAAGACGCTCTTCACACCATCAACGGCCTCCAAAAAGACTTAGATCGAGCCAAGATGGACCTGAAGACGTCCGATGAAGAACTAAGGGCCACAAGAGATGGGTTGGCCGCATCCAAAGCCAGCCAACAAACTCTAACTGATATGAATGCCGGCCTGGTCGAAGAAACCCTGCTGCTGAAAGCCAAAAATGGGGAGTTTTCTTCTGCCAATCGAAGCCTGGCTATTCAACTTGGCGAGGCTCAATCGAAGGCCAAGGATGAAGAGCGGAGACACAAAAATAAACGCCACAAACTTCACCACAAAATAAAGGAGCTAAAGGGAAGGGGTCCTCTTCTGACCGAAGAGTTGAAAAAGCAAATTCAGGCAGAGTATAGAGATTCGGACGAAATCAATGTCGAGATAATGAAGGTCTACTCGGAGGGTTATGAAGACTGCTGAGAGAGAGGCAAAGAGAAATTGTCTGCTGCTCAAATGGACCCAGCTTTGCTCAACTCTGAAGATGAAGGTGGTGCCTAGCTGTTCCTCCTGCTTTCATTCTGCCTTATGTTTATGTTTAAACTGTTTGTCTTTTGGAATATATAAAATTTTATGTATTGATATTGTTAATGTTTCTTTATTAGTGTACTTAGTTTAAGAGTAAATAGATCGGATAAATGTTTTAGTTTTCCTGATGATGGATCTGTGATTCCCTTAATTGTGAACTATGTTTTCGGTTAGTTTCTTTTCAATAAGTCAATATCACTAAAAATGAACATATGCAGTGAATCAGTTAAGACATATAATGATTAATGCATGAGACGAAATGAATTAAATTTTATGGACAGAGTTTAACTTAATTGAACTGAATAGACTGAACTCAACACTTAAATAAAATAAAGTAATACATACTCATCGGTTCTGAAGTATGAGATCGGTCATTTGTTTACCACTCAGGGTGAAACATTTATATAAAGACCAAGATATAAGGACCAAGATATAAGGACCAATTGTGACCATTGACTTACCACCCTGGCAAAATCAATATAGGATCCTTTGTCTACCACTCGGGGTAGAACAACAAATAGGCTGCCATCAAATGGCCAGCGAGTCCTACCATACCTCCTTACAACATAGTGACCATAGGACAAATAGGACCAGGATCAATAGTGACCATTGATTTACCACCCTGGAAAAATCAATATAGGATCATTTGTCTACCACTCAGGGTAGAACAACAAATAGGCTGCCATCGAATGGTCAGCGAGTCCTACCATACCTCCTTACAACATAGTGACCATAGGACAAATAGGACCAGGATCAATAGTGACCATTGATTTACCACCATGGCAAAATCAATATAGGATCATTTGTCTACCACTCGGGGTAGAACAACAAATAGGCTGCCATCGAATGGCCAGCGAGTCCTACCATACCTCCTTACAATATAGTGACCATAGGACAAATAGGACCAGGATTAATAGTGAAAAAGTGACTTTTTATTGATAATGAATAATAATATACAGACTTTCGATGACTTGACTTGATCTCTATTGAAAGTATTTTCGAAGTCTGCCAGCATGCTAAGTATTTTTGATCTTGGAGCCATTTAATGTCCTCAACCGATAAGTGCCCGGCTTTAACACTTCGATCACCTCATGCGGCCCTTCCCAGTTTGGCATTAATTTTCCAGTGTTTTGAGGTGTAGAAGCTTCGGCTTCTCTGAGGACGAAATTTTCAACTTCAAATCTGCGAAGCTTGACTCCTTTGTTATAGTGTTTAGCTACTCTTCGTTGATAAGCAGCTAATTTAAGTAGGGCAACCTCTCTGACTTCTTCCAGCATATCCAAATTGGCCTTCAGTCCTTCATCATTGAAGATCTCTTTGTATTGGCTCACCCGAAGACTTGGAGATCCGATTTCGACAGGGACTAAGGCATCAGTACCATAGGCTAATCGAAAAGGTGAATCTCCCATAGTGGTCCTCGACGTAGTCCGGTAAGCCCATAGCACGCTGAGTAGTTCTTCTGGCCATCTTCCTTTAGCTTCATCCAGCCTGCGCTTGATCCCATTCAGCAGCGTCCTGTTGGTCACCTCAACTTGCCCATTTGACTGTGGATGGGCCACCGAAGTCTTCTTATGTTGAATCCCCAGCTCCTTTAAAAATGCTTCAAACTTTGATCCCACGAACTGGCGTCCGTTGTCAGATATCAATACTCTGGGGATTCCGAAGCGAAACACTACGGACTCTTTTATGAATTTCAGACATTCTTGTTCCGTTATTAACCGAAGTGGCTTCGCTTCTACCCACTTGGTCATGTAGTCAATAGCAACTATGACAAAGCTAACCTGACCTTTAGCTTTAGGCAACGGTCCCAATATATCTACCCCCCAGACAGCGAAGGGTATAGGAGATAAAATCGAGTATAGCTCTTCTGGTGGCTGATGTGGGATCGGACTGTTGAGTTGGCATTTTTCACATTTCTTGACATACTCTGTAGCTTCCCTGAAAATCGTAGGCCAATAGTAACCTTGCCGAAGTACTTTGTAAACCAAAGATTTAGCAGCCATATGATCCACGCAAATACCCTCGTGAACTTCCCGAAGAGCATATTCCGCCTCGGATGAGACCAGGCACTTCAATAAAGGTGAGGAAAAGGCCAATCGATACAAATCTCCATCAATAAGGACAAAATTGGCACTTTTGTACTTGATCGTTTTTGCCAGCATTTGATCCGAAGGTAGGACGCCATCTGCCAAATACTCGATGTAGGGGTCATCCAACAGTTAGATCGCTCGATACACATCACTGCTTCATGCTGAACACTCGGCTGCTGCAGAATTTCCAAGTAAACTGATCCATTGAAAACATCGACATCCGTAGTAGCCAATTTCGACAGTGCATCGGCGATGGAATTGTCATTTCGCTCTATGCCTTGAAATTCATACGAAGCGAAATACTGAAGTCGGTCTTTTAATTTCGCCAGATACTTGATCATTCGAGTTCCCCGAGCCTCATAATCTCCTGACAGCTGCTTGACGACCAACTGTGAGTCACTGTAAATGATGAGCTTTTGGACCTCTAGACTCTTGGCCAATCGAACACCCGCCAGCACTGCTTCATATTCAGCTTCGTTGTTTGTTGCTTTAAATCCGAATCTAATGGCCTGCTGCACCTTGAATCCGTCTGGACTTGTCAAGATGATTCCTGCCCCACTAACAGTCAGTGTGAAGGAACCATCCGCATATAGAGTCCAAGCATTCTGACCTTGTTGAAGGACCGCCACTGCTCGATCAGACGACTCAGCTTCTGGCAACTCGACATCAGCTTCGGTGAACGTACATTCAACAATAAAATCGACCAAGGCTTGACCTTTGATAGCTGTTCGGGGATGATATTCGATGAAAAACTGGGACAACTCCATAGTCCAAGCTGCTAGTCTCCCGGAAACTTTTGGCTTGCCCATAACTTTCTTCAATGGCTGATCCGTGTAGACGACCAGGAGCCGACCTTGAAAATACTGTCGAAGCTTTCTGCTAGCAATTATTAAAGCAAAGGCAAATTTTTCAATATTTGGATACCTGGTTTCAGCATCTCGCAAAACATGACTGACATAGTAGACCGGATGCTGCTTTCCACTGATCTCTCGAACTAGTACCGCTCCAACCGCTAACGAACTTGCTGCAAGGTACAGATATAAGGTCTCCGCTGGAACGGGCTTCACTAATAAAGGAGCAGAAGAAAGATACACTTTTATGCCTTGGAAAACATCTTCGTACTCCGAAGTCCATTGGAACGTCTTCGCATTCTTCGGCCCCTTCAATGTATCAAAGAAAGGAAGGCACCTCTCTGCAGACTTGGCGACGAACCTCCTTAAAGCTGCAATCCTGCCAGTCAGACGTTGAACGTCCTTGAACGACTGAGGAGTCTTCATATCAAGAATGGCCTGGATCTTCTCCGGATTTGCCTCGATGCCCCTCTGACTGACCAGATAACCCAAAAACTTTCCTGCACCGAGGCCAAAGGTGCACTTAGCCGGATTAAGTCTCAGTTGACGATGACAAACAGTCTGAAAGCACTCCTCCAGATCGTCCAAGTGTTTATGAACCTGCATGCTCTTTACGATCATGTCATCGACGTAGACCTCCATGTTTCTCCCCAGTTGCCTGTCGAAGATGAAGTTCATCATTCTCTGATAGGTGGCTTCGGCATTTATAAGACCAAAAGTCATCTTCTTATAGGCATACACCGAAAGGTGTGTAATGAACGCAGTCTTCGGGATGTCCTCCTTAAGCATGGATATTTGATGATAACCTGAAAAAGCATCCATAAAGCTTAGTAAAGCATACCCCGAAGTCGCATTGATGAGTTGATCGATATGGGGCAGAGGATAAAAGTCCTTCGGGCAAGCTCTGTTGAGGTCCGTGTAGTCGATGCAAACCCGCCATTTTCCATTCTACTTCTGCACCAAAACCACATTCGCCATCCATTCGGGATAATCAATCTCATAGATGAAGTCGACAGCTAACAGCTTTGCGATTTCCTCATCAATGATTTTTTGTCGCTCGGGTGCAAAAATCCGCCTTTTTTGTCGAACTGACTTTTTAGAGGGGTCCACATTCAAACTATGCTCAGCTATCTTTCGGCTTACACCAGGCATATCCTTCGGTTCCCATGCAAAAATATCCGCATAGTAGCGTAAGAGCTCTATAAGGTTCGTCCAATGATCAACTCGACTTCTTCTGTACCCCCTGCAGGAATCACCATCGGTTCCGAACTACTTTCAGTGAAGGGCTCAATCTCAATCGTCATAGTCTGTTTTTGCTTGCTGACCCCCACTCCAGAGGAAATAACAACATTTCGGTAACATCGCCGGGCTAAATCCAAGTCCCCAGAACTTGATTTAAAAATGAGGGATGGAAGTCACCGCTTGGAGAGCAGTCAAGGTAGGTCTTCCCAGTATAGCATTGTAAGCTGAATCTACGTGCACAAAATAGAATTTGCACATTATTTCTACCTGCTGGGGTGCTGTGCCGAAGATAACCGGGAGCTCAATAGTGCCTGCAACTTTAACCGGATCGTTGCTGAAACCGTATAACGGAGCTTTCTGCCCGACTTCCATTTTCTGTCCATCGAGATGCATCCTCTGATAAGCATGGGCGTATAAAATATCTACCGAAGATCCATTGTCTATCATCATACGCTTCATGTCCACCGAGCCCACTTGTGCTGTGATCACCAAGGCCCCTTCATGAGGATCAATGGGCTCCGAAGGATAGTCTGCGTCAGTAAATGATATAATGGTTCCTGGAAATGGCCTGTCAATCTTCAGAGGAGCATCTGTCACAGTCATGACCGAGTCCAGGTAAGCCCTTCTCTTCTTCCCTATCAAATTCCCCACAGACCCACCGGTTATCACATCGATGACATGCCTTGGAGGTGGTACTGGAGCCGTCTGAACTGTTTGGACAGTACGGTTGACATTTTGTTGATTGTTCGCGGCCACATACTGTACAACAAGCCATTCTTAATCTTCATTTCCACAAAATCCTTCAAATTACAACACTCGTTAGTGTCATGGCCCACAGCTTGTTGATAGCCACAATACTTACGAGAGTTACCCTGGCCTGTTCGATAGTTATCGCGGGGTGGCTCCAAGAAAGGCTGATTTCGGATCTGATCCAGAATTACCAATCTATCCGTGTTCAACTTGGTATAGATCTTATTCACCTTTGGGGCTGCGACAGGGGGACGACTGTTTCCTTGTCGCCAGGAATTATTGTATTTCTTTGAACTACCCTCCGGCCGGTCATTATACCCCCCCGTTCTCCTCTGATCAACTTCGACTTTAGGAGCCACTGTCTCTTTCAATTGATCCGAAGGAGGATGTTTCAGGCTGTTCATGGCTTCTTCCACAACAATATAGCCTTCTGCCTTGTCAAAGGCTTCGGCCAAGCTCTTTGGATGGTGGAACATCAATTTTTTCACCAACTTTTCAGATTTAACTAGATCCAGCCCATTTTGGAACAAACCCACTGCTTGGAGATCATTAAGGTCGGATACTTGTCCGACTGCTTCTCGGAACCTCTTAACATATTGTCCCAAAGATTCACTAGTATACTGCCGGATCTGTGCCAGAGAACCCGTAGGCTTTCCTCTTCATCGGTTACTTCCAAAACAGGCGTGGAACTTATCACAAAGTTCGGTCCAAGAGGATATTGAATCTGAAGGTAGAGTTCCTAACCACTGCCTGACATCTTTCCTCAACATTGCAACAAAAGTGTGGCACTTGGCAGCATCAGTAAAGTCATAATAGTCCATTAACCGGTCGAACGCCTGGCTATGGTCATAAGGATCCCCGGTCCCATCGTAACTTTCCATGCGAGGCAGTTTTTTAGTGATATCCGCCTTCTCTCTGAGGATATCTAAGGAAAAAGGGGATGCCTTCTTTCCGGGAGCGTCTTTCACCTGCTGGACTTCAGCCAATTGCTTTCGGAGCTCTTTTAACTCCTTCACCAGAAAATCAACGCCTTCAAGTTGTGGGGAGACTCCTTTCTCGTGGTCAATATTCTGTCTTTGAGAGGATCGACCTACTCTCGTCGATCCTAATGCCATGGTGGGACTTCTCGATCTACTCCTATGCACAACCCTGTCCTTATTGTGAGAATGATCCCGTTGATAGTCTCTTATTCCGATCTCGGGCACTGTGACAACCCCAAAATAGGTCCATTCCACCCAACCCATTCTGAGTTGTCAAATACATGGTACAGAAACAACTACAACTTTTACAACCCATAAGCTGTGAGTTTGAATACAAACATTATCATCTAGGCAATATCCACATGCAAATAAATCCCCATCATAATTATTGATACATTATTTTACAAAAATGGTGAGGACTACTAAACAACTCTCTCTAGAACCATCATTACATTCCCCGATTCGTACTCGCTACATTCGTACGTAACTGGTGTTTCAAAAAGGTAAAGATACCTCGCTTTCATTTCTGTTTCCAACTCCAATGTCATTTCCTCTATAGCATGATTTCTCCACAAGACTTTAACTTGTGGTATGACCTTCGTGCGTAGGACATGCTTCTTCTCATCCAACATCTTGACAGGTACCTCTTCGTACGTTAAGTCTTCAGCTATTTCGTCCGGTTCTAACTCAATAACATGGTTCGAGTCATCCACATCGGTACAAAAAAAACGTTATAAACACGCGACATACTTGGCGGTAAAACGAGTCTATAGGCCACAGTTCCTATTCGATCAAGAATTTCAAATGGATTAATTAATCGAAAGTTTGAGCTTTGCTCACATCGCCAATTCTCTCTTTTGAAATAACAACTTCTTGCACCTCCTTCTTCAAATTCATCAGCTCCAGTGTGTAGCTTGAACAGCTTTAACGTTATCGATTAAAGTAGATTATACTCGTATATCATCATGTGGATACCTAGAGTTTTCATCTCCATCTCTATTATTTGTAAATTATACGAAATGAGTCTTTGACAATAGCGTACTCGTACTCGTATACGATCTTCTACTCAACACGTCAGCTACCACGTTCGCTTTTCCAGGACGGCATGGTCAGAACATGTGCTGAAATGAGTCTCCTCTTGAGTTCTTCGAAGCTCTTCCCACATTCCTTGCTCCATTCGAATTTTGTATCTCTACGAGTCAGCTGCGTTAATGAAGTAGCGATTCGAGAATATCCTTCAACGAATCTCCGATAATAATCAACTAAGCCTAGAAAGCTACGTATTTCAATTACCGACTTAGGTTGTTCTCAACTGCGACTCATATCCCAACCTTGGATAACACGTTACAATGACACCTATCAGTTTACTATTGCACGAATATTGTGTCCTCTACGAAGAGTTTGGCTTCTGTGTATTCCACAAAGGAAGTCACCAGATAAAGGCTCGGGTATCAACTTCTACAGTTGGGTTATTAACTCCTGAAGTTCAATAGGAGCCATGCGATATGAGATTTTAGAAATGGGTTTTGTACCGGGTTCACAGTCGATACAAAATTTAATATCATACTTTGGGAGTAAGCCAAGAAATTCTTCAGGAAATACGTCAGAAAAATTCACTAACAACAGAAATATCATTCAAATCTGATGTACTTTTATTCAAGTCCATGACATGGGCTAAGAAAACATAACATCCATTTTTCAATAAACGAATGACTTCATGGCTTGATATAAAAATGTTTGACTTCAATGGTTTGATTGCTTGAATTCGAATAATAGGTTGCTTAAGAATATGAAAACTAACAACCTTACGAAAGCAATCAATTTTGGCATGATGAGTAGTTAACCTTAAAATCACATCAAAAACAAATATCTCTATAGAAATAAGGTTAACAGGTAATGTGATAGTTGCAACTTGAATCAAGCAAGATTTCTAAACAACGGATGTAATGAAAGTTTCTCCTAACGGAGTCTCCACAGATAGGTCAAAGTCTAATTTTTCCGAAGTCAAGTTCAAACGTTGAGCGCAAGCAAGAGAGATAAAAGAATGGGTAGAACCGGTACCTAGTAAGGTATAAACTTCGCAAGAATTTATAATTAACTAACCCGTGCTAACTTCGTTCGGGTTCCTCGCATTTTGACCGGTCACGACAAACGCTCTTCCAGAAACCGTTGACTTTGACTTTTCTGGGACATCCTTTTGAGTCACCATCCCCGCTGGACTTGGTTTCGCTACCGTACACTCTCGAGCGATATGACCTTCTTTTCCACAATTATAACATACCTTGAACTGTTGTGGGCAGTTTGGGCTGATATGTCCCTCTTTCCCGCATTTGTAACATATGACCGATGGTCTTTCTCCTCCCGTGGAACCAGTTGCTGCTGGCACTGTCGTCTTCACATGGTCGTTGTTAAATCTCCTCTTTTTAAAATCTCCTCCCGACTCACTTCTTCTATTTTCATGGCCACGATTACCACCAGAGTGGTTACCGCCTTTGTCCATATTCTTCTTTCTCCGCTGGTTATCGTTATTTTGATGACTGCCATCTTCGGTATGATCCTGGTTATGGTCCCTCGGTTGAACGTACTCGTTATCTCGCTCTAACAACTGAGCCCTGTTGACAACATCTGAATAGATAGAAAATTTATGAGAAATGAGATACTGACGTATACCGGGTTTCAAACCTCTCAGAAACATCCGCGTCATACGTTCCTCATTCTCCACCAAATGAGGTGCAAACCTGGATAACTCCGCGAACTTTGCCTCGTACTGGGACACCGTCATGTTATTCTGCTCTAGTCTAATAAACTCCACTTCCTTCATATGGCGAATACTTTCAGGAAAGTATTTTTCGTTGAAAAGTTTCTGAAACGTCTCCCATGACATGCTGAGTGCGGCTGGATGTGTACGTTTCACAGACTCCCACCAGTAGTCTGCCTCGCCACGGAACATAAAGGTGGCGAATGGAACCTTCTGTTCCTCCGTGCATCCCAAGACATCGAATATCTTGGTAATTTGCTTGATCCACGTCTCCGCATTAATCGGATCCGGCTTTCCCAAGAATTCTGGTGGTCCCAACTCTTTGAACTGCTTGGCTGTGACAAGCCGCGCGTTGTTATCATTACCACCTGTATTCTGTACACGAGTCTCCCTCGTCTGGTTTTGCATGAACTGCAAAAAGCTCCTAAACATCCCGTCGTTCATCATCTGCTCAGTGGCGTTGTTCACAGGAGGTACATTGCCAGCCTGTTGCACGTTCTCCTCGTTGGTAAGTACAGGCATCTCCACGGTCTCATTTACTCCACTGTTAACATTCTCAGTCGACATCCTCAAATACTGTCATAAAACAAGGGTTAATTAAACAAATTAACAAATCACATAATACCCCTATATTATGACCGACCAACAAATAAGCTTAGGTAGGACACACTAGCGAAGGATTTACTCGTCTCTCCCCTCCTAGTTTTATTCCCCGATCTCTGCCAGAGATCATATCCCTAAGCTCTGATACCAACTGTGACAACCCCAAAATAGGTCCATTCCACCCAACCCATTCTGAGTTGTCAAATACATGGTACAGAAACAACTACAACTTTTACAACCCATAAGCTGTGAGTTTGAATACAAACATTATCATCTAGGCAATATCCACATGCAAATAAATCCCCATCATAATTATTGATACATTATTTTACAAAAATGGTGAGGACTACTAAACAACTCTCTCTAGAACCATCATTACATTCCCCGACTCGTACTCGCTACATTCTCGTCTCCTGAGAAGAAAGATGGAACAACAAGGAAAAGGGTGAGCTCAACTAGCCCAGTAAAGAATATTATGACTAAGATAATGTACAACAAATTATCCTTAGTCTTCAACAGGGAAAAATCTGATAGAATACAATAGACAACAAATTTTAGATCAACAACTGCAGCGGAAACAACAATTCATTAGAAGAGTTAAGTAGAGAATAAAATCTACTAACATCTATGAATTTAAAAGTCCATCATCAATATTTTATCCCTGTAACATCAATCAATATATATCTCAAATCAAATCAAATATTCATCTTTGCACTACAGGCCAAAGATATTCATCAGTCGGTCATGTTCATCTAAACACCTGTTCATCTTTGCACTACGGGCCAAAGATATTCATCAACTGTTCATGTTCATCTCAACACCTGTACATCTTTGCACTACGGGCCAAAGATATTCATAACAAAATCAACCATATTTGCACTACAGGCCAAAGATATTCAGTAACACCATCATTTAGGACTGAGGATGATGAAAAATATTTTAAAGGAAACGAATCCAGTGAAACAAAATAACAAGTATTAAGGATTCGTACTTTAAACAATCTGAGTTCAAAAATACTTCATAAATAATCATACTGAAGTAAAATTCAAGAATGATCAAAACATAGATCCAATCAAAGCTAGTATCCAGAATAGATATTTTGGACAAAAAGAAGAAATTTCATTTTTGGTGAATAGTGTCGTATTCGTGAATAGTGCCGTATACGTGAATAGTATCGTATACGTAAATAGTAACTCCGACACCAAAAGATAGAAATTTCACAAAAATCATCTCCACGCTTCGTGAATAGTAACTCGTGAATAGTAACTCATGAATAGTAACTCGTGAATAGTAACTCATGAATAGTAACTCCGACATGAAAAAGTTCCAAATTTGATAAAAAGTTCCAACCAACATTTCAGCATAATGATATTGAAGAAATAATATCATTTTAGAAGAAAATAATATCCCTTACCTCGAAAGACAGCACTTCTAGTTGAAACACCGGATATAGGCTATGACTTGAACTTGCACCGTATAGCAATACTCAAAGTATACTCAAAATACTCACAAGAATACGCTCGATAATATAGAGAGAGAAAACTTCAGTTTCTGGTGTGATTTTCAATTCTAACCTAAGCACCTATTTATAGGAAATTGCTTAGAACGCCAAAGCAGAAAATTTAATATAATAATAATATATATATTAAAAATTCTACGCCAATCCTTGAATCTGATTTCAGCCATTGAAAATATGCTAAATGAGGGAATCAAATGAAAAAAACGTTTTTCTTTTATAAAATAATTTAAACTTCCAAAAATCAATTATTTCGGAGCTTCGAAACTTCAATAATTCATAATAAATAGCCCTTTTGCCAGAAAATTCGAATCTTGCGACTTTTAATAGGAAATTCAATTCTCTACAACTTTGTAGAAGGAAGTTTTTCCAAATTCCAAACAGAAATTGGCCGAAATCCACAAACAGGCGATTTTACAGGCTATAATCAAATTTTCAGTCAAGAAATAGGTCCACCGACACACAAAATCTGTGTTAAACATTTAATGCCACAAAAATACTCTTCCTCCTCATATACTCATATATCCCACATTCATTATAAAAATATCATCGTTAATATATTATTAAAATAATATATTTAAATGAATTATTTTATCAGAAAAAGATAAAATATTAATTTTCAACAATTGTCACATTAAAAATTTTCTTCATCTATATCCACATAAAATCAATATTTTCCTCATCATATGAATCAATAATTAATTATTCACAAATAATATTACAGAATCACAATACTGGCAACCAGGCCGTTCCCAGGAAAGAGGGGGCTTTCCAATAAGAATTTCTCCTTACTGGCGCGCAATTAGGTGACCAAACCTCTCCTTAGACAGAACTTTCTAGACATTGCCAATAATGTTATCAAATAATATTATTCAGATAATATGAATTATTGCTTCGATAATGAAAAATACTGTGTAGTGACAATTATTGAAACAACAGTAATATAAAATATCAATGCAGCAATTATTGATTCAATAACATAAAATACTGAACAGTAATTACTGTAACCATTATTGAGTAGTGCCTTCTTACGTAAGAGTCAATAATTGGTGCAATACCGTGTGCTACTGTGCAACAACGCGTATTACTGTGTTTTAACCACCGGGTATTCCAACAGTATTAACGGTAACAACCACGCCGTTTTTTATAAACAACTTATACTTGTCGTTTTCTTCATCCAATCGCTTTCTGTTATGGGGCTCACAAAAGACTGCGCCGTCGTACGAATATTCCCCGACAGCAAGAATATTCCACGACCAAACGAATATTCCCCGACAACAATGAATATTTTATAACCACCTGTTTATTCGAAATATTTGCGCATTTTACCCATAACTTTCCACATTAATCAAATCAACCCTTACTATTTCAAAATAAAAAATAGAGGAAATTCCATTTTTATTAAAAAAAAATAATAATTCGGGGTCTTACAGGCACGATCTCCCTCGACCTGCTTCTTCGTCTGTCGTTGTCTCGATGCTGAGAATCAACGACAACCAATGCCTTCTTCGAGGCCACAGGAGTCCTGCTCCTCGATCTCCTCCTATTACGAGAACGATCCGTAGAAACATGCGCGGAATGCTCCGGCTCTTTACCGTCTCGCCGTGGCACCTCCTTATGCCTACTCCGCCTTTCAGACCAGACTTGGCTGGATGCTTCGTCCCTCAATTCTACCACCCGAAGCATTTGCTCGGCTATATCCTCTCTTTACTTCAATAGAACCTCCAAAGCTTTATCCGCTTCGTCTGCCATCTTCGCCAACTTGGCGACTTTATCCTCCTGACCACTCCTATGATAAGTCCTGGTCGGGGAGCGTTCCGTCTGTCTTTGATCATAATTCCGTTCCTTATCCGCACCGAAGACTAATCTTCGTCTGGCCCCACCATGGATCTTCGGACGGAGATCTCCTGAATTATGCTTGGAAGTCGTGCTCTCATGAGCAATTTTAGAAGGACCCAGACGATCCTTCACCGAAATACGAGGCAGTGATGAGCTAACAGCCATCGCTTGCCCCTCTGGTGTACCATCCCTACTTCTCATCATCTTCGGAAGTAGGTCAAATGATTGTGATTAAAAATTTCAATGACACCAGAACTCCGCCCTCCTTCAAGCGCCAATGTTAACGCCAAGATCTTCTGCTACGTCCCAATCACGTAAGACGTCCTGATCCTGCACAGTAAACACGATAAACACCACAAGCTTGACGGCTGTTCCGTCGGGGGATAGCTCAGGCGTGAGAATTAGTATGTGTTCACAAGGTTAACAATGGAGGAATGTAATGTCTAGTGTCTAAAGAGATAATAATCCTTGATCGTCTGTGTATGGGTGAGAGAATATGAATATATCTAAAGGTATGAGAACGTACCTGTTAGAGAAAGCTTCCTTGCTAGGTTATACTATCCCCGCATGGGTTACTGTGCCAACCACTACTACCTGACACCCCCTCTGATCTGATGGGCTCTGCCGACTGCATGTAGTTTATCTACTGCCTTTGGCCACTGTTTTCTACCGCCGGCCGGCTATGATCCCATCCACATTAATGCATAGCAGGCACTTTAGTCAACCGTCATGCTTTTTCATCATCACAAGTCAAAGATAGAGATATTAAAATATCTAATGGGTCGATCCATCGATCCGACCCGGTCTTATAGGATTAAAAGAAGCTGATACAGTGATTGGGCCCAACGAACCCCATGACTTAATTATAAAAGCCCAATGGATTAAATTAATAAAGCAGCCCAATTTAACCGGCCCAAGATAAGAGAAATATCATGACCCAACAAGAGAGAAGAAAGAGGAATAAAAGTTGGAGAAGAAAGAGAAATAAATAAATTTTTTATTAAATTTTATTTTTATCACGTGTCAGTCGTTTAACACATCTGTTTGTTTAGTTGGATTTTTTTAATGAGAGGGGCATAGTTTACTAAAAATTTGTTACATCAAGGGTACTTTTGAAAAAAAAAAGTTTAGGGTAGAAGTGAAATTTTGGAGTAAACATCAAGGACATTTTTGGACATTTATCCAAAAATTAAATACTACATTTTAAGTAAATTCTAATTCTTTTATATATATATATATATATATATATACAGAAAGGATCAAGAGTAGAATTTTTAAGTAGTAGAATGCCTTAAATAATAGAATTTTATCAAAACGACGTAGTTTTGATAAGACGCGGTGACATTTTTGTAAATACGCGGTGGCATGGTATTTACAAAAATGTCACCGCGTCTTATTAAAACTACGTCGTTTTGATAAAATTCTATTATTTAAGAGAGTTCTACTACTTAAGAGATCTACTCTTGATCCTGTCTATATATATATATATATATATATATATATATATATATATATATATATATATATATATATATATATATACAGAACGGATCAAGTAAGGGCTCCCTTACTTTGTTAAAATGCGGACTTTTTTTTTTTGGTTTTTTTTTTGGTTTTTTTTTAAACAACTAAAAAAAAATATTTAATATTTTATGGAACTGAAATTTTTTCATAATATAATGTTCTGGGCGTGTTTTGAATACCTATACCAAAAAGTGGTGGTACAGTCTGCCCAGACTGTACATACATATTTTGTTATACGTACCCAAATCACATCCAAAACACTGTATTATGAAAAAATTTCAGTTCCATAAAATATTAAATATTTTTTTTAGTTGTTTAAAAAAAAAACCAAAAAAAAAAGTCCGCATTTTAACAAAGTAAGGGAGCCCTCACCTGATCCTGACCCATATATATATATATATATATATATATATATATATATATATATATATATATATATATATATATATATATATAATAAAACAGAACCCATTTTGAATCTTTCATTTGACAAAGCACAAGAACGGTTCAGATTCATTCTAACTTAATTCTTCCAACTTAATCTAAAGGCGCATATTTCTTCCCGCCCAAATCAAATTCACTCATACACCATACTCTTTCTCATGTTCACACACAAAATTTTTCTCTCTCCTCTCTTCTTCACACACACAAACAAATAATAATAATAATTATTATTATTATTTTTATTATTATAATTATTATTATTATAATAATACTAATACTAATAATAATAGTAATAATAATAATAATATTATAATAGTACTAATAATTATTATTATAATAATAATTATTATTATAATATATATATCTATATAATAAAACAGAACCCATTTTGAATCTTTCATTTGACAAAGCACAAGAACGGTTCAGATTCATTCTAACTTAATTCTTCCAACTTAATCTAAAGGCTCATATTTCTTCCCACCCAAATCAAATTCACTAATACACCATACTCTTTCTCATGTTCACACACAAAATCTTTCTCTCTCCTCTCTTCTTCACACACACAAACAAATAATAATAATAATAATTATTATTATTTTTATTATTATAATTATTATTATTATAATAATACTAATACTAATAATAATAGTAATAATAATAATAATATTATAATAGTACTAATAATTATTATAATAATAATAATAATTATTATAATAATAATAATAATTATTATAATATATATATATATATATATAATAAAATAGAAATAATTTTGAATATTTCATTTGATAAACTACAAGAACGGTTCAGATTTCATCTCAATTCTTCCAACTTAATCTAAAGGCTCACATTTCATTTCACACTAAAAATTTCCGCCCAAATCAAATAACAATAATAATAACAATAATGATAATTATAATAATAATAATTATTATAATTATAATAATAGTAGTAGTAATAATAATAATAATAATATTAATATTAATATTAATAATACTAATAAAAATTATTATTATAATTATAATTATAATTATAATCATAATAGTACTAATAATAATAAATCTATATAATAAAACAGAACCCATTTGACAAAGCAGAAGGACGATTCAGATTCATTCTAACTTAATTATTTCAATTTAATCTAAAAGCACATATTTTTTCTTCCCGACCTAATCAAATTCACCCATACACCATACTCTCTCTCATGTTCACACATAAAATCTTTCTCTATCCTCTCTTCTTCACACACACAAATAAATAATAATAATAATAATTATTATTATTATTATTATTATTATAATTATTATTGTACTAATAATAATAAATATTATTATAATAGTACTAATAATAATAATAATAATTATTATTATTATTATTATTATAAAAATAATTATAATATTTATATAATAAAACAGAACCCATTTTGAATATTTTATTTGACAAACCACAAGAACGGTTCAGATTTCATCTCAATTCTTCCAACTTAATCTAAAGGCTCACATTTCATCTCACACTAAAAATTTCTGCCCAAATCAAATAACAATAATAATAACAATAATTATAATAATTATAATAATAATAAATATTATGATAGTAGTAGTAATAATAATAATAATTGTTATTATGGTGGTGTGGTGAATTATAAAAATTGTTATTGATGATTTTTAAGTTTTGTAAACAGGTTTAAATTTTTTGGATATCTATTTTTAAATAAAAATTATTTATTGTGGAGGTTTGGTGAATTATGATAATTGTTATGTCCGATTGTAAGTTATTTTAGGTTACAAAAAATCTTTAGGTAATGTAATATTTTTTGAATTTTAATCTAATTTTTCGTTACGTCGTGCCTTTAGGCACGGCCAATTACTAGTATATATATATAACACGCATGACCGCTAGTTATATTACTATTTCATTTTTTTATATATTTTTATTTAGTATTTCAAATTTTATAAAAATTTTATTTTATCTTTACATAATTTAAACGCAGTATGTGTCCATTGCTAGCATGTTATAAAGCCTTCTTGATTTGTTGATTTTGTGTTATATTTTTTTCCCATCTCTTTTGTCTCCACAACTTTAGATATATTATTATTTTAAGGCTTAAATATGAATTAGTACCCTAAACTATAGGCCATATTCCACTTCGGTGATCCACCTTTCAATTTTGTAAATTAGATTATTAAACTATCAATTTTTTCCAATTACACAAATTGAACACGCCACGTCATCAATTGCTGATGTGGCTATCTGAGTTGGACCTGGAACACGCCATGTGTAATAAAAATAAAATAAAATACGTTTTTTTAATTTTTTTAATAAAAAAATACAGTTTTTTATTTTTTTAATAAAAAAAAATAAAAAAATGAAGCTTTTTTATTTCTTTTTATTAAAAAAAATGCAGTTTTTTTTATTTTTTAATAAAAATAAAATAAAAAATGTTTTTTTTTATTTTTTTTAATAAAAAAGGCAGTTTTTTATTCTTTTTATTAAAAAATATGCAATTTTTTTTATTTTTTTAATAAAAATAAAATATAAAGAGTTTTTTATTTCTTTTTATAAAAAAATGCAGTTTTTTATTTTTTTAATAAAAATAAATAAAAAATATTTTTATATTTCTTTTTAATAAAAAAAATGCAGTTTTTTTTTATTTTTTAATAAAAAAAATATAAAGTGTTTTTTTATTTCTTTTTATAAAATATAAAGCGTTTTTCTTTTAATAAAAAGAAATAAAAAAATGTTTTTTATTTATTTTTATTAAAAAAATAAAAACAATATTTTTTTATAAAAAACGTTTTTTATTTTATTTTTATTAAAAAAATAAAAAAAAACTGCATTTTTTTAATAAAAAGAAATAAAAAAATGTTTTTTATTTTATTTTTATTTAAAAAATAAAAACTGCAATTTTTTTATAAAAAAATGTTTTTTATTTTATTTTTATTAAAAAAACTGCATTTTTTTATTAAAAAGAAATATAAAAATGTTTTTTATTTTATTTTTATTAAAAAAATAAAAACTGCATTTTTTTATAAAAAAACGTTTTTGATTTTATTTTTATTAAAAAAAAACTGCATTTTTTATTAAAAAGAAATATAAAAATATTTTTTATTTTATTTTTATTAAAAAAAATTATGTTTTTATTTTATTTTTATTAATAAAATTAAAAACTGCCTTTTTATTAAAAAAAAATAAAAAACATTTTTTATTTTATTTTTATTAAAAAAATATAAAAAAAACTGCATTTTTTTAATAAAAAGAAATAAAAAATCTGCATTTTTTATTTTTTTTATTAAAAAATAAAAAAACTGTATTTTTTTATTAAAAAAAATAAAAAACGTATTTTATTTTATTTTTATTACACATGGCGTGTTCCAGGTCCAACTCAGATAGCCACGTCAGCAATTGCTGACGTGGCGTGCTCAATTTGTGTAATTAGAAAAAATTGATAGTTTAATAACCTAATTGACAAAATTGAAAGGTGGATCACCGAAGTGAAATATGGCCTATAGTTTAGGGTACTAATTCATATTTAAGCCTTATTTTAATTTGTTTTCTTATTATTTTACTCATACAACTTTAGATATATTATTATTTTATCTCTTTTCATATTAAATTTGTTTTTAGTCTTTTAAAATTTATAAATTTTTTATTTTATCTTCATAATTTACACACGCAAATCAACTGTTAGTATATATTATTTGTATATCATTGAATATTGTCAGTATTTATTCATCATGTTAGTGAATTAGTTACCATTGTTATTTGTTTATATTTTATATTGTGACTAGCAATTGTATGTAGAACACATGTTTTTATGACTCTAGTTGTACTTTAATGATAATAATACATAGTTGTGCAGTATATAGTTGTATTATAACGACGGTTTTTTAGGTTATAACGACCGTTCGTCATAGGATAGAATATTAACCGTCGCCATAACTCAAAAAAATCGTCGTTATAGACAACTGTGTACTACACAGCTGATTATATTCATTTTTTTAATAATAATTATTATTATATTGGAGAATATATATATACATATTACACACTTTTATATTAAAACACAATTTATAGAATCATCTTGACAAATCATTAACGGATGGAATTAATCCTTTTTTTCTTATCAATGTAGTATTCCTATAACTTATGAAAAGTAACTGCAAAATGCTTGAGCTCGAAATTATTTGTAATAACTTTTAACTTTATTTGAAACTTTTGAGCCATGCATGCATGTTTTAATTACGTGTCTGCCTTTTCCAAAGTTGATGGGTAAGTGACAAATGGTCTATGATTCCTTTCATTATACTTTTTCATTTAATTATTTAAATATTTATTTAAAGACATAAATTATTTTTGGTGTCATCTCAATCCTTCCTACAATTAATTTTATTTTGTCATTAAGTTTAATGTTTGTAATGTTAAATATGTATTTTAAAAAATGGGTGAAATGTATAATTGATGGCATCTTTAATATACCTATTTTGACATTTTTATAAATTACAGGTATCATATTTTAAATTAAGAGCTCGTACTAAATATTCATAAAAAAGAAGAAGAGAGAGAGCATAATTTTGGAAAAAAAATGATTGGGGGAACAAATGTTCCCTACCATGCATGTTGGTCCCTGATTTGATCATGTGAAACTAGCAGTTTCAATGTTGGTTTCTTTGATCCCAAATTCAACAAATTATATATATATTTATATATATATATACACACATAATTCGGAACTTAATCTCACCCCTTATCTAGTTTACTTTGCTCACCCCTTTAGCGACGGACCGGACGACTATTCGGTCCGTCGCTAAAAACTAAGACGACAGTTTTATATATAGCGACAAACCGAATCGTCGTCCGGTCCGTCGCTAAAAGAGGATAAACAAGGTGAACTAAATAAGGGGTGAACTTAAGATCAGGACTATATATGAACGGACGGGAGCTATATAGATTGTTAGATATTCATATAAAAGATGAAAAATCTTTTTTTTATTCTTTTAGCTATGTATCAATCCCATATATATATATATGTATGTATGAACTCCTCCTCTTTAGGTTTTAAACATGCGACTAACTATTTATTTTTTGAAATTAATTTAAGACACATAATTATTATATTATAAATTATTTAAAAATATCATTAAATGTAAATTTATTAATTTCTAAAATTAAATAAATCTTTGAATTCAAAATACATCCAACTATTTTTTTTTTGAAAAAACAAATTGTTACGATATAGACTCAAATCTCTATATCCTCTTGAAAAGCTAACTATCCAACAGTGGAGGTCAAAGTCTATATTAACTATATTTTGACATCACATAGAAAAATATTAAATTTACAACAAAAAAATATTATTTTTACAATAAAAATGTCGCTATAAATTCTATAACAACGGTTTTCATTGTCACTATATATTTATAGAGATATTTTTATTATAAAAATAACAAAAAATATTGTGAATTTAATAATTTCATATCATATTGGTTAAGCTAAAAAGAAAGAGAAAAATAAAAACATAGCGGACGGTTGTGGTTGACGCAAAACGAATGTAACGTCAAAATACCCAATTCCGCGTAATCTAGCGACTTGTCAATTTCAAAGACCAGTAAATAAAAATTTAAAACTTTTTTTTTATATTTTATATTTTATATTTCCAATATCTTTTTTGTTTTCGTTCTTATTACATCACTATCTATCCTACGCGACTTGGGACACCGCCTCGGGTGTTCTTTTTTTATATACAATTTATCTCTTCAGTTCAAATATTCAACTCTTTTCTGCGTTTCATTGCAACTTCCCATTTCTTGTTGTTTCGTTATTTTCCTGGATCGGAAGAATTGAAGGAGAAAGAGAAAGTAGAGTTTAATAAGATCCATGGTGAAGGAGACTGAATACTATGATGTTCTTGGGGTTAGCCCCATCGCCACTGAAGCAGACATTAAAAAAGCTTATTACATTAAGGTATATATCACTCAACTTTTCTTTAAGTCTTTAAATTTGCGTTTTACTCTCATTTGATTACTTGGGTTTGTGATATGATGCGACTATAGTATCATCAACGTCTTAGACCGGAGCCGTTTTTAGGGTTTTAAAATTTAAAGTTAAATTGAAGCTAAGCCTTAGCAGATATTTAAATGTGTAGAAAATTAGGTATTATACATAATAATGTTAGCATACCATCACATAAAAAAAGATATTTTTTTTATGCATAGTATTTGAAAATAAAAAGAAAAGAAAAACAGGTGAAAAGCTTTCATTTTGATACAAAACCTGAACCTTTTTTCCCACATTCATAAGCTAGCTCTCCAAGGAGATGCCAAGGCCTATATAAACCCATACCAAATTATCTTTGCAACCAATGTGGGATTGTCTTTTATAGTTCAGTTTGGATTTCACATCTTATACACCCACCTTGAATAGCCGATATCCTCGTTGGCTCATTTACCCAACTATGACGTTTCACTCTAGCGACATTGACCTAACGCTCTGGCCTCTAGATAACCCTTCCTATTGGTCATCCCGTTTACATGTTCCGACCTGTAAGTACAAAAGTGATGCAAAACTTGCCCACTTTAAAACGTTAGTGTCCAAGAGTTGAGGCCAAACCTATATCAACCGCACAAATTATCTTGGCAACCGATGTGGACCATCTCTTACGGTTCAATTGGATTTTGCATTACATTTCATGTTTGAAAGTAAATACACAATTACTCTGTGATGATGGATGATCAACTTTGAAGCCAATTGAATTTTGCAGCCTCATAATTCTTTGAAACCAAATATAACTAAATGTCTTGGACAATATGATGCTTATTAGATTCACCCTCTACGCTATGCACAAGTAATCACCCTATAAAAATGGAACCTGAGGTGGAGGTGGGGATTGGGGAGGGGGAGTTGATGCCTAAGGATCCCATATCAATTGTTCTCCAGGTAGGACATGTGTTATGTCGTCAACAATATTTTCCTTTGTGCATACTTCGATGAATGCAGACCTATTAGTGATTTTATTTATTTAGTTTTTCCTTGTCTTATAAGTTTCCTTTACTCTCCTTTTAATTGTGTTTTTCGATTGAGTATTGATACAATTTTGAACATGATTGCAAAAATTTTGATTTATAATCTCTACCTCAATGGGTTTGTCCTTCAGGGAAATACTTAATAGCAGTGCACTCAATATATGGAGTTCCTTTACTTTTTGATAATTTAAACCTGATCTTTAACCTTAACTCCTTGCATTTTAATTTTTGTTTATTGACAAATCTTGTAGTTATCTCTTTGTGTTCATGTATAATGTTATTTCCTTGCATGCCATCTTGATAAGTATCAAGGACAAGTCGATGCTTTATTTTTCATTTTTCTGACGCATTATTTTTGTGGGTTGCAGGCACGAAAAGTTCATCCAGATAAAAACCCAAATGATCCTCTTGCTGCACAAAATTTTCAGGCAAGTGTAAAATTTCATTTTTTTATAATTTATAAATCTATTGATTTTATTGTTAAATTTTCTTCATCATTTTTTTGGGGGTAATAGTAATACTCTTCTCACAAGTAATTTTTCTAGTTCCCGCAATGGCCCAAGTTCGAATTCTATCTGGATCCGGCACTTTATTGTTTGCCCCAAGAGTAGTCGGATCATCTTGGACCATCACAAGCCCATCCAAAAATCATTACAATATATCGGTTGTCGTTGAGACTAAACAATCGATCAACCCCGAAAAATGCATGATGTTAGAGGTGGCTCTAACATGTTCTAGACGCGGCTTCCCCTGGCCATACAATGTAGCACATATTGTCCCACAACACTTTGTTTCCATACCTGGCCAGGTTTTGTTCTGTTTTCCATTGAATGGTCTGAGCACAAAACATGATCCACTGTGGCAGTGTCCCAGGAGTATCTGTATCATCTTGGTCCACCAGTAGTTCACCCCAAAGTAATGCAAGTTGTTAGTACTCTTAGTAGTAATAGATTGAAGACCTTATTTACGATTCAGTATGTCTTACATGTTCTGATGTGATATTGGGAGTTAATTTACACCACAAGTACTCCTATTACGTGAATGTGAGACCCACTCCATTCTCATGTTGTGAATATAATATTTCATGTTCCCCCATTTTTTCTTTTCTTTTTGAGTACTCTTATTTGTTGTTTATAACTTAAAAGTTACAATCGTACTTGCATAAGAAAAGGATACAGCAAGAACTAAGGATTACATAGCTAGAATAAAATATTAATCTTAACTCTTAACTTTTCATTCATTCATTGGTTTTGCTGTATTAAAAGTTTCCTCTAAAAAATTAGGGCTTCTGTTGGCTTTACTGAATAGGTCTCTGTCCCATTTATGGATATATACGTACACAGATTGAATGAATTGATCTTGACATGTGATATAGTCCTTAAGGAATAAGAGAGCAATGGACACGTCTGTTGTCTTTGAGTGCCTGGATCTGGTTTACATGTTTGTCAAAATTGTTGTGAGATTCTCTTCTTTATTACTATCTCCTTTTGTTATACATACTTATATCATATCTATATATAAAAAGTTCTGTTCTTTTGAGTTCAGGTTTTGGGAGAGGCTTATCAAGTGCTGAGTGATCCCGCACAAAGGCAAGCCTATGATGCTTATGGGAAATCAGGAATCTCAACGTCAGTTATTTTTTTTCTTCTTTTTCCAATTCAAAATGATTAAAATTTATAGTCTTAGGGAATTAGGGTCCTCAAGTAGTATATATTCAAACTGTACATGGAAATTTTTTATTCAGATACTTAGTTGAGCGACAATTTAATCTTATATAGATATGCATAATTTCTCTTCTTTTCAGTGAGGCGATCATTGATCCTGCTGCTATTTTTGCTATGCTTTTTGGGAGTGAGCTGTTTGAAGATTACATTGGACAACTTGCCATGGCATCAATGGCTTCGCTGGATATCTTCACAGAAGGCGAACAGTTTGATGCTAAAAAGTTGCAAGAGAAAATGAGGGTATAAGTTTTGGTAAACCCTATTGAGTATATTATTCTATATGAATAAAGCCTTTTTTTAAAAACATAAAAAATGTATAAAACTTCTTGTTAGTGAACGCATATTATTGTGCTCTTGTAGTAGGTTTGGAGTTGTGACTAGTAAAAGTTTCAAAATTTTGAATACTCTCTACTGTATAACATCTTCAAGTTCTTGAATCCCACCCATCATGTGTATTCTTATCTCAATCCTGTAGATTTATATATTGGAAGCCAGAAATTGATTGTTTTGTCGCACGAAGTGTTATTTTCTAATATCTCTTCTATTACTGTTCTGTGCTGTCCTGCTCATGTTAATTTGGGCACACTGAATATGCACTATTGACATTATTTCATTTGCTAGCCATTAGCCAATGTGGAGATTTGGCATCTTTAAATGATTCTCATGGACATCTGTGATAACACAAAAAGGTAAAACAAAAAAATTTAGGTTCCATAAGCACTCAAAAGTATTGTGGATTCATAGATGGAAAATTTTGTAGATCTACTCCAGACATTGTGCCTCTTATGCTGAGGCGTCAGTAAATCTTATCTTATACTCACTATGTCTAGCAAAGAATGTCCCAAGTTTTTAGGTGTCTTCGGCATGGATCTTATGACGTGTTGAAAACATATTTATAATATGCACTTTATCTTATCTTTACCACACTATGACATAAAATATTTGAGAATGTAAGTGTATTAACAATGTAATGTATTGTTATGTTTTTGGCATGTTTTAAAATTCGCATTATCTATGTGTTGTCCACATAGAGGGTGTGTTGAGATTCAAAGTTCCACATTGGACAAATAAGGTCTAGGTACTCTATAGATAACTTGAAGGGGCCTCTCCAAGTTTTAACTTGTATGCTTCAACATGGTATTAGAGTCAAGTCGCATTCATCATGTGCAAGCCATTTACATATTTAGGCCCACATTAGTTGCGTTACCCTTCTTTTCATTGTCCACAGTCCACCTAGGGGGCGTTTGGGATTCAAAATCCAATCATCCACTCAACTTTGGTCAAACAAAACTTTTGTACTCATTATACAACTTGAAGAGACCTCTCACTTACTGTCAAATGGCTTTAAGTTGAATGCTTCAACACACCTAAAAAATTAGGACTTCAATTGCTATTTATTTTTGATAAAAGAAGTATCACCTAATCATGTCCATTGGGACTAAAATACACACACATTATACAGAGATATACATCCTTTTTTGGATCATTGAATCATCTGAATGAAACTTAGACCTGCAATCAATGCCTTAATGATGTTCTGAGAGATCGGAGGGCTTATAAATGGCATTTTCCTTTTGCATCATCTTTTCGTCTTGGCCTGTGTTTGGGAAAATTCCTTTATGTGACGTTTGACATTCATTAATTTTAGTGTATTTTAAGCACCTTGCAACTCCTACAAGTTTCTTAAAACATCTGGCTGAATGTATATGTGCTATGAAAGAATACTGCAAGTCTGCACTATATGCTATGTTGTAGTCAAGCTAAATATTGATAAATTATTTTTGTGGAAATGTAGACATAATCGACACTTGTGGCCTTAGATAGATTTGTGGACAGAAATTTAACTTCATATAATATCAAAAATTCATTCTTAACAGTTTTTCCTGCAAATTTTGATTATCTGATTTTGCAAGTTCTTTTTTACTACAGGTTGTCCAAAAGGAAAGAGAAGAGAAGCTTGCTGAGATACTTAAGGATCGACTCAACCTTTATGTGCAAGGAAATAAAGTAGATTTTGTTAGAGATGCTGAAGCAGAAGTATCAAGGCTCTCCAATGCTGGTCAGATTTCATATAGAACTTTCTTAATTCATAATTCGTTCTCTTATATAGTTCAATCTGCAGTCCTAGTAGAGGCAACTAGGGTAGAGTTCTTGCATGAATTAATGTAGGGTATAATTTGGTGAATTGGATTAAGCTGTCTGCTCTTAGTTTTTGGGTGGCAGAGTTTAATTGTGTTATTTTCAAGTTTATGGTGGTATGAGATGGAAGAAAGGTTTATCAATGAAGAGGGTTTATATTTGAGATGATAAAGTGTTCGGTACCAGAAATTTTAGAAACAAGTGTATTTGAATTTTCTGGTAAGCAGTAAGCTAGAGTGATGCAGCCGTAAGTACAAGAGGGTATATTGTTCATATCGAAGTCCAAGTTTATTGGAGGGGAACATATTGAAAATCCTCAAATAGGGTGAAAAAATAGTGTAGAAGAACTCAGAGAGCTGGCACAATATTATAATGTAGAAACATATGATGGAAGACTTACAAACATTAAAATCCCCTTAACTTGTCTATAGCACCAAACAGTTTGTGGTACATTGTCCATAAATAACGTCTCTGCTTCAGAGCCCCTGAACAGTTTAGCAACATTATCTTTCATATGTTACTTTTGGATCATGTAATTTACCAATATTGCTGCTAGTTGAACAATCTGCTCCTATGTAACAATTGTGAGAAGGTGTACGTCCCAACAATACCGATTTCTTGCTGAACTCTCTTAGCATTACTTCACATAGTATCTTTCCCACTGCTAATTGATGCAGTACGGGCAATCCACACTTCTTAAGTATGATAATAATTATATACATGCCGAGTGTATAATGATCTTCCTGTCTACAACAAATTAATTTGAACACTCAAAAGGTGTTCAACACCAATGAGGGGTTACAATACTATTAAGGTTAGCCGAATAATTTCCTCCAAGTCGAACCATATTTTGTTCTTGGAGGAAAGTTTTTTTTCCCTTTTTATTTTTTGCATTCATTAAGCGATATTAAGACTGACATTGATCATGGTTCAGAAATATCTTGGTAAATTCAAAAGTAAGGTGCTTCCAAGAATGAATTTGAACCCTTGATTATTATGTTTTACTTTGTCGTCTATATTGCTGCAAAGCAAAAAATGCTCTATTAGTCTTTCTAATTAACATCTTTCCCACTTTCCACAGCGTATGGTGTTGATATGTTGAATACAATTGGCTATATATATGCAAGACAGTCAGCTAAAGAACTTGGGAAGAAGGCGATCTATTTGGGCGTGCCATTTGTTGCCGAGTGGTTTAGAAACAAAGGACACTTCATTAAATCTCAAGTAACAGCAGCAACAGGTTAGCGTATAGTGCTGACTTCAATCAAATCTACACTGTATATATGTGGCCATAGTTAAATTCATGTGTTCATCTTAACTATATTCAAGCATTATCATTTTGATGTGTAGTTGTTATTGAACTACGTGCTCTCTCAGCCTATCAGGTATGTGGGTCCGAGAAAGAGCTGTAACTATGAAATTTCCATCTCTGTGAGGGGTATGCGTGGTTGTTCTTTGTTCACCATAGGCAACAGGGTCAACACGGCTATGAACCCCAGTCACCAACTGTTTTGACCTTAATGTTATGGCAATGCATTGTTGGTGCATGCCGTCAGCAATGGCTCTTGTATTCGTATCGTCTCTTGTAATGCATGCTTGCCTTGAATTAAACTAAATTTTATTTAAACAATCTTACTGTTCTATTTTCCAAACAACTGAAAGCAAAAATCTCCTGAAACCAGCTATAGCCTAAATGACAAACTTCTTTGTAACATTTCTACAACCTGGACTGAACAATACATGAATACATGGAAGTGATATTTTGTTCTTTGGTTGCATGGTTGTTGTTAGAGTATATATCATTCTTACATTGAATATCTTGAGAAAATATGTCTAGTATATAATGACTTGGGCCAATTCTTCTCATAGCCAATTGGTTTTGAGTTAGAGAGTTTGATATCTTTATATAATAGACTTTGAGTCCATTTTATAAATCTAACATAGTATTAGAGCTTGGTTCATTGGTACTGTAGAAGACCACTGTTCATCAGTAACGTAGCAAATTACTATTCACCGGCATTGTAGCAGAGCATTGTTCACTGGCGCGTGGGACCTCCTCTGCCGGCGCGATAAGTTCCAGAGTGCTTACCTCTCATCTTCATCAATTCTTTGTTAAATATGGCTTTTAACATGGTATCAAAGCGGGCTATCCTTGGCCTAATTAAACATTCTTCTTGGCCTAATTAACCCGCTTGCAGTTCATTTCTTAAGGGTCAAAGTTACCAATTTCTGAACTAGTATCACTTATCAATTGGGCCAATAGTTGCCCGTGGTTTACTAGATTTCTTTTGGGCTTGTCGTGTGACTAGCTTCTTCTGAGCTTGCTTATCTTGTGTCTTCATATTCATCAAGTCCACGTGCAACCCTCAATACAGTTTACACATGGGGGGAGTGATCTAGTATATATTTTGTCCCACATTGAATATCTTGAGAAAATATGTCTAGTATATAATGATTTGGGTCAACTCTTCTCATAGCCAATTGGTTTTGAGTTAGAGAGTTTGATGTTTTTATATACTAAACTTTGGGCCCACTTTATAAATCTAACTGTTATTTATATTAATGTATTTGTTTCACAATAATTTGTTGCTGAAGTTAGTAACAGCTGTAGGGTTTTGCGAACTGGTATGATGTTTAAAGAAGCTTCTTTTTTGTTGGCCGTCATAGGTGCAATTGCGTTGATACAGCTTCAAGAGGACATGAAACGGCACCTCAGCGCAGAAGGAAACTACACCGAGGAAGAACTTGAAGAATACATGCAGTCTCACAAGAAGTTGATGATTGATTCCCTTTGGAAGCTTAATGTAGCTGATATTGAAGCCACTCTTTCCCACGTTTGTCATATGGTTGTTTACACTCCCCCAGCCTTCTTTTTTTTTTTGGGTGTTTGTAATGGGCTAGCTCTGTGTTGCCTATATGGTATATCTAATCTTGTGTTACGGTTCTGTATTTATGTTCTGTTTCAGGTTCTTCAAGACAGCAATGTGAAAAAAGAGGAACTCCGTGCACGAGCTAAGGGATTAAAAACTCTGGGTAAAATATTTCAGGTACTCTTTCTAGGTCGATATTATTAATATTCTGGTTATTTTGTTTTTTTTCCACCGAGTACCTGATACTTTTAAAACAATGTCATGGAGTATAGAGGGTCAAAGCCAATGGCAATGAAAGTGAAAATGCACAGAGCAGTAATACCCATAAACTGAATGGAAATGAATCAAGTTATAATACTGGTTCTCCAAGTGGTTCACCAAAATCTTCAAGTCCCAAAGAGACATCTTACACTGCATTCACTTCACAGGTACCCTTATTGACTTTTTTCTTAAGTTTATATTTTCTTTTGTTGCTTCTGTCTGCTCCCAGAAGCTCATGATATTTAGAAATAATGAATGTGTTGCATTAAGACTTGAGGCTTTCAAATTTATTATTAATTCGGCTAAAAGCCACAAACACAAGGCTTAATATCAATAATAGCCAAGCATTGAATAGATAAAAATGATAGGTTACATCACTTTATACAGGACAATAAGAAAACCCTAAACTTAACGACCAAGTAAATCCCAGGCAATCTTATTAAATATGGAAACAAACAAAAAAGGTGATTCTGACCTATCAGGTTAACCAATGGACGCTCCTTATGGAATGTACCACCTATCGGGATTGTTTTGAGGACCTTCATCAGCCATACATGGACTGGCCTCAGAAGCCTTTGGTTAACAGAATTTCTAATGGCAAAGATGCGCCGCTTGCCTCCTCCTTCCACAGCAGCACATAGTCGTCCATCGAGATCTAACCCACACTCTAGAAGGTCTTCAAGACTCATCATGCGGGACGCGACATTGTCCTCATACTCGTCCGTGTCCTCGTCAGAGGACTCTTATTCACATCAAAGGCGTAACGGACTCTGAAAGGCCAAAGCACTCCCTGTGTGAAGTCTATCAAACTCATCCAGGTTAGAGTAGATAAATAACCGTACGCAGCCAACTCAAATAAAGCACAAGGAAGGATACTACGGAGTTTCTTTCCAAACAACTTGTTGACAAAAGAAAATGCGCACTGGGGAAGGATTTCCATGTAGGATCCCATCTAATCCCTTGTTCAAGGGGAATGGATGAGATGGTTCCCAGATAACGCTCACAGATAACTGGCAACTTCTCAACGAGGTCATCTAGATATTGCTCCACGTCATCCATGGAAAGACAAGGAGACATAATATAATAGAAGAAAAGGTCGAACTATCTACCTTCTTCGCCAGCTTCACAATTCAAACTCTAGAGTGTTCTACTTAATACCTAAAATATAAATAATTACATCACTTTTGTCTTTAAATAATAAAATGCAATTTTTATTAACAATCTTAAATAATTTCTTTGTCTCATCCGCGTCAGTTTCATCATTCAACCTTTTTATCGTGCATCTCTCTCGTTAAAGAACAAGCTATTAAGTCCGTCTTTATTATCTCTATCGAAGTGTATTTTGGTACATGTCACTCTTTCTTACTAGTTTTTTTTCTCTGTCCAAACTACCTAGATGGTTTTTCTACCAATTTGTCACATATAGGTTCAACTGCTCCAATAACGTAGATATGTTTCTTGCTATTTTTTTTCCTTTCTGAACTAATAAATCATCTTAGCTCTGCATGATATGCATCAACTACAAGTACTTCTTTTTGCAGAAACCATGAAGTGTTAAAAATGACTATTTCATGAGCTGTATGATGGACACTTGCATCATAGTTAAGTAGAAAATGATTCGAGTTTGAGGAATTAATATTTTTACTAGATACAAAGAAGTTTTTATTAGAGAAAGATGCATAGGAGGATTAAGAACTAAAACTGAAAATACTAAGTTTTGAATGAAGGACATCCGTCCAGGATTCAATATCTATGGATGTTTGAGATATCCCTCCCCAGGTGCTCCCAAAGAAGTCGACAAAATAATGGAATTTGACTAATATTCAAGCATAGGCCTTAAAAAATTTCATAACCATTGTAGGGTCAGCAATCTTGTCGTTCGTACCCTGCTAAAACTATAAAACCTCTATCATGCAGTATAACACTTATTTGTATGAAAGTAAAATTTCATTGACCTGCAAGACATCTTACAAGCAATTTTTAAAAATGTGAATGTATATACTTAAATATAACAAGTTTAATTTTTTTATGCTATTTTCAGTAGTTATTGCCAAAATGTATAAAAAGATAAAGTAGGTGTACCTTGTTGTGGAAGTGAGATTATATTTTGTTTACCTCTATGAATCAATTACTGATTATGAGAGAGAGACTGAAGGGGGAAAATAACAAACACACACAAACAAAATAGTAAAAGAAAAAGAAAAGAGAAGTTGTTACAAAATTGCATTAATAGAACGGCATCTTTCTGGAGTATTGCAACCCAATATGAATGTATAGTGCAATGATTTTTTTTTCTTTTATTCCAAGCGTGGATTGAATTTCTGAAGTGCTTCCATTCATAGTTATCACAAATATTGTTTCATGTTGATAAGAAAATAATAATAATAAGCAAAATGGCCATTGTTAATATACTTGCAATTAACAGTACTATAAATAAAAATACATTTAGGAATTTTTTTATGGTAATCTATGATAGGGGTGTTCAACCGGTTTTTACCGGACCGAACCGGACCGGTACCGAACTGCTTGATATTTATACCGAACCGGCCGGTTCGGACCGGTCCGGCTCGTCCAAAAACCGAAAAAAACGATTTTTTTGCACACCCCTAATCTATGATAGTAAGGGCAAAATATTATAAATAAGAATGACATTAGAAAAGTAATGACTACATAGAAAGAAATAGCACTATAGCAGTCTTTTTGTTTCTTATACATTTTGGACATTTCATGAAAGGCATAGCAAGTTTTCCAAATCTTCACATTCTTACAGAGCAAGTATTCCAGGAATCGCAAATAAGATACTGATAAAGAGAGAAAAATGATTAATTTGAGCTTGTTCGAGTTTTGTGTTTGAGGTCTTTATATTTAGTTGGTAGTTCAATCGAAGAGCGGGGACAAGCAGGCAACAAGAATCCAGGACTAAAGAAATTCAACAAGTCATAACAAATTAGACTTCTCTTATAGCTAACCAACTTGCCTATCATGCTTTATGGATTGCTGTTAGTTATTTTTACTGTACTTGTGCTTGTTTAGTGTCTACATTATGAATGGAAGAAATGTGTTGATTAACATTTTATACTTTCAAAATTTGTATATTTTTACTTCTTCGTTCTCCTGTTTCCGTGCGTTAACTTGTATACAATTGGAACCTTTAGAGCCCCTACGTGGAGGCTCCCCAATTTGCAGGCGTGCAACTTAATTTGAACTTCCCAATGCCAATGGCACCACCTGGTGCACATAGACATTCATAAACATGGAGCAGTTTGGACAACTTTGAAGAATTCAAACCATAGTGGCTGTTGTAAGTATCACTATTAAGGGGTGTAGGAGAGTTGCGTTTATTTTTGTTGGCAGTGTTTGCGTTGGGTGTTTGCCTTGTGTGAGGAAAGCCCATGCCATCCCCCAGTTGGGTAGGTATGGTGTAATATATATGGATGGAAAAACAAGATTTTTATACCGCTAGAGGGGATAGAGAATTATTTAAGGTAGTAGTGTTGGTCATCCCTAGTTGGCCTAGGTTGGCTGTCTTGTAGAATTTGTTTATTCCATTTTTATGGGAGTGTTGTTCTACCCAATTTCCTTTGCAGTTGTACATTTTTATTATTGGGAAATTTTATGTAATGTTAAATTGCTTGGTTTGACAAACAAAAGTTGGATCTTACTACAATACTACCCAAAGTAGAAGACCATGATCTATCTTATATTATTGTAGTAAGTTCCAATTACAATATTATTAGGCTGGCTTGGCTGTGTAATATACTAACGATTAACTCATCCCATCATGAAAATAATGGAAAATCACTTTTATTAATTTTTTTTAGCATTTTTCTTCACATATTTTGAATTGCATACACAAGTTTGTGCAAGAAATACTGAAAGCAATTCACTGGTTGATTCATTTCATTTGTCGATGACACCTTCCTTTGCAATTTATATAACGTTGGAAGCAATTTATTTATTTATTATTTTTAAATAATGTTAGAGTGAATTTGCTTGCTTGTAAATCTCCAAAAGTGTTTTTTGGATTGGATAAAGAACTCCTAAATGCTTTAATCCACTTGCTTTCTGGTCCCAAGATTGAGAAGCTTGTAATTTTACAAGTTTTGGGTACTTCTTAAGCAATTGTACTGGTGTACTCTCTATACCCCCTCCCCCAAGGTCAAATTGTATATGATCCAACCTGATGGCTTGACCTTGTGGGCACAGAGTACGACCTGCTAGTCCCGCTAATATGAAATGTCATCCTCTCGTAGACCTTACCAATTAGACTCCATTTTTTTTGGAACTTCGAGGGAAATGGGTAGCACGAAGTTAACTTTGTTCAATTGATCAGTGTCAACATGCAGGTCGGGAAGTGATTTCTATATGCGTGTTGGTTAATTGACCAATTTACTATAAAGTTAACGTCATGGTAATCGGATCCGTTTAAGAGGGATGTCAAGTTTCAAAATAAATGAATTTTATTATCAACAAGTTTGTAATATTAATAAGATATTGTCCATTTTTATAATTGCTCTGATGATATTTAAGCACAACATTTTTGTTCCTATAATTGAGTTAATTGATTGAATTGTTGTGCAGTCTAGCCGATTGACGTATTTTCTGATTACACTTTAGAGAATGACTTGAGAAACTTTTCTCATATTTTACATGTTTTTTATGTTGGTAATGATGTTGTTACAAAAGTCATTTATGTTGGACCGGAGTCTTATTGAGAGAAGGAATTTTATTTTTGGTATGAATATTATTTTAGAAGCCTCTTATTTTGATTAGGAAGAGGAGATTTCTGAGTTACTATATAAATAGAGTATTATGTTGAGTTGTTGAAGCGTAAAACACAACTAAAAGCTAGTAACATTTAGAGATATTGAGAGATAAGCTTGTCACACATGATAATAGGATAGGTTTGGCAGAGACTCTTGGTGGATCAAACACGAGATATTGAATAAGGTGACTCGTATTGGTTAATGCTCAAAAGGGTATGTTTAAAGTTCGAGGGAGCTTGGTGCCGATGCGAATAAAAAGATTACGCGAGAGATTGTTGGGGTACCGTCTCACATCGAAACATAAAAAAAAATTGAGGACATATATGTTTTAATAGATCATAAACCAATAACTTTTAAGATCAAGATGTAATATATATATATATGCCGAATATTCTTAACAATTTCATGTGCATCCAAAATCTATACCTATGTGCCAAACAATTTCGTATAGGGTTGATTAATTTTTTCCGAAGATTACGAGAATGAGTGATGCATCTTGGTGGCATATACCATGTTTTTTTTTTATTTTAATCCATTTTTGATTTTTTTGATGTGTACAAATGTAGATTTATAGCAACGTTAGACATGGTATAAAAGCATCCAACCTTGGTTGACTATCTAGATAATGATATATAAATGACAACTAATCTATTAAGTATAATTAAATTGATGGTTTTTATGGTCAACTGGTTTTCTAGAATAATGATCAGTATTTGTGACACACATTTTGTGTGTTCAATACAAATAAATAAATAAATAAATTTTAAATCAAAATTGTAAAATATTAGTTAAAAAATATAGCTGTAAACGGACGAATATATATATATATATAGAAAATGGATCAGGTCCGGACCTCCCGGACGGGAGAAAATCCGGACTCGAATTTTTTTTTTTTTGTAGACCAACTAAAAACAAAATTTTTTTTTATGGAACTGAAATTTTTCAATAATACAGTGTTTTGGGTGTGTTTTTAATACCTACACCAACCAATGTATGTACAGTCTGCCCAGACTGTACAGACATGTTTTGTTATAGGCATCCAAATCACTCCCAAAACACTGTATAATGTAAAAATTCCAATTCCAAATTTTTTTTTTAGTTGTTTCAAAAAAAAAAGAAAAAAAAAGAGGTCCGAATTTTAACAAAATCCGGGAGTCCGGACCTGATCCGGACTCTATATATATATATATATATATATATATATATGAGAATGATTCGTAACTAAAGTTGGATGGGAACCTTATCCATCCAATTATGATCCAGACATCCAGCTGTTTATTTTAAGATCTAAAGGTTGATAAAACTACCATCCGCACAAATAATTGTGCGAAGCCTGTCCCACTTAATACTCCCATTCGCATAATAGTTGTGCAAATAATTTTGGTCATTCGCATAACTATTGAACTTGAATGGTTTATTAGGCTCCGCACAACTGTTGTACAGATGGTAGTTTCATTAGTCTTTGGATCATTAGAATTGAAAGTTGAATCACAATTGAATGGATATAATTTTCATCCAACTTTAATTATGAATCAATCCTCATATATCTATCTAATAAAATACAAATGATTTTGAATTTCCCGCTCATTCAATAAATCATCTGGGCCGTCCAAAGTTTGAGATAAATCCCACCGTCCATACATCTATCTAATAAAATACATCTATCTATCTAATCTATCTAATAATGATTTTGAATTTCCCGCTCACTTAATAAATCATTTGGGTTGTTCTAAATTTGAGATAAATCTCACTGTCCATACAGTGTCGGAGACACGGGACCCAGCTAGTATATATATATAAAATGAAAAAACCCGCGGCCCTTCTAGCTCCTCAATTATAATTTTATTTATTTATTTTAATAAATAATGTTTGGGGAAATATGGTTGCTTGTGCATCTCAAAAAGTCGTTGTGGGTAAAGAAGTCTTAATCAAATGGTTTAGTTAGAAGGTCGTGTGGGAATTTTGTACTACTACTTTTCCATGTTTCGGAATTGGTGAAGGTGGCAGGTTGACAGGGTCAAATGGTACTACTATAATATGAGTGGTGCTAGAGACATAAATTATTTTATAAATATTTTATAAACTGCTGATGTGACATACTCCACGTCAACCTATTGATCAATAAATTGTTTAATATAGTCTTCGGTCCCACACAAACTACTGATGTGGAGAATACCACATCAACAATTTATAAAATATTTATAAAATAATTTTTGCCTCTAGCATTATTCCTATAATATTATGTATGATCAGAACGATCTCTATTTAATTAATTGATTGACGTATTTTTTGATGGAAAATCACACACACATATAGACGAGATTAAAATTTAAAAATTTACGTTTGTTATTATTAGTAATAACGAATTACATCCGTTACTATTAATAATGGACAACGATATTATTTTTAGAGATATCTGTTATTATTAGTAGGTGATTACATCTATCAACTGTTACTATTAGTTGCGGACGTAATCTGTCATCCACACTAATAGTAGTGTGTTAATTTTTCAGTTCTAATCTCGATTGTTGGTTCATATATTAAACGATAAATATTATGTATGCTCATTTTTAATTCATGTTAAATACATATTATGAATTATTCTCATATATATATATATATATATATATATATATATATATATATATATATATATAACGAAATTTAATTACGTGAACGTAAAAATCTATGTAATAACATAGAATAAAATTATTTTTAATTCCTACTTCTCATATATACAAACATACGTCACATATTTTGTCATATATACCTTTGAGAATGACTTGATCGATTAGAAAAGTTCAGCAACCTTTCTCATATTTTACATGTTTTTGTATGTTTCGTAATGATTTTGTTTCAAAAGTCATGAATTTCATGTGCATCCAAAATCTATTCGGATGTGCCAAAGAATTTCATAGATTAGCACAATGAGTGATACACCTTGGTAGCATACACCATGCTTGTTTATTTTCCTCCAATTTTGATTTTTTATGATGTGTATAAATAGGGAAATATTAATCGAACTCAGTCAAGTCGAGTATTAAATTGTTTATGTTTCATTTATAGAATTTGTCGAGTCTAAAATATAGTTTGATTGGGGTACGTTTAGACCTCGAATCGAGTTCAGACAATTTAAACTTTTCGAGAGAATATGATCCGAGTGTCTGTCAATAGAAAAGTACAATTTGAAAATAGTAAGAGTAATTTATCAAATTTTAAAATCTATTTATATTTAAATCATTTATACTTTGAGTCGAGCATAAATTGAACTTTTAACCGAATAAATATAAATTAAATTTGAACCGTTTGATTTATTTTACAACCTTATTCGACATTGCATATAGAATAGAAGCATGCATCCCGGCCATTGTTTGACAGTTTTAGTTGGTTGACTATCTAGATGATGGTAAAAATAACAATTTATATATTTAAGTAAAATAATTAAATTGAAGAATTGTAGGGTCTGTTTTGGTCAACTGGCTTTATAAATAATAATGATAAAACTCATACCTTTTGATTTTATCTACTAACTTAAAAAAACAAATACTAATTTTGTTTTAATTATAAGATCAAAATTGACTTTCAAACGTTAATATCAAAATTTTTCAAACTCAAAATTGTTACGAATTCACCCTAAATTCCTCCTACTTTCACCCTTTGCTCTTTCCCAGGGTGTTAATACTTTTTAAGAGTTAGGAGCTGTTTGTTTAAGTTTGAATGGTTGAATCGGTCAGCCATCAAATTCAATTGTCTTTACCTAATTCTGACACCATGACTCCATGATGACGAATCATTTGAAAATCAAACTACCTAAAAATCACATTATAAAATTATTGCATCAGTGTATCGACGGTAAAAATTATCGTGATAAGATTTATAACCACGATTTTTATATAAAAAAATTATATAAAAATATCAGTTTCTAAAAATCAATTTATCTTATACTACTGAAGAAAAGTTTTTCTTTTTGGCAATTGTTAATAAGTTAAAGAAAAAAGTTAAAATTATAAAGCATCATAATATGCTGACATTGTTTGAACGAAAAATGAAAATGAGTTGTACTTTAATTTATACAAACAGAGGGGTAGATATGAAATTATGAGAAATTCTAAAGGACAATAATGTCATTTATGGAGTGATTTTATTTTTCCAATTTTGAGTAATCTATATAAAAAGGTTGAAAAGTAAAAAGCTTATATTTCAATTTTCTTAAATTACTTAATACTCCCAAATTAAGTAAAATGATTATTGTTTTTAGGTGAGATGAAAGAATGTTACCTAACCTACCCCAACTTAATCAAGATAATTAGACCTGGTAAACGGGCAAAAAGCCTGCGGGTCGGGCCGGTTCGTTCGTCAAAAAGCGAGCTTTAGATTGTATTTTTTTGGCTCACAGAAATTCAGACTTTTTTGACCCGGCCCGACCAGACCCGTTCAATTTAAGTCCAAAAATATATAAAAAATAGGCATAAAACACCCTCGGCCCGACCTGTCCGCGAAAACCGAGTTTTGAGCTTGCATTTTTGGCCCGCCAAAACTCGAGCCGTTAGAAGCCCGGCCCGGCCCGGCCCGACCCGTTTGACAAGTGTAAAGATTAATCTACATTATTGTAAAATGCTAAATGTTAAAAAAAAACTCTAATTAACTATATATTTAACCATTAATTTTTTTTCATAGCAATCAAAGACTCTAATGTAGTATTTATTAAGAAAATTTAATTATAAATTTTTTTGACAAAGCCATAAAATAAGAAAGTAATTCTTATTGACAAATGAATCTAATTACAAAAATATTAGAAATCTAACCGTAATTATAAACGATTTTCAAATCTAATAGTAATTAAACACTTTAATCTAATATGTTTATTAAATATAAATATAATAGAATCAAAATATTATAATACAATATATTTAATAAAAATATCTAATACTAACTAAACACTAAAATCTACTATATATACAAAATATAAAATAATAAAAAATTTATGAGTACAGATATTGCGAAAATTTTATATGTAGAAGTCTTTTTATTTTTATACTTTTATTTTACTATCAATTTAATTTCGTCAAATATTTATTAAAATACATATTATTTTCTAAAATTTATATATAATAATACCTTAATTTTCCACTTACAATTACTCCACTTAAATATGGTAACAGTTACATGTGACACAAATTAGACACAAAAATGTAAAGACATTTGATGTGGGAAGATCCATTACCCAATAATTTAGGCCACAAAAAGGGATAAGGAATGGATATTCGTCATCCGCCATTATTTTCCTGGTAATATTTATTTATTTTATTGTTTTGATGAAAACTGAAAATTATAAGAAACCATTTTGACTGATTGGGACAAAGTATTGGGAGGAAGAAGAGGAAGAGGTGAAAAAGAAAGGTGAAGGTGACTAGGTGACAGTGGAAATCAAATCTCCATGTTAAAATAAAGAAAGGAGGTGGAAAAAAACTTGGGATTTAGGAAGAAAGGAAAACTGGGAGTTAAAGCGTAAAACAGCAAATACCCAGCTACCCAATTAGTAAAATTTTGTCCCCAGATCTTCAGTCCCCTCACATTCAATTCATACATATGCATATACATATATAGTTATATATACAGAAATACAGAAACCCCATATGCCCATTTCTCTACAAGACAAAGGAGAGGAAAAAAAGCCTTTTTTTCTTCTCCCGAATCTTTCTTCATCATCATCGTCGGTTGTCTTATGTCGTTAGTATTTTTCATCCATTAATTAATTGTGGGTATTCTGAGTTTGTGAGATCTGGATCTTCCCTTTTATTCATTCCCGTCACAAATTAAGTTACAGGTGGGCTGAGTGAAGAAGAAGATTGAAGGGTAAAAATGGAGGGGGAGAAGAAATCTGGGGGTGTATCTGATATGGGTGCGTGGGCTATGAACGTTATTAGTTCTGTGGGAATTATCATGGCCAATAAGCAGCTTATGTCCTCCAATGGCTATGGTTTCACCTATGGTTAGTCTCTCTCTCTCTCTAATGGATCTCATTTTATTTACTTCTTTTTGAATTGTTGCATCTTTTGCATGAGATTTTGTTTCTGGATCGGAATTAATTACATGTTCATTTTATTGTTAAATCTAGCTTTTCTCAGCTCTCTGATTCAATTATGCTTATTTTTGGAGTTCACCCCTGGATGACGGGGGGAAAATGATTATATTTTGAACTTTGTGCTGAAATAGAGTAATAAGAAACCTAATCAAGGTTTAATTTGCACCATCAGATGGGGTTCTGTATGGCAGATGCAACAGTCCTTGTTTATTGATATATCTGGAGACTAAATCATTAAGTGCTAGTTCACGAATAAGTACAAATATATACTGACACCTATTTCTTTGATATTAGTGATCCTTCCTCTTTTGGTACAGAGTATATTCTTTCTTCTCCTTAAATGATATGTTCCCTTTTTGGTAATGCTCTAGTAATGATTGAACTGTTTTATTTTCTTTGTTTGGAGGCGAGATTGTGCTTACTTGAATAACTTATTCAAATTCGCAGCTGGGATCTGGTTCTTCTCGGTCATTTCACTAGCTCAACCCAATCTTACTTGCAAGAATTTAGGATCTATAGAATACCTGCTATTCTGGAATACAGAAGGGGTGTTTTTGTGTTCTGTCTTGTTAGTTGCAGTTAAGAGCCCGAGCTATTTGATTTGTGCATTATTAAAGGTTTCCTTCTTATCATCATTAAGTCTTATCCTGCCGATATTGATGGTGGTTGTGAAAATAGATAAACTTTAATAGCTGAGGTCCCGATTCCCAATTCACATTTTATCGTTTGTTCTTCCCTGAAAGAGTTTTAACTATTTTCTTACCCATAAAAGGTATGCAGATTAAAATAATTCATTCCCCTTCCGCAATCAGTGAAGTTACTAAGCTTCCAATACTCTTGAGACTTCAACATTCTAAAGGTTAGTTTTTGGAATGTGGAACATTTTCGGTAGAGATTACAGAAAAGGTGTTGACACATGGCCCAGAATGCATTATGCTAATGGTAAAAAAAATATATTACATAACTGGAATGTGTTGCTTTAGATGCAAAAGTGATATCCTTGAAGCAGAGATGATTAATTGAATATGAGTATATGGCATCATCAAAGTTTAACTATTCGGATGTATATTCACAAGTTAATCAATGGTGGCTTTTGCGTTTCGTATGAGGCTGTTCATTTGAGAGGTGGTAGGGTGCTTGGTTTCTAGTGAATGGACGAATATGTGGTGAGCTATGAAGAAACACTAGAATGTTTTAAGAAACTCAGAAAAATTCAGTTTTCTATTTGGGAGAGTTAGGCCAAAAGGATTAGTTTCTTTCTGGTACAAATACTGATTTTTGAATATATGGTTGATGATAATTATATACTAGTGACCACTGATGCTTTTGAGTGTAGTGGCAGATCTTTATCTATTTAGTGCTTTCAGGATTGGAATAAGAGCCTGTGGATACTTCTTAATTCCTGTAAGTTCCATGCTCAAGGGGTCCTGAGGTTATCTCCCTCAATAGTTGACTGATCGAGCTGAGATTGTCTTGTAGAGGTTCTCGTTTTAGATTGACATGTAGGGTTTAATCTTAATAAGAGAGATGTACCATCTAAGGACACTCAGAAGACAATGTCAACTTTTTTAAGGCTGCATGTTGTAAATGGTTTTCAACCTTAACTTGTGATAATTTAAGTAGAAGGTTATGATTTTTTCTAATTGGTTCTTGCATGTGCTATGCACTAGCAAACTGGTTTATATCCTTTTCTGTTGTGCTAGCTATTATGAGGAGTTCATGGGTGGAATACATTATATAATGCCACAGTCTATGCTAGAGTTTTTTTGGCAGTGTTGAAGGTAAATATAGGAAAAGGTTTCGTTGAAAGACGTCTCAGTTTTAGGCTCAAATCCTAAAAGAGTGCATTGCATTTGCTTTTATTTAGTAATAATTTGACCATCATTTCCGTGTGTACTTTCATTTTTAGCAAACTTTGACGTGTAGGTACATATCCTCTCATCTTTCTATAAAATTTTCTGACCCGAGGATTCTACTTAATATTTCACCTTATTTTTTTCTCCAGCGACGACATTAACCGGGTGCCACTTTTTGGTAACTGCACTGGTTGGAGCAGTGTCAAATGCTACGGGGCTGTCTGCCTCAAAGCATGTTCCCCTGTGGGAGCTCCTCTGGTTTTCAGTTGTTGCCAACATGTCCATCACGGGAATGAACTTCAGTCTCATGCTTAATTCTGTTGGATTTTACCAAGTATGAATTCTACTAAAGTTCTCTACTAGCATTCTTGACATTGAATTATATGCTTGTTTATAGAATAACGTTATTAATTATGCAAGGGAATTCAGTGTTTCTCGATGATGAGGATCACTTGCACATCAAGAACTATCCCTAGACGTGGAGATAACCCTATATCCAGGCCACACAGTATAATTTTTTATAGGTTATTAATTTAGCATGTGTGTAGAGTATGGTGATGATTTTAGCAACTTACACTGGTGTTCCCCAAGCACACACTTCTGTATTTTTGTTCCATCGTAGTGTTATAAAAACCTTAATGACGGGGATGCAGATGACTTGACTTTTTCCACAGATGCTTATTTTTTATTTTATTGTACTCGTATTTTTTATTGACTTTTATTTTAAATACCTTTGAAATCAGCTGATTATATTACTGTTTTGGTGTAGATCTCAAAACTGAGCATGATTCCAGTGGTCTGCATTATGGAATGGATTATTCATAATAAAAATTACACAAAGGAAGTTAAAATGGCAGTTGTGGTGGTTGTAATAGGGGTGGGCGTTTGCACAGTGACTGATGTCAAAGTTAATGCCAAAGGCTTTATATGTGCTTGTGTAGCAGTTCTGTCAACATCATTGCAACAAATTGTGAGTATACGTGTAATTTCTCCCCTTATTGTTCTCTAATTATATTGAGTACAACCGAGTTTTCAAAGCATGGATACTTTATATGTCCTGCCTACGAGTATCAGGTACATATCAAATAAAGATATGCATTACATACATTTGTACCCATATTAGATAAAGAGTGTAAACTGAAAATTGAAAAAACAAGTTCTAATTCTTCATGTGTTTGGTATACGTCTTGGATATGACATCTATATGGTGGAATATATGTTCAATACTACTGTACATAAAACTTTGTAAGCTTTTTATACTATTGTTTGTATGAATAATGTCTGGGGTTGTTTTGAAATCAAAATAGATATAGTTAGTATTGAAGGTCGATTGGTTAGCTCATTTACTGGATGTTTCTATGCTCAATCTCTTTGTCGCTACTAAGTGCTAACCCAAGTCAACCCCTGATGAATAAAAACTTATATTACACGTGAGTATATGCTTGCATAATCTCTTACATTTTCAGCAAGTTAAATACTTGAATCAGACAACTAATCTATTCTTAACCAATCCCCCCTTTATTTATTGTCTTAATCTTATAGTTTGTTGTTTTGATGTAGCAATATCGTGTAGTACCTTAGCATTGCCATGTGCCTTGTATATAATTGAAAACCAGAATTCTCATTGTAAAAGAAAAGACACCAGCTCATGGGCTTGTAAGATAGGAGAATTGTGTACTATAATGCTTAAGAGTTATATCTAATCTTGGATGGTTTTTATTTCTCTTGGGATTGCACTTTTACCCCCATGATTCAAGCTTTACATAATAGTTTGGCTGTTTTATAGAGGAGAGAGGGAGGGGCTGTTGAACGTTCTTCATTATCAAGATGGATCTTTTATTTTATTGTAGCTTGTGCTGTTAAGTTCAATTAATAAAGGATTATTAGGTCCAAAAATTATGTTCTGAAACTTGAATTCATGACACGAGGAATCTTTATTGTTGTACATCATTCTGAAACTAGTTAGCAAACCACTCCATGTACTTCATTCCATTTCCTTCATATTCTTAATTTCCCTTAGCAACAGGTATTCACTCACCTTATGCTAATTATCCCAAGTAAGTTGCATAGTTTTCAGGATTTTTTTGTTTGTTTCCGGGCCCAGATTTCTGATTGGACAATATTTGTTGACGCAGTCTATAGGTTCCTTGCAGAAGAAATACTCAATTGGATCTTTCGAACTATTGAGCAAGACGGCCCCAATTCAAGCAGTCTCGCTCTTATTATTTGGTCCCTTCGTTGACTACTCTCTTAGTGGAAATTTTATACTGTACTACAACGTCTCTTATGGTTTCATCGTAAGCCCTCTCTTAATAATCTTACTCTCAGACATCCATTTTCTGTTTCTATAAATTTATGTGTAATGGTGGAGTAATTTTTTTAAACACTTGTTGCAGTTCTTTTTACTCCTGTCGTGCACCCTAGCAGTCTTCTGCAACGTAAGTCAGTACCTCTGCATTGGGCGCTTCTCAGCAGTTTCCTTCCAGGTTTTAGGTCACATGAAAACAGTATGCGTCCTCACTTTGGGGTGGCTACTATTTGATTCCGAGCTGACTTTCAAGAACATCATGGGAATGGTTATTGCAATTGTTGGCATGGTAATATATAGTTGGGCAGTTGAGCTTGAAAAGCAGTCCAACGCCAACGGGAAGATCACTTCGCACGTAAAAAACAGCTTGACAGAAGAGGAATTTAGACTATTGAAGGAGGGAGTGGACCACACCCCTCTAAAAGATTTGGATCTAGTGCAGTCTAAGGTGTAAGTTGACATCTTGTAGTAGCATGTTTGTGTCATATTTTTTCATCTATCTATAGTTTTGTCCAAGTTATGCTGCTGCCCATACCTCATCAAAACCATAGAATTACAGTCATTTGTTATTCAAAATTTGTTCTTAAACTATTTCATCTCTTGTGAAAGCAAAAAGCAGTTTGAAAATGAAGTTGTGGTTGTTGGTGATGGATTTCTTCACGATGTATGTATATCATTCTGGTGTACCATCTTGTATTTAGTGTTGAATTTCCAGTATGTCATATATATCTTTGCGGCCACTTTGATGCCTTGATTTACCCAGTACCTTTCTTTGTTAGCACTGCAAAAGTGACCAGTATCATGTTCTTAAATTTAGAACATGGCTAAGAACACACACACACACACACACATATATATATATAGAATTAAGTGCAAGGGATATATTATTATATAGAAATAAAAAAAATAAAAAAATGGATGGCTATAGCCTATAGCCTGCAGGAGCAGGAGCTGGAAGATCGATATGATCCATGTGTGTTGTTGAGTAGTCGAAGAAGAGAGCGAAAGAGATGAATGTCTGTCGCAAGCTATTCTGAGTGCTCCTTTATACGAATATCCATACTCTTCCCCTGTTAGCCTAAGCAACTTCTCCAACAATGGGATTTACTTCCATTTCAAACTCCACCTCATCATCTTTACTCTCATCCCCACCCCCTACAACCACCCGAACGAACGTGCCCTTTCCTCACCCACCCGCCCTGCTCCGCTACTACTGGAAACCTCCTCTTTCCGCACCACATTACCCACCTTCCCCATAATTTTCATCTTATTATAGTATATTATTCTCTGGATCTCTCTCTAATTTCCCTTGTGCTTTTAATGTTGAGCTGGAGATCGAATTCTCTCTTGCATGTGATGATGATGCACAACAAATATATAAATAGTGATTGTAAATATTAATTGTTCTCATAAACTCCTCCTATATATAATAATATTATTGTGAGAATTATATATAACTCCATAATTAATATCCCTCTAATAGATGAGAATTATGTATTATATTTTCATATGTTATATTATATCTATATAATAAAATACAAATGATTTTGAATCTCCCGTTCACTCAATAAATCATTTGGGCCGTTCAAAATTTGAGATAAATCCCACCGTCCATATAGTGCCGGAGACACGGGACCCAGCTAGTATATAGATATTGATGGACGATATAGATCAGAAGGTGTAAGAGAATAAAAATAATAATAGACAATATGGGACATGTTAGTAATATTACCATTGAAGCCAATTAGGACGGTGGAAATTATGGTCATTCTCATAAATATTAATCTCATTAAAAAACATTTAAAATTTTAAATGAGAATTGAACTTGAGGCTTAAAATTTCAATCATAATTATTAGACTAGAATATTAAAAATATTATTTATATAATTCATATATGATAATTAAATTCAATTGACTTTAATTACTATACAAATTCAATTTTCGTACTATAATAATAAAAATACGGCCCACATTACATGTCTGCCCGTTACCGACCTATTTAAATAAATTAATGGATTTTAACTAAAATTTAAATATAAAGAATAAAAATATTTATTTCTATCTATTCTCCACGAAGTTTGAAGTTTGAGCATCAACTGAATAATTGGGTGCAGTAGCCTATTAGTGGTATTTGTAAGCCGGGACTGGAGGCGGAGCATCGGTGGTAGGATCAGAATCTCATAACAATGGCATCTGCGGAGGCGGAAATTGATGAAATGGATTCTCTGTTTGAAGGGATGGTCCTCTTTGATCCTTCTCAAGTCACAGCAGTACCAAATGAACAACCTAATCCAACCACTGATGATAATGATGTTGATGATGAAGCTTTGAAGCAAAATCATCAATCCGATTCCATTCTCTCCCCTCCAAGTCCGGTCGCTGAATCATCATCGTCATCGTCGTCGCTGGTATCTCAACCCCTTGACGAAAACCTCTTCTCCGATCTTACTCTCATCACCCCACCCCTTCAAACCCTAGAACAACCACCATCAGATCCCTCTCCAACTATCACTGATACTGCTACTACTACAACTACAACTACAACTACAACTACAACTAGTAACAAATCCATATCTCGCCAAATTTCCACTACTAGAAAGAAGAAGAGAGCCGCTAGTTTGCGGATCGGTTACAAAAAAGATGACTTTGATACGGATCCTCAGCCTCAATCCTCTCCCCTACCACCGGAAGAAATTATATCAAGTATAATTCAAAATTCCCCTCAACAAGTAGCAGATACAACAGCAGCAACTGGAATTAAAATTGAAATTGATTTGGTTCAAAATAATGATGTACAAGAGCCTGCTGCTGAAGCTATTCAAGAAGAAGATCCGAGCAATAGTTCAATTGAGCTGAGATTTGATCAAGTAAGGATCACTATCTCTGAAAATCTCAAGAGTGCTCGAGAATTGGCGGCTTCTATATCCGCCACTCGGAAGGAAAGCATTAGGAGGAGAAGGAATGCTGCGGAGAATTTAAGCCTGGCATCTACTAGGTACAGGGAACTGGAGAAGGAGTTGGAGGAGGCATGCGAGGCTGAGGATTTCGAGACTGCAGATAGGCTCAGTGAGAACCTGGCTTCTGCTGATTCGGAGAAGGAACTCTTGGCGGTTGCACTTAGAGATGCAGACGTGGAGTGTGATGCGGTTGATTCTAAGATGCAGCAAGTTCTTGACCTCCAAATCGCAGCTGAGGAGGAATGTGCATCTTTGCTGCAAGGTTTTGCTTTGGTGAGTACTCACAGAATCTTTCTGCAGATTTTGCTATCTAAATGGAGGTATATTAGTCTGATGTGGGAACTAATGAACGAATACAATAGTTGCTGCATTATGTTGATTTATGTACTGTTTAGCATTGATTGGCAGTCTTTGGATGCATAACGACAGCGCAACTGAAATTATTAGCTCATTTTTTGGATTTTGGCTTTTAGATTTGTATGACAATGTTAACATTCTTGATTGGATGGACTGACTTTCGCAAAAAAAATTATAGATAGATCTCATTTGAAGAATTGTTGTTGAGCTACTTTGCAAAAAAGTATTGTTACTGGGCTTAATTGAGTATCTTTGTTTTTTTTTATATTGACGGAATTTATAATATGATTGGTGAAGCTCAAGCCTCAACATAAAAAAGGTAATTAAAAAAAAATCTTTTATCTATGATCAAATAATGCGTTTTCTCATTTTCTGTCAAAAAATAACAATGGGCTGCGCAGTGGGATTTCCCTGCCCTTCCAAAGGAGAAAAGAGAACAAAACCCAAAAAAATAAAGAAGAAAAAGAAAGTTATGTAGTGTTATATAAGAATAAGTGGTTTTCCATTTTTAGTTATATATTTAAAGCAATATTCAGTGTGTGCCTTCCTTGTGAAATATTGAGTTAAAATATTGAATGGTGTGAAACACTTGACTCTTTGAAGATCAATGATTGATGTAAGATCAACAAACAGTTGCCAAGAGTTACTTAAATTGGAGCTAATAAAAGATCAGACTGAATTTGAGCCTAGTAATATTTTTTTATCCATCACAATATAATATTCTGAAATCAAATTCATTTGCGGATCTTGTGAACCAGCTAGCTTGAATCACTTTGTGCATATAGAAAATAACGTTAGGTGTACTTTATGACGAATATTTTCATATTTGTCTTCTGAATATTATCATGAAAGGTTTAAGCATTTTCCAAATTAACATTGATCAAATCTATTTTTGTGTTCTAAAAGCCGTCTAGATTCTAGAACAGTCGGACTTTCTTACAGCTATATTCCACACTGCAGATTCTCCTTTATCAAAATTTTAGTACAAAAAGAAGTCGGATTTCTGAGCTTATGTTCTTGCTGTTAGGATGCTGCAAACAATGCAGAATTGGTCCTGAAGAATGCAGAAGTAATGTCTTCAAAAGAAACGAGCAATTGGCTTTCAACAGTTGAAGCGGCAGAGATCAAAAGGATGGAACTCGATATTGAATCACATTTAGTTAATGAAGCACGACTGGTTTTAAATGATTCTGTTGAGCATGTAGTTGAGGATGATAGGAGGGAAAGAGAACTTCTTTGTAAGAAGAAAGAAGTATTGACAGATGAATTGGAAAAACTACTTGCTTTAGTGAAACAAAAGGAAGCAGAAATAGCAGAAAATGAATCTAGTATTGAAGATGTTGAGAAAAGGATTGCTGATGCAGTCTCAAGCTTTCAGGAGGTGCAGTCAAGCATCAGTACGAAGTATAATAATCTCCAGTCTGGGCTTTCGCAAATGGAGGTACAAAATGAAGCATTGTCTAGAAAAAAGAAGGAAATCGATGACTTCCTCTCTCAGGAAGAAGGCAGGGGGAAGAAGATTCAGGAACTTGCCAAGACCTCTGCGGATGAAGCAAACATGTACCACAAAGTTGCTGGTCTGCGAACGAGTCTGGTACAATTCATTTTGAGATCTAGGGAATATAAAGTGGCACTTGCTAAGACAGGGGACAAACTTACTGAAGATGTGCAAATGTTTAAACAGGAGATTTCAAATGCAAGAGCTTCTCTTCAGGTTAGTTCTGCTTGATTGCTTCCCAACCTTATTGTCAGCATTCCTATTTCTTCTCTAAAGTCTTGTTCATTTTCTTTCTTTTGTTGGGTCCATATATCTTTACTTTAGAAAAGGATTATGCTCATTAAGTCTCCGTTAGTGAAGTTCTTGGTTCACATTGTTTCTTCGTTCAAATACTGTGAGATCTACTAGGTTGATTCGGGCGTAGTTCTTTCCTTGATATGAATGCATTGTGTATTATAGTCTTGGTTACCTAGTCCATCGATTAGGACACTGACCCCATATAATATGCCAATTGAGATATTTTCAACTGCTAAATTCCGAGGATTGACAAGGTCAAAACTCACTTGTCAGTGCATTTTCAAAATGTATTGCTTAGAATAACTGTCTAACATTCTGAAATGGACTTGTCAGAAATCCGGTATGGAACCATTGTTAAAATTATTTGCCTTAGGGATTATTAACCCTAAGGGCCTGGCTTTCATTGTTTAACTGGGCATTTTTGTGTTTGGTGAGGTCATTGGCGTATATTTCTTTTTCTTTTATACTTTGATTGCCCTAGTTTGGAAACATAACTGTTATGCAACCTATAATCTTCTTGCATTCCCTAAGGGCCTGGCTTTCATGGTTTAATTAGGCATTTCATGTTTGGTGAGGTCATTGGCGTATCTTTCTTTTTCTTTTATACTTTGATTGTCCTAGTTTGGAAACATAACTGTTATGAAATCTATAATCTTCTTTTTCTCTCGATGCAAGTACTCACTTTGTGGTAGCGTCCTATAAATAAATAATTTTTTGTTGAAAACTACCCTTTTACTATATTAACCGGCCTTTGAAGTGTCAAAAGTGTTTTCATAGTGAATGAGAAAGGTTGTGCTGGGAAGGGAAGTACGAGTGTCTGTAGAAATGATGAGAGCAGGTCAAAGGAAGGTATCCCAAAAGTTCCAGTTCACATGCTTGAAGAAATTCACAAATGGTGGGAAAAAACCCCAAGGGATTGCTCAAGTGGTAGTGGGCATTTGATAAGTACCTCTAGTAGGTACAAGTCAATGAAGTAATGGGTTCAAAACTCCATAGAGGCGCTTTGGGGCCAGGGGTTCCCAGGCACGTGTGAAGAGTGTGGCTGTGGGAGCCTCTGCAAGAAATATGATGGGCAGAAGGATGGTGTCAAAAACAGTGCATTCCTTTGCATAGAAGGGATCATGAAAGGTAGATGGTGGGAAAGCTACGGACTTGGGCAAAGGAAAGATTGGGATTGCTTGAATATTATGGTTCCAGATCCTAGTTTGAATTATCAAGATGATCCAAATGGCTGGTTTAGGTATTGTGGGCTAGTGCTTTTCTGCCGAATAGTGTTAACTTGGAAAGGGGAGATTTTGAATAGTTAGGCCCTGGAGCAAGGGGGCAATCGAATTGTAAAAGCTCTGGTGTTAGCAGATAGATACTTTTTTTGACCTTCTATTCCTCAACTTTCTGAAAAACTCTCCAAACAAATGAGTTGGCAAGCACAGATGAGCTTACTGCTAAATTAACTTAAATGTCTCCAGTTAAACCAAAATCAACTTGACATTTATTAATATGAAATTGAATCCACGTTTTTCTTCAAAACAGAACTGACTACTAAGATTTGCAAATTAACTAGCTCTTCTATAATATAAGTTCAAACACAGACTTTGCATGCTATTGTATTTAATATTTCAGGGAACAAAGGTCTGGATTTTTCGTTTCTCTAATCAGAAATACATAGTTTTGTAGCCCTGTAAAATTTTACTGGAAGCGGCAGCACATACGTATCCAGGCAACAGTTAAAATGCTATCATTCTGAAAAAATTTCCAAGTTGCGCTCCTGCTAATTACATGTGACGGCAGATTTGCCGATAAAATTGTGTAAAACTAGAAATTCTATACTCTAGGACTCCATCATTATTATGATGAACCTATTAAATGAAACTCTCTTATTTTTATACTAATCAAAATTACTGTAGCACAATATTTATGAACTCATTTTCTCTTTCCTCGCTGTGTTTAGGAGTTATCTTCAACAAAAACAAGCATCCAACAGGAAATTGAATCCTTTAAGCAGAGGCTTCTCTTCATTGACAAAAGAGTTCCAGAGCTAGAAGCAGAAAAGAAAGTTGCTGCTAGTGTGAGAAATTTCAAGGAAGCAGCACGGATAGCTGCTGAGGCGAAGGCACTATATGTTGAAAAGGAAGGTTTGCAGATTAAAATGGAGAGCGCCTTGTCAGAGTTTGGGAAGCTTGACGAAGAGATTTCAGACACTGTTAATAGATTACAGGACATTGAAGTACAGCTTTTATCCAAGGAAAAGGAACTGGCAATGACTAGATTCCAGATGCTTCTGCTAATTGCTGGTGCTGCCTCGTCTGAAAGGTCGGCTGCTTTAGAATTAGACGATCTCAAAGAAGCTGACATCCTACTTGGTGAGGCTGAAGTTGCGGAATCTGAAGCAATAAAACTTCAGTCAACTTACAATTTCAAGGACGAAGAGTTTGAAAATCTTCAAAAACACTTTATATCCATGGAACTTGTGTCCAATCTTGGTGGGGAGAAGCTGGTCGAGTTAGTAGCATCAACTCATATTTCTGCACCGTGAAATAAATAAGATAGGAGAGAAATGATAGTTGCCAGGTTCAAATTTGATCGGCAGGGCCTACGTGAAGCAACAAGATACCTCACAGGGAATGACGCTGGACTAGGAACAACATTAGTTGTTGAAAGAAAATGGGGATGTCATTTCCTGTTGCTCTCTCTCTCTCTGTGATTCTTTAAATATACAACAACCGTGTGATCCTTTTAGATCATCATATCTTGTGCAATTTATGTTCTTCATTAAAAAAATAACGCCCACCGTGGGGCTCGAACCAACGACCACAATGTTAAAGAGCCTTGCGCTCTACCAACTTAGCTAGCCGGGCGTGATTGGCACTTAAACTGGACGGCCATTGTCCTTCTTTTCTGCTCAACAGTTTTTATTTTTAGGATGAAGGAAGGGAGAGGAAATAAAAATGCGGTGTTTTTTTAGGAGATGAAAAAAGAGAGAAATAAAACTTGAGCGTGCGTTTGAATCGAAGGATTCAATGTCAAAATGAAAATAAATGTGTTTTGACTACTTTTTATGACGAAAAATAAAATTTATTCTATTTCTTTAATTTTATTCAAATAGCCATGGTATCAATTATACTAACAAGATTATTTAAGTAGCGTTTGGTTCACGTAATATTCATGTAATGTAATAGGTAGTATGATATTTTTCTATTTAATAATAACCTATTCTGATGGATATATGAATTTAAGAATTTTTTTTAGTACGTGTGTATTAACTAATTACAGTATACTTGTCACATGAATAATAAAAATTATATGTATATACACAACTGTATAATATATAATCGAGTGAACTGTTGATATAGCCTAATAGACCACGTAGGGGATGAGAATTTAAGAAAATATTAAAATTTAATAGGAATTCCCTTTTTGTACAGAAGTTGCAACAAAAGTGTTGGCTACAGTACTACTTTTGTACAGTATATGAAATATAAGTAGTATTTCCGCTTTGTACTTGCTAGCATGAGTTGAGAAATAACGTGGGCTTTTATCCACACACCTTTTGGGCCTGAGGTTCAACCTTTTTCCATTTCACCTGAGGATTATATTAACTCATTTATTATGTCAACTAGTTGGGAATTTTTACAAGTCCACAAATAAATAGTGTAAAAAAAGTAGTATTATGGAAGATATTTTATGAGAAATGATTATTTTTACAAGTCCACATAATTCAAATTTTTTATATATATATTTTTTAATTTAAATTTTTTATTCTTTTCTTTCCTATTTAAAACTCAGATCGTTAAGAGTCCAAATATTAATTGTCTAAGCTTATGGAGTAGTTACCTCTAATAGTGGCACGCGCTGACGCGCTCATGCCAACAAATCCAGACACACCCCACTCCCAGCGGCCAGCAGGATGGATTTTCACACGTACACATGAAGAAGAAGAAGAAAAGCTCCAAAGGATGAAGCTCCCTCCATAATCCCCTTTTCCCCAAATCCTAGAATTACACAAAAATTACAAAAAGGAGTATAAGACCATACAGCTTTCTCTCTCTTATCTCTCATCTTTATTTTTTTCTTTTTCTTTTTTCGCTTTTGTCTTTCTTTATCTTTGATTAGAATCTTTTTTATTCAGATCTCTGTATTTCTCTCTCTACTAAATCTATAAACTGTCAGTTTCTAGTGAAGGGCTTGTTATATATTAATAATACTAATAGAATATAATTCTGGAGGGGTATAAATTTGGGAAAGCAAATGAAAACACAGAGACAAACGAGTTCCAAAGCACATTTTCCATAAAATTATTCACTTTGATGGAACAGCACTGAGAAATTATAAAGTAAAAGGAGTATATATAAGAGCAAGCAGAAAAAGAGAAGAAGGAAAGCTTATTCGATAGGAGTTCAGTTCCTGCTGGTAATAATGGGGTCGGAGCAGAACAGATTTCCCCAGCAACTTCCACCAGCTCCACGGGTATGCTTTTTCATTTTCAGATCTGTTTTTGATATTACATCCTCTTACATTTGTTCTTTATCTTCCCAATTTGGGATTATTTTTTTGGATATAGAATTCCTTAGCATACGCAAAAGCTGCAGGGCCATTGTTTCCTATTTCTGTGTTTTAAAAAAAAACTTTTATCATTTATTGTTTGATGTATCTTGGCAATAATCACACCCACGTAGTCCAATATATAGTAATTGTTGTAGCTGTGCCTTTCTGTGTTATGGCGTCTGTTACTGGAGATTTACAATTGTTTTTTGGGGTCAGATCTGTTATAGGGAAGTTAGAAATGGAGATATATGGTGTGTGAGAGAGAGAAAGGGAGAGTACATTCCTCTCTCACCCACTGAACATTTTCCTTTTAAATCTGGGCTGATTAAGATTTTCTTTAGAAATGGGGTATACTCTTTTGCTAGATCTGAATTTAGGTGGGGGTTTCTGTAGCTTTATGAGATTCATAGCATTTTGTTTTACTTTGCTTTAAATTTATATTATGAAATTAGTGTTTGTTGACCAGCTCAGATCTGCTTGACTTGCTTATCACTTGGGTAGTTGAGATAATTAGAAGCTGGGATCTGTTGCCCAAACTTGACCCAGCAATGGCAATACTAGGTTGGATTTGATTTTTAATTTTGAGAAAAAAATGTATATCCATTAAATATTTATTTTTATGGTGACTTGTCATTGACTTTATTGCTTTCCCATAAATTGATTTGCTTATTAAATGCATATATGAGTGTGTTGTTCTGTTTTAATGTCAATATCCATATACATGTAAAACTGAATGTGACTGGTCAAATTGTTTTATCCATCTCTGTCAAGCTATTGATTTCATCTTAAATGGAGAAACATAAAATATTTAACGGCACAATATATCTTTGAGATTGGTTAACAATTTATAGTTCTTCAACTCTACATGTTTTGATTCTGGGAAAATTTTGTGCAACAATTTTGACTAGATTCATAAGTATATTTTACTCTCTTCAGTTATTTTCTTCTGTGCAAAAATTTTCTTTTCTTAAAGTATCGTATTTTTAAATAAAGACAATTCCTTCTTATATGCCCATTGGCTCTACTGCTACTCCGTCCCATATAGGAAGCATCGGGGTCTTAGATCTAATTGCAGTTTGTTGAAGTTTATTTTATTTCCTTAAATTATTGCTAGTAATAGTAAATTTCATCACTCCTGAATTAGCAAATAAAAGTATGTTTCATACCTCCACTTAGTCTCACACTTTCACCCAAGCTTCATCCTAGTGATGGATAAATTATTTTCCTCTATCTATCTCTCTCATACTGTGGATTTTGGTAGAAAATATTGACATAATAGTACTATTTGTGGTGATGGGGAAAATGATAGATGAACTTTTAATACTATTACGGACAGGTTTAGAATACTAATCTGTACTTAACATCCTTGTATTCATCATATAATCTGATACTAAATGTATTAGGCTCTTACTATGTGAATCATGGTCAAATTATATCATTGTTAAAGGATATTAGTCTTTTCCAATAAAGAATCAGCGCCCAAATTATAGTAGGCGTCTTCCAATTACACTACTATTATACTTTAAATCTGTGAATTCCATTCTTCTTCCTCAGCCAATGAACAATGACCGTGCTTTGCTTGCTAGGAAGTACATTTAGTTTATTGTGTGATTTCCCACTATATGTATATTATTCTTGTTTTTAATCTTAGTGATGGGAACAAATTACGATGTGATCGGTAGCCTTATCCTGATGATGTAATTATTTTGCTCCGGATAAGAGCTATGTGGTTCAATTATCAAATATCATTTCATAGTCATCCCCATTGTGACATAGGTTATTGTAAGTTTTAATGCTTGTGTTAGAAAATATATATTATTCTTAACTGTCATTGTCTTATAGGCTCATAGCTAGTGTTACTATCTAAAAATGGATCAGAATTGAGTTCATGATCTATCACTTGCTCTTTAATTTTGAATGTGAATAGTACTGCTTTCTTACTTGTAAAAGTATTCTATAATCTATTTAATCAAGGCTTAGTTCTATTTGAACGAGTAATATATAAACATTTACATATGTTGTGAGAATAGCATGGTATATTTATCAAAGCCAATATCGTATGTAGTTAATTATTCATATAATTTTAGGGATTATTCAAATCATTTTAGATTTAGATCAAATCCAAATATCAAATTCAAAGCCAATATTGTACATTACATGCTTGATGGTAATTTTCAGAATTAGCTCATCTACTAAAAGAAAATAGGATTCTGTGACTGATTTATTCGTATGTATACAAAGAGGAGTATTAATTTGATGACCATTAGTGATAGAATTTGGTGAAATCTGATAGCGAGTATTGGGGCTGGATGGCCTTGGTGCAACAGGCTCACAAATTGTATTAGAGGCAGTGAAGGTATAGAAATATAGAGAACTTGAATGTATAAAAAATTGGGAGGAAGTTTCTAACTGAACATTTCTGTAAACAGCGAAGCATGAAAATTTTGATACTGCTAATGCATAACATGGTGGAAATGTATGAATTTCCCTTATATTGTAAGAGAAAATCTTGGCAGCCTGTCTTTGTTTGGGTTTATGCCTAAAGTTTGTTTTTGACCTGTGATTTTTTGAGCTGAAGGTTGCAACCTAAGAGAAAGTCATTGCGAATTTGAACTCAATAAGCATTGGTTTTGAAATGTATTATTATGGTTTACTTGAATAAACTTTGGTTTTGTGACTGTTTGTTGTAGATGGAATGCCTATAAACTTATACATTTGGTTAGCAAATTCTTCCATCTTCTACCTATCATTAACTTATTATAATTGGCCATTTAAATTTGTGCGGCAATCAAGAAAATTAAATTAGTGCTTGACTGCTTTGACAGCACAAGAGATGGGGAGGATGTTGGGGTGGATTGTCTTGTTTTGGCACGCAAAAGGGTGGGAAGCGAGTTGTACCTGCATCGCGTATGCCAGAGCCCAATGCATTGGGAAATCAGCCAAATGGACCTCAAGCTGCTGGGTTGAATAATCAAACTACAACACTACATCCATCTCTTTTAGCCCCACCGTCTTCCCCTGCTTCCTTTTCAAATTCTGCTCTTCAATCAACAGCTCAGTCACCCAACTGTTTCCTTTCATTGTCTGCCAACTCGCCTGGAGGTCCCTCATCAGCTATGTATGCCACAGGGCCATATGCGCACGAGACACAATTGGTATCTCCTCCTGTTTTCTCAACCTTCACAACTGAGCCATCTACCGCTCCTTTCACACCGCCACCAGAGTTGGCACATTTAACTACTCCATCTTCCCCGGATGTGCCTTATGCGCAGTTTCTTTCATCTTCGATGGATCTTAAAAGCCGTGACAAGGCAAATTACATTGCCACAAGTGATCTACAAGCAACATATTCTCTTTATCCTGGAAGTCCGGCCAGTACCCTCAGATCGCCTGTTTCAAGGGCCTCAGGTGACTGTTTGTCATCATCTTTTCCTGATCGGGAGTTTGCTCCTCAATGGGAACCTTCAGTTCCTCAAGAACTTAAACACCCAAAGTCTGAATCAGGCAGGACTTTTGGGCTTCATACTTCCAATGACTCCAAGTTATCGCAAGATTCAAATTTTTTCTGCCCTGATACATTTGCACGATTCTATCTGGACCAATCTTCATTTTCTCAGTCTGGTGGGAGGCTAAGTGTGTCGAGGGAAACTGATGTTTACACTAATGGTGGAACTGGATATCAGAACAGGCAGAACAAAGCTAGCAAGCAAGATGTTGAGGAAATAGAAGCTTACCGAGCATCCTTCGGGTTCAGTGCGGATGAAATTGTCACTACGGCTCAGTATGTTGAGATATCTGATGTTAATGATGACTCCTTCAGCATGAAGCCTTTCACCTCCAATAAGCCTCAGGGGGAAGAAACTATAGTAACCTTATCAACAGAAAACAGACCAAAGGCTGGGAAAACACATACAAACTTGCCAAGCCCTAAATATTGCAAATCAGATGGAGGCTATATCAGTGAGGAAATACTCTGCAAAATGGCAAGTTCCGCCAATGATTTTGAAGGTGAACTATCTATACTTGAGCACTGTGTGTAAGATTGCTAACATAGAGCATTATGACAAGATTTGTAATTTCATGATAGGCACACTAATCAACCTGTCATAAGACTTCTAAAGCTCATTTTCTTATGGTTCACAAGCAATTTGTCCTTTTTTGTTCTATGCTGGTATGCTTAATTATATTTTAACTATCAATATTGTGTTAAGTTAGGGCTGTTCTATACATTTGATTAGAAGTCTTAACACTTGAGGAAACAGTCCAAAATGTTTGTTCTTCTGATTTCTGGCATTTCCATCTTATCCTCCCTACTAGCATCATTTTTTACCTCTAGGTACTACCCGCGCTAATGTTCTTTTCTTGAATGATTCAGATCATGGATCGCAGAGGCAACCTGGGGATGTATCTGGGAAAACTTCTAATAGTGAACATATTTTGAGGGACAACAAAGACATTTTTTCTAAGATGGGGAAATCCAGAAGTAGAAAATATCATTTGGGTTTATCAAGCTCTGATGCCGAAGTCGATTACAGGAGAGGGAGAAGTTTGAGAGAAGGCAAAGGAGACTTTGCATGGCATGACTAGCAATCAGAACGGAAGAAACTCAACTGTTTCCTGTATGTATTAATTTGCAAGTTTCTATATGTATCTTTTGGGAGTTTTCTTTGATAGGCAAGTAAAACTAACAACCTTCTCTCTGGTGTGTTTTTTTTGGCTTGTCTGATGGTGGATGTATTTATTATATCTATCTATCTACTTATGGCTCTTCAAGATAAATTTGTGATCGAGTCTAATATATTTGGCAAGTGTGATTATTCAACATCAAGATGGAGTATATGGAAATCTATTGCGTGTGAATTGTGAATGCATGTTATTACCTTTATATTTCAGAACTGAAATTATCTTTGGGGTATATAATGAAGGCAAACTATTAATTCTGTGTGGGCAAGAGGTTGTTGGAAAGAGGTTCTGTGCTGTGTTACTATTTTAAAAGTTTATTTCAATACTTTTTGGAAATTGATATTTTCACACGTATGGTCCATGTATTGGCTAATAAATAAAAATTTGACACATCAGCTAATATATGGGTCGTACTTGTGTAAATATCAAAAGTAATGTAGAAATATCAATTTCCTACTTTTTACTTCTCCCTTTACAATATCACCATCAGGTCTAATCTAGATAAATTGTTTGTTTCACGAACCTGAATTTATTTTACTTTTTAAAATAACAAATTTATATTTAGTAATGCTTTTTTAGTAACTATAGCAATAATAAAAACCATATAAATTTAAATGAGTTAAAATATTTATTTTTTGGCTTGTAGGATTTCTAAGCTACGTAATTAGTTTGGGGAAAGGGATATGGATATGGTTGTTTTCTACAATTTTGGAGACTAGTCTCAGTGAAGCAATTTTCATCAGGGAGGAGCACAGTATGGTACTAATAAATTCTAACTGTAAGTGACTACAATGATCTGTTCCATGTCCCATTGTTTTGGGTACAAATCGACTTCCCGAAAGGCAGTTTCTGAATCTGAATAATGAAAAACCGATTATAACAAAGGATGGGGCTAAAATTACAACCAAAAAATGTTTTTCATGGTCTTGTCATTCTAGTCCCAAAATTTTGGGACAGATTTAAAGTAAATAAATATGATTGTAGCAGCAGTGAATCAAACTTTACAAGACATTTCATTTTAGGTTAGCATGCATGCGAGTTACAAACCCAACCTACTAATTCATATCAGCGTGACCATCAGATGGGTTGTTTGAGTTTCCTTGTTCCGATTTAATGTGGTTCCTCCATTGATGTGGAATTTGGATTTGAGACCTGATAAAGACATCATAAGCAGAAACATGTTAGAACTCAGAAGAATGCTTGCTATGCGGATTGATTTGTAGTCGATTCTTTTCAGAGCTTGACCTTCAAGGATGCAGTCTCTGTGAATGTTGCATCCATTTCCCTTGCATTCTCCCCTTCTCTAACATCCATCTGAAATGTAACAAAAAGATATGTCGCCGCTGAAGTCAAAAAACATTGTGTGATAAAGCAGAATAATAATCCTACAATCCAGGTGTATGATCATTCATGGGATGTATAAATGTTGAAATGTTAAACCGTTGGCATCACCTTTGAACTTGTCAAAACTAAAGAGAGAGAAAATGAGTTGAATTTATTCTTTTGACAATTGGTTTGCCAAATAATTGGCCAAAAAGAGCATGAATAGCAGACTAACTTGAAGAACACTAATTAATCCGGTATCACGGATATTTTGAACGAGCTGGTAGGGCTTAACAGATAACCAAGTATTCTAAACTACTTTATGAATTTCAAATCGAGTAGCTTAGAATTGTGGGCAACGAAATATAAAGTCAAGGACTTCCACCTCCTCTCTTCCCGGAAAAGAAACCAGGTCGAAGGAAACATTAGATCCTAATGAGGATCTGTTCACTACTTCTCTTTAGTTATACAAGAAAGGAGGGCATATTAATTTTACACTTTTCTACCAGTACACTGCTCCATAAGCAAAGCAGTTTGAAGCTGGATAATCCAATAAACAAGCAACAGTTCTAAACTTTTGGAAAGCCCATTTATTTAATAATCCCCAGGTAAATATAGCCTCGTTTTAGAATCGGGCTTATTACAGCCTAACCCACATCCCTAAAGTTATATTAACCATCCAAAAAATTGCAAATGAAGGGATGACAAAGATGACTTTATTGTCTAACTTCCTATTATGCCCTTACCGAGTTTGCTAAATTATGACGAGTCACTTACTAATCCTAATACTGTAGGTTTAAGTTTATAACCTGATTCTATTCGTGAGTGAGAGTCGACTAGACGAGGGAAGAGCACCATCTAAAGACCTCTTCTTTGCACAAAAGTATAATAATGTGACGTCTTTTTTTCACTTGAAATTTTAGGAACTAATTTTGTAAAAGCTAATTTGATTCAAACTGATTGGATATTTTTTATAGGAAAATTGAATTAAAACATACCAAGTCCTTAGGCTCAGGTTCAAGAAATTCCCTCTTAACTCGTCCAGGAAATGACTTGCTGTACAAAAAAAATAAGGTATGATTAGCATTTAGGCATCAAAAGCAAAACTAGAAAAAGATTGACATAAATAGAAGTTGTACCACCGATCATTGACATCCATGTCAGAGTCTCGATCCCACCTTTCATCTTCATCATCTTGATCTTCATCTGCCTATATGTCAAATATTTTTAGGAAAGAGTCGCTTGTCTAGGTAGACATACTACAATCTGATACTAAGAATTGGTTAAAATGTAGATATCCGTCAAAATGAGAAGAGAAAAGAATGGTGAGAACAGACAAGAAACTGAAATAAACCTTGGAAGAATCGGTTAACATGTAGATATCCATCAAAATGAGAAGAGAACAGAATGGTGAGAAGAACAAGAAACAGAAATAAACCTCTGGAAGCTGAGTATCAGGTGGTCGCTCCTGGAACTGCACGCTGGGTGCATGCTGAAGTTTTGAGAGATTATCAATAAGTTTTGCTCTTATTTCATCCAATATCTGTCGAGAGTTCTTATTTTCCATGTTACTTGGAGCTACATGAAGAGTATAGTCTGGACCAAAGTACTCATAATACTCGTGTTGTGGCATCTTATCCTCCAGTTCTGTCCCAAGTGCCACTCCAGTCTGCTCAAAAGATTTAAATAAAATAATTGATACAAGCATCAAGGCAAAGAAACACAATAACATCCATAACTTTGTAATCACAAGCACATTATAGTTGGAAAATGTACTGGGGGTTAACCAAATACACCTTCAAAGTTAAAAAGTAATAGCCATGTGCAATCTGAGGGCGTAAGTAATTGAGAATGGTGATTACGAAGAATATATAAGCTACCTCATAGCACCAACAGCGAGCAACATTTCGTATTGTGTAGCCACCTCCACCCAGCAAAAGTAGTGGCACATTAAAAGATCTCATATATCTCACGCACTCTGCATGACCTTTAATTGATAGATTAAAGCAGCCTAACCTGTCCCCAGATAAAGAGTCCGCACCACACTGTAAGATCACAGCACCAGGCCTAAAAACTTCCATCACTTTACCCATAATAGGTTTAAATAAGGACTGGTAGCTTTCATCATCAATTCCATCATCTAATGGAACATTAAGAGAGTAATATTTTCCGGTACCATAACCAATATCTCGTACGTCCCCTGTACCAGGGAAATAATCTCCAAATTTATGAAATGATACAGTCATGACCCTGTCAGTAGTATAAAAGGCTTCCTCGACACCATCACCGTGATGAATATCAATGTCAACATATAAAACACGCTGCAATTTAAGTGTATATAAATAGTCAGTATATAAACTTGAAAAGCTAAAAGCAAATAGGTGTAGAGATTCAAACTTAAATTGCTGAGTAAAATTCATGTAGCAAATAAGATCAGTCCAGTGACAAAAACAGTTATAATTTACAGGAAGTGATGATGTAGTTAAGAAGATGCCATAAATGATGCCAAATCACCATTCATAACAAAAATTCAATATTTTCAGATTTTCTGATCTAGGTTACCTACAATGTGGACCAGAACAGGAATAAAAACGGGAACCAGGAATGCCACCTATTGTTGAACGTGGTAGAATATGGGTAGGCTTTTCGGAATGCAAAAACAAAAAGTTACGACTTACGAGGAATATTGTTAGCATAATAATTCTTATATGATGCAAGTTCTGTAACTTTAAATTATCAATTAGATGAATTTATGCTGGTTTTATTTCCATTTATGATTATTCATAATCAACATCAAAAAAATTTTACAGAGAATTGCAATCTTTTTGTTCAAATAGTCTTTGATACCATGGTTATTAAACTCGGATCGCTAGTTCAACCGGTAAAAACCGGAACTAGCCGGCACTCTGGTCCGGTGAGACCGGTTTTATTGATTTGGTCAAAAACCAATTGACCACCGATCGAACTGGTGGTTCAACCGGTAAACCCAGTGAACCGGTCTTTAATTATTTTTTAATACTTTTTTGTACAAAAAAAAATTAATATTAAAAATAACTTTATTATGTTTTAGTTCATAAAAAATGAAATTTTTATAAAATTTATTAATTACTAATAATATATATTTTTATATATTAATGACGACACTGGGTCAATAACGGTTCAACCACTAGTTGAATCAGTGATCCATCCACCTGGTACCTTTTTCGATTCGATGACCAGTCCGATCTGAAAACCTTGCTTGATACAAACAAGGAGTGTGTATCATTGAGCTAATATGAACAAGTGGGGACTAGTGAAAATGAGTGTTGTTTGTGTGGAACAATCAAGTTTATGCAAGTTTTATAACTTATTTCAACCGTAAATAACTCCATGTGGGTCTATATCCTACCAAAAACCAATAATAAGCTAAGTACCCAAACATCATCCATGCAAAAGATTAAGGTTAATGAATTGAGACAGCAATCTTGCCTATAAAAGCACATTTCTTAATATTAGATGTCCTTGAAATTTGATTTCAGACATGGGCCAGACACCAATTCAACCCTACTTGGTATTAATCCAACAAGAAGCTTATGAAAAAGAATCCGCGCAGAGGTATTTAAGGGTGTAAGAATGATAGAGTACCCGAATGCAATTTATCACAACTTTGTGGTAAGAAAAATCGATTTCAGATATTCACTTACTGGGAAAAAAATTGCTTCAAAAGATTTGAGCGACATAAAATGGAAAGTCCTGCCTTAGACCACAAAAGTAATAGCTGAAAGAAGATAAATAAACTTGACCAACCTCATGCACTTTAAGGAGTTCCAGAATTGCCAGCACTATGTCATTCACATAGCAGAAACCAGAAGCCTCGCATTTCTTTGCATGATGAAGTCCACCAGCCCAATTTATAGCAATATCGCAATTTCCATGGTTTAGTTTCACCGCGCCACCAACTGAGCCCCCAGCATAAGTCTGACAGAATGAATAGAGACCATCAAACACAGGGCAGTCTTCACCAACATTAAACCTCTTCAGCTGCCTCAGCATATCTTGCTGCGTTTCAGGGGTAATGCTCCTCAAAAAAGAAACATAATCATCAGCATGAAACCTGCAAAGTTCTTTCTCTCTAGCCGGAACAGGCTTGAGAACATGCATATTTTGCAGTAAACCATAATGGGCCAAAAGAGCATGTGTCATACGAATTCTGTGTGGCTTCATAGGGTGACCTTGCCCATAATAATAATTTCCAACCTCTGGGTCATAAAAATAGTATACTTTTCTATTCACTCCATCAGGGCCAGATGATAGAGAATTGCCTCCAATTTCCATTACCCAACCTAAGTATTTTACAAAGTCAGAAAAACAAGAAATTTGAAATATAGCTCTATTTATACATGACTAAATGGAAAAGAAGAGAATGCAGCTGACAGAAAATAAGATAAATATTAAATAAATAAATAAACTTTCACGCCTTTGATTAAGATTATAGCTTATGTTAGTTCAGGAGAAAATAAACCATAAACCCTATGAGCCAATGTTACAAATTGGGGGCGCATCAATCCGTGACTTAAAATGGACCATGAGTGCAATGACCCGAATGGATTCAACCAGGCTGAAAAAAAATAAAATAAAACTGATCAAGTCTTAAAAACCCCTTGAGGTGGTGGCTGCCCCCATGAGGGGATGGCCACTCTTCTCTTCATGTGGTGCTCATGAATTAGGCGCTTGTACATCCTACTTTGGTCGCTTGTACCTCCCGCAGCCCTGCTCCTATAGTTTATTTATAATGATTCAAAGCTCAACAGAAACGGAGGACATTTACCTTGCTCCCAGGGCAGAAGCTCAGGGAAGTCCCTCTTATTGGCAACTAATTGGGGGATTTGGCTTGGTGGATTGAGATACGGGTCAGACCCAGGCTTTAATTGGGTGAGAATTGTAGGAAACCCTAGACATAATTAAAAGGGCTCATGTGCCTAGCATATAATGATTTAGGATTTCTTCACCAATAAATACCCCCTCCTCACAACTTAAAGGGGCCTCGCTACTTCAAATGAGATTTTTGCTAGAATCATTATCCAAGGCTTCTTCTACAAGAAGAGTTCTGGGTTCTGCCCTAATCATCCGTGTGAAGCTCACCCAAATCTCCCCCCTCTCATCTCTCTCAATTGCTTTCCTCCCCACCTCTCCAGCCAAAACACTAACCCTAAACCTAATTGCTGTGTGTCATACATTCCTGGCCTACAATCCTGCTAACTACAACAATTAAACCAAACATCTAGAACTACAATCACAAGTACAGTCAAGACAGCAAATTGGATTTAGAAAAGAAAAAACAATAGTTACAAAAGGAACTTTTTTATATAAAAAAATAGCTATTTGGGTCTTCTTGCCAAAATTTATTACAAACTCACACAATCCGCCGCATGACCATTCAGTTCCCATTCTAGAACAAAAATTTTAAATTTTGTATACTCAGTTTAAGAATTCACGGCTGCTATGGTTCTACTTCTACCCATATATATATATATATATATATATATATATATATATATGGGTAAACTTGTTAACGGTAAGAGTATATCCTTTGAAACAAACAAACAGAAATAATGCAAAAGATTTTTACTCCGAATGATTAATTAGAAAAATAATAATGAGAAATAAACTACAGGAGACGAATAAAAAAGCAGAAAAGTAATGAAGGGAGAGAGAGATTAATAACTCGCAGATTGCTTGCTTACTTGCTTGTTTAGATCAGAAAATCACCAAGCCGCAGTCTTTTTACGTTATTTTCCTTGTGTGAGTCTCTGTAACATGAACAGAGCTAGCAATGAGCTACGAATACTACTAATACTGTGTGGAACAAAACAGAGATTTTTGGGCGAAGCCGGTATCATTGTATGTATTTGGACTAGTATTTAAACTAAACAGAGGATAGAGAAAGAGAGATACCGGTGGCCTGTCGTATTCTCTTGTGCGGAGAATTCACCCAGAGTTAGAGCCCGTTCCGCAAAAACTTATTTTAAAATGAATTAAAATTATAAATTGATTTATAAATTATTTTAAGTTTTGATTTATAAATAAAAGTATTTAACATTAATTTGATTTATAAGTCATAATAAATTAAGTTAAAATAAGTTATGAAAATGTTCGGCTCATAATAATTTATAAATTAAAATAAAATATAACGATTACTAAAAAATATTAATAAAAAGAGATACAAAATAGACATTATATTTTTGTCAAATGAACTTATTTTAAAATAACTTATAAGTCATTTTAAAATAAGTTATAAATACTTGCTTCTTTTTTTTTACTTAAAAATCAACTAATAAATAGAAAAATAAGTCATTGTCAAACAAGAGAATAATGACAAGTGACTTATAAGTTAGTTTGACCAACTTATAAGTCACTGCTGAACCAGCTCTAATAGTTATAGTACTTGTATACTCAATATATATATAGTCCGGTTGAGCAAGGATCAAGTGCATACCCCTTATTTTACTCACTCATGCTCACCCCCCTTTAGTGACGGTTTCGGTCATACAACCGTCGTTTATACTTTTAGCGACAAATAACATATAGCGTCGCTAAAAGTATAGACGACGGTTATATGACCGAACCGTCGCCGGGTCCGTCGCTAAAGGGGGGTGAGCACGGGTGAGTAAAATAAGGGGTATGTACTTGATCCGGACTGTAGTCCGATTTTGGTTCATACCTCTTTATTTTATATACCCTGCTCACCACCTTTAGCAACATACGATTTGGTTCGTCGTTATAGAACAGATAAACGATTTATATGTTATGACGACGGTTCTCTACGGACTAAAGGTGGTGAGCAGGTATGTTAAATAAAAGGATATGCACATGATCCTCCCCGTATAGATATTTATGGACTAAACTAATAGTAATAAATGAAAATTTAATTAACACGTTTATTATTTAACTAATTTGTTCATTTTACTCTTTAAGAGCTTGTTTAATTTGATCACGGTATTAAAATAATCCGGTGAAATTAAGATTTAAAAGTTACATTAAAAATAAATTGAGTTTAGACTCTAAATTACTTTTTAAGGGGTTGTTCGTTTTGGTCGCGATATTAAAATGATGCGATGAATTTAAAATTTAAAAATTGTGTTTGAAATAAATTGAATTTAGTCTCCGAAAACATCTATTAAATTTATTTACTCCATTTTATTTAGCATAAAGAATTTTGTATATAGTCTAGATTGATTTTTACATTTTTATTTCAAATTACATGTTAGAACATTTTATCTTTTCCATGTGATACTAGTAACTTTCAACAAATTTACCCTTAATAAAGTTAAATATTTCATTTTTGGGTTTTATATAAAAATAAATTAATTATAATTTTATAGAAATCTACCTGGATTTGTTAGTCAAACTTGGCTAAGGCATTAGATTACATTTTCCTGTATATTTAAAGATAAACTTAATTAGAAACCAAATTGTAATGCAACATAAGCTATTTACGTGTTATGCTAGTTATAACCATGTTTAAATTCTATCCTCGAAATTTAATTTGTATAATACATACCGTTGAAAAATAAGAAATGTTTTAAACTCATTTACTCTCAAGGTGGAAATGAACAAATGGTTAATGTATTAATTACTTCTCATTTATCAACTTATCTATTTATTTATAATAAAAGTTGAAAGATATTTTAGAAAGTCAAAAAATTTGTTAAGTACTTCTACACATACAGAAAAAATGGACAGGAAAATTGGATTTTTTTTTGTTTACGAGTCCCAAAAAAAAATGTATAGTATTTATTCCAACATGAATTTTTATAAAAGTATTTTATGTGTAATTTAGATACATATACAAGAACAGGGTTGCACAGACTGTAAAATCATATTCTTGTATATGTATCTAAATTACACCTAAAATACTATATTTTATAAAAATTTCTGTTAAAATAAATACTATACATTTTTTTGGGATTCACAAGCAAAAATAAAATAAAATTTAAAATGTCCAATTTTCCTTTTCAGTTTTCCTGTCTGCCAAGACTTATTCAATTTGTTAACACCAAAATAAATACTATATAATCTGTTTTTACCTGTATCAAAATGACACTTAAATTATTATAATATCGATACGCAGGTCGGAAGGTGATCTCACCTTTTGTATGTCAGTATTACATTGATTAATTGATCAATTTATTATGAAGTTAATTTTATGATAATGTGATTCATGATACAGCAGTATACCTATTTTTAAGCTGCCACCCAGTCCCACGGCAATGACACGTTAAAGACAGAAGATAAATCATACTGTTGCAAAATAAAATAAATAATACTCCTACAATATTCTGTTCTGCCACAAACAAAGAAGCTGCTGAGTACGCACAAAGCAGTTTCCCGTACGCGGCATATTAACAACTGTACAAACCAACATTCCTATCCCAAATACCAATCTATAAATACCTTTCTTCCCTACAATTTTCCTAATTCACTCAAATTCCACTTGAATTTCTCTCTATCTATTTGTTCAGTAAATTCATAGAATGCCGGCCATGAAAGTTGAGCGATCTATTTCTTCGTCTTCATCATCAGATTATAGCATGCCTAACTCGATAAAAGAAGATCCCAATTCATCTCCTAACTCTGCTTTTAGAAGATTATGCCAGAAATTGTCCCCTGAAAAGTCACCCAAAAACAATTCATCAATTTCCTATTCGGGATCTCAAAATTGCAACGAGGATATAATACAGCGGGTGTTCAATTATTTCGATGAGGACGAGGACGGCCGGATTTCGCCGTCGGAGTTGCAGAGTTGTATGAAGATTGTGGGCGGCGGTACGGAGATGTCCTTGATTGAGGCGGAGATGGCGGTACAGTCGTCGGATTCCGATGGGGATGGGTTGTTGGATTTGGAGGACTTTGCCAATCTTATTGAAGGAAGTGAATCGGAGGACGAGGAGCTGACGGCGGCGTTCGGGATGTACACGGCGGAGGGGACCGCTAGTATTACGCCAAAGAGTTTGAAGAGAATGCTGAGCCGACTCGGCCAGTCCACCTCGGTTGACAATTGTAAGGAAATGATCCGGAAATTTGACCTTAATGGAGATGGAGTCCTCAATTTTGACGAGTTCAGGCTCATGATGCGTTGAATCTCGACCGTTCATTTCTGTTTGTTACTACACAGATCTTTTCATGCGTTACACGCTTTTGAATTTCACTTTCCATTTATTAATTCATTCATTGTAAATAATTCTTTAAATAATAAATTTTATTCATTTATTATAGACTTATTCCATTTGTATTAGTATTTTGTTCCCATTTATTACTCCATTTTATAATTGCTATCTCAACTGACTCGTTTCCATTGCCCTCTCTTTCGTACATCTTTGCAAAGATTATAATTTAAATTTTATTTATTCATAAATTATAATTTTAAAATTAAATAATTATAATCACATATTTAAAATACAATTATTTATAAAATAACTTAAAACAATTAATGTTAAGCCTTTAAACAAGTCAAGCTGAACTGAGATTTGATTTTGCCAAATTCGAAATTGTCTAAAAGTTTATAGTAGGCTTGCAAACGGACGGTTGCAATCAAGTTCGATTGGATTGTGTTGTCGAGTCTAATTCGCATATGATTGAACATATTCACGAACTATGTGATTCGGTTCAATTTGTTCGCGAACAGTTCGGTTCGATTCGAGTGATTCGCGAGTAACTCGTGAGATGCTTGAGTATTTACAATATTTGGCCTAAAAATTATTTTAGTGCATTAATTATGTTTACGAACATGATGATGTTTAACTATGTTCGCGAACTGTTCGCAAATAGCTAACGATCCGAACTCACACAAGTGTGTTGATTCGATCGTGTTACTCGAATATGTTTGAGTTCGACAAATTTTGAATCGGATCGGATTGGTTGCAACCCTAATGTATCTAGTGTACGAGTTCGAGTAGGATTTAAGCGAATCGAGCTCGAGCTTAAGTCCGATCGATTTATTTATTTATTTTTATTTTTTACATTTGAAAAATACGTATATAAATTCAATTAAGTCATCTACAATCATAATTTTGCAAGTCATATACTTATTATACATTAAAAAAAATATATATTATGATCCGAGTAAATTCGCGCGCATATATATATATATATATATATATATATATATATATATATATATATATATAAAAGAAGAATAATATTAGAGACAAATTATTTTATAAATATTTTATAAATTATTTATGTGGCATAATCCACTTTAACATATTATGTAAAGTCAAAAATTATATTAAAATAATTTATTAATCAATATGTTGAGATGAAGTATGTTACACTAATAATTTATAAAATATTTATAAAATAATTTGTGTATATTTACTAGTATTATTCAAAAAATAACCCATACAGACGCGTCTGATAAACTGCTTCTACACTTTTTCTCCAAAAAATCACGCCGCCCAATAAATCAAACAAAAAAGGAAGCGGGCCCCTATCCAAGGCTATCCACATATCCTGCTGATATTATTCGTGGAAGTTTCCAGAAGACAATACTAATACAATTATACACCCTCCAGCCAACCTTCCAAAAAAAAAAAATTAATCCTGGAAGATTCCAGAACACAGTATACACCCTCCAGCCAACCTTCCAAAAACAATTGGAGACTGCACAGCTGCACTTATAAATATACCACTGTGTTATTTCCTCTTTTAGTTCAGGATCAATTCACTAATTCATCAAAGCTATTCAAGTCTTAATTATCACTACTTCCATGAAATCTGGTCAAGAAATAGTTTCTTCTCCTGATAATTCCATAAATTCACCAAAATATTCAACTCCTAATTCTCCCCTTCATAGATTATGTAGCAAATTGTTGTCGCTCAAACACCCACCAAAACGAAACAAATCTAATTCGGGTTTCTATTTCGAGAATTCTGATGAGATAGTTATCCAGCGGGTGTTCAATTACTTTGATGAGGATGGCGATGGAAAGATATCGCCGCCGGAGCTGCAGAACTGCGTGAGGACGGTGAGCGGCGAGATTTTGACCAAGGAGGAGGCAGAGATGGTGGTGCAGTCAACGGATTCCGATGAGGATGGGCTGTTGGGTTTGGAAGATTTCAGCAAGCTGATTAAGAAAAGGGCGGGCGGCGTATCGGAGGAGGAGGAGGAGCTGAGAGGGGCGTTTGGAATGTACGCGGCCGAGGGGACGGGAAGTATTACACCGAAGAGTTTGAAAAGGATGTTGAGTCGACTCGGCGAGTCAACTTCAGTAAGTAAATGTGAGGTGATGATTCGAAAATTTGACCTGAATGGAGACGGCGTTCTCAACTTTGACGAGTTCAAGACCATGATGATGATGCACTGAGTGATCATCTAAGCATACTTTCACCAACTAAACTTTTGAAATTTTATTTCTCAAGCATTCCTTTAATTTAAGGAATAAGTAGTTCATCGGTCTTTATGATGCCAGCCATAATTCAGCAATAATTTCAAGCACTTTTAAGAGCCTGCTCGGCATTACTTATAAATTGGTCATTTGCCATGATTTATTTTTATATTTGGTAATGACTTATTTTTTTACTTATAAATTAATTTTTTTTAAAAAACAAATATTTATAATTTATTTTAAAATAATTTATAAATTATTTTAAAATAAATTAATTTAATCAAATGTAAAATTTATTTTATCTTTTTTTTATTAATTTCTTTTTAATGATATTTATATTTAATTTTAACTTATAAATCATTATGAGCTGAACACATTCATAATCTGTTTTAACTTAATTTCTGATTTATAAATTAAATCTTTTATTACAAGTCACAACTTAAAATAACTTATAAACTAATTTATATTTGAACTTTAAATCATTTTAAAATAAGCCGTTGCTGAACATCGCACTACAAATATAAACTGAACATATAACATAAGCAAACTTGGTTACAACTTAAATTCTTTGTCCGTCCTTAGCACCCAGATTGCAGGATTCAACATGATTTGCATCGAAAGCACTACCATCTTACTTAACCAGTCCAAAGGATCAAAAGCACTACCATCTTACTTAACCAGTCGAAAGGACATAACCCTAACACACAAGTGTCCTCTAACACTATCAGAGCATTAAACCATGGAATCATAACTTGATGCAACTACATAACTTCTATTTATCGTCTTAAATTCCATTAAGGGTGACCACAACTTTACGTGCAGTAGGTGAGTCACGGTGCTCGCACAGCCATATACCCTGAGACACAAAAGAAAGAGAACTGAAATGCTTTTATACATTTCAATATAGTAGGGAAAGGAAAAAGACAGAAAAAAAGCAGGGAAATTATGTAGCAAATTTTAAACCTTAAACCCGCAATGATTGATCATTTCTTAAGAAAGATAAAAAGGGTCCAACAGAAATGCAAACACCAGTCAGGCCATCAGAATTCAGAACCTTGAAAATGAGTCATCTATGCACTAAATAGACCTCCCCAAAAGTGGACAGTTGGCACCGTCCAACTTATAGACTAAATATGTCCCATAAATGTGGTACGTTTTTGTACACGGTACGAATACGGGTACGCAGTACGTTACATAGCTAAAATAATATGATACACTAGATTATCTTTATATAGGTTCTTATAGTTGAGAATTCTCTTATAATCTAAATTAATAGACCTAAAGACCCAAGTATTATAGAAGAATTTTAGTTGACTCAACAATTGATTGTTTTATAAATATTTTAGTACAAATGTTGGTTGAGCATAATACTAAGTTATAATACTAATATTTGTACAATTATAGTTAAACAACAAAGAAATTTTTTATTACGCTAAATTTAAAGTATTGGTACATAAGGTACAAAGGATACACAAGTACCAATACGCGGTTCGCCAGGTGTATGAGAGTATTTAGCAACTCTGATATAAAGCCATTAAGAAGAATCAGATAGTGGTGTGGAGCATGTTAGCAATAGGTGTACTATTTCCTATTTGTTAGCTATGGCTTGGTCAATTGACTCGGCTTTTCGGTGAGGCTAGAGCAAGTTCAAGCTGTTTGGGGGGTACGAAAAATGAAGGGCTACCCACATAATGTAAAGATTATAGGAGAAATCAACAGAAAAGTAACAGAACATAAATGAATAATGCATAAATTTGTTGCATGCCTAGATATGCACCCTGCTACAAGTGTTCCATCTTGCACAATTCATTTCCATGACACTAGAACCCACTTTTTCTGCATGCAAACAGCAAACTACATGCTCATAGAAAGAGCTACATTTGTCAGCTATAAAATTTTCAATTTGACCACGCCCCCCTTTTTTCTAGGAAAAAGCACTGCTCCATCCACAAAATGAGAGTCCCATTTGACTTTTGACTTCTTTTTTTTAGTGCATACTAAGGTTTGTCAGCAACATTATTCTGTTCGATAACTTTCCCCAATCACAAATTTTTGGAATTGAAAAAAAGTATCAGAGAAAATTATCTGTTTATTTCTGATAAACCTTAATGTGGAGAAAAAAGTCAAAAGTCAAATGAGACTTTCATTTTGGAACAGATGTAATTTTTCAATTCAGGAAAGCCAACTGAATTGGTGGCGAGCCAGCATTATCAGTAGGGACTAATGAATATGGCAAGCTAAGCCCAGATTCAGGTTACTATGGTGTTGTGGGTGGGTTTTGGGTTGAAAGGCTGATGACTGAACTTAGCTAAGGTTGGACCAAATTTATCTATATTTAATACAACTTCTACTCAACCCAGCCCTGTTCGTCTTGACGTGCTGCCTTAGTTCTTACTACTCAAGTGTTAAAACTGCTTTTTATAGGCCTTTTAGTCTTGTCATCAGTATATATTGAATAATTGTTATCAGCAATATCCATTTATTTTATTACTGCAGTACTTCAGTTCAAATAATTAAATTTAGGCATAAAATTTAGCTAAGAACCATGCAAAGATTAATCATAAATGGGACTGTACCGTAAGCATCCATGGAGCAAAGGAATCATCAGTTGAAGTCCTGTTCTGCACATACTGTTAATCTATGTAAATTCATATACAGAAGCTACGGTCACCTAATTTTTGAACCCGATAACGTGTCGCATCACGTCGTTCTATTTTTTATTAAAAAAAACTTCATCCTAATAAAGAGTACCATTTTCCTTTGTATCATAGCAAATTAGTTTTGGCTATTAGGTTAATTTGCTCAAGTTAACACTTGTAAAAACCATAAGTAATCAATAATTATTTAGTTTTTATGATTGTCGTGCTCTCATTGTTATTACTGCCTCCCTGTTTCCTTTTAAATATCATGATTTAAAACCACGTTTGTGGCACAGAGTCATGACATTTAATGGAGGGGGTAGAGTATATTATGATACACAATACCATGTTAAGTAAATATATTAATGTATGATTTCTCAATGTGTACAATAGGTACCACCACATCTTTCAGTATGGTGTTCATGGACCCTCAAATTGAAGGATCCAACAACCAAAATGATACTCCCTCCGTCCCAGGATAAAAGTCCTTATTACTATTTTGGGTTGTCCCATGTTAAATGTCCACTTTCTTTTAATAACCAAACTTTTACACATTTTTTCCTATTATGCCCGTAGCATTAAATATCTCATATTTTCTTATTCTAATTCTCTCTCCATATTTAATGACATTATTATGGACAATTTTGTCATTTTATTCCTCTTCTTAATATGCGTGAAAAGTCCACTAGGACTTTTATCCTGGGACGGAGGGAGTATATTTTTACCGTTTTATTCTTCTTTTCAGTTGTAAGTATTTTTTCTTCTTCTTTGAAAACTTTTTACTTTTTTAGACTTAATAATATTCCTTTCTATATATCTTTACTTTAGACTAAATACTTTTCCACCTTCTAATACGAAAAATAGATTTTTTTTCCTCTACATAAAACCGCAATTTTGTTTGTTCAAGCATGTCTTACCTAATTTATGTTTGTTCTGTAACTGTAAAGATCATACATAATTTCATGGATTTCGAACTATGAATCTCTTCATGTTAAGCTCATTGAAAAGATTCAAGTATTTTCTTTTTGTTATATTCATTTCAATAATGAACTAATGAGAAGAAAAAGGAGACAGGGATCCTCCATATATCATTGAACAGAGGTTAGAGTTGAAGCAGACAACCATTGATTTAACTTAACTTCAGGTTTAATGATTGCAGGAATATACGAGAATAATGCTAAGAGAATGAAAAACTGCCTAGCATCATACTCAGTCAATGATACCATATGTGAGAAAACATATAATAATAGACACATGATTTGAGATCTATGCTAGCTGGAACGAATCACTGAACCATCAAGACATAATATCTAAGACCAAAACAGAAAGTTCAAATCACTTCTCAAAAAAATAGTAATTTTCTACGCACCTGCCAAGTTCCCATGTTAAAGTTTCCATCTGTAATTGGAATCCTGCACAAGAAGTCAAGTACATACTAAGTAGTCAATAAATAGCAAACATGTAGTGTACAGATAATCCAAACAAATTATATGAAATATCCGCACGTGAGAGTGCAGCCAAACATTGATGACTTGATGTGTGCGGGCATGTCATCTGGACCTGCAAAAGTTCAGAATTTTATTCACTTGCAAATTCAAAGCAATGAGAAAATTGTACTACCAAAAACTGGCTCATGATTTTTTTCTATTTGTAGAATAAAAAGATCTTATGTCTAGCTTGAGTTTTTTAAATTTTATACGCTCGACATTTCTCTTCATTCATTTGATGCCATATAAATAAAACATTTACATGAGTTTCTTGTTCATTCGTAATTGGATAGTCCAGAAAATTATTTGTTACTCACAAATCAAAGGTACAATAAGATGATCAAAAGAGTTGTTGCTTGGTTATGCGGAATTTGGTTTATAACTTTTACAAACTATTGCAAGGGAGGTAACTCATAATGTCCAGAGAAATTTTTAGAAACGTAGAGCATAAATCACCTTCCGTATAGAAAGCAATCAAAGCACCCAGCAACTTGGTGAGGCATTAATTCAACAACCAGTAACCAAATTGAAGAGTATGGGAGATATGACTATAAGAGATGAATCAATATCAAAGAAAAACAGCCCCCTCTTTATTGGACCGACTGTATTCAGGAACAGATGTTTAAAGAAATGCATGCATGACAATAGTGGCTTATTTCATTGGAATCCCAAATTTAGGATGGCCTAGAAAAACAAAAAATTAATTGATGACAACCAAACTCCGTCCTGCAACTCTAAGATAACAAGGTACCATAAAAAATACATGATCTCTATTCATCAGCTAGCATTTCCAGCCTGGCTACCCAATTGGTTCAAATAAATGATATTATGGGTACTTAGGGTGATATGGAGAGGACTAAAATTAAACGCAAGTCTGGCACTAACCTTCCAGAGTATGTTTCCATGGTGCAGATCTTCCCTGAGGCAAGTAGTGAGAACCAAGTAAGATCATGTCTAAAAGATTTGTGACAGCCATGCAAAAATTGTTACAAAAGAAACAAACTAACCTCTGGGACAATCTTGTTAAGAAATGTCTCAGTATCATCTCGAACATCCGAGTCATAGTTTTCATTTATAGTCAGAGAAGCACTTGTGTGCTGCACTGTTAAATTTATTTAGGAGGGAAAGGAAAAAAGAAAAGGTTATGTCATCTCAACTGAACTAATAAGGAGGGCAAATCAATACTCAATGTGTTGGAAGTTGCTTACGGAAAAGATGTGCAAGGCCAACCTTGAATCCTGACAAGTCTTGCCCAATTTCCTTCATTATCTGATTAGAATTGAATTGTCATTATACAAGCAGTCGGATAAATTGGACATATGTCCTCAGTGTCAAAACAACAAAATAATTACACAACAAATATTTTGATAAAATATGACAATATCAACCTACTGAGGAGCATCAATTAATATATCAACAACATCCTACATAGTGAAAAGTGAAAACTGGTCAGTTCTCAATAAATTTTCAAGTTACAAGAGTATTCAAGTCTACCTTTCTACCAACAAATCGTGAGAAAAGAGGAGTTAAAATATCATACAGCAGACAAAACTACTTCCAATTCTTCACTAATTGCTACAATTATCTTCAAATTTAGCAAAACATGCAGGATTATCAGAAAAATCATACAAAAAAATGGAAAGACAAAGTAACGAGCTGGATGGGTATAATATTAATTGAAAATCACCTATCCAAAATTGATTCAAAGTTATATAACAAATAGGGAAAACAGAAAGACAAGTAGTGTATATATACCTTGGGGGTGACGAGATGACAGCCTCGCCTGAGAGGAGGGAGGGTTATTGTCTTTTGAGCCCATTTTGGACCAGTTCCGGCAGAGCCTGCCATGGAATCCGATGAGGGATCGGTAAAGGTGGCCGGAGTATAAAGGGATTTTAACCGGATTTGAGCCGACACAGGTTTCGAAATCCCACTGAATGATGCTACCGATAATGCTTGCATTTGCATGTTCGAGACTGAGACCACTTTTTCAGTGTAGTTTTATTCGAGCCGAGAAAATAAAAAGCTCCAGTCTAGGCCCTTCCTCAAGTTCCAAATAAAGAACACACGGCCCTTTTCACTTTGGGCCATGGGATTAGTGTGTGGCTCCGAGGCTCGTATTGGTCGTGTTCGGCCGACTATGTTCTGATTTTGGGTGACAGAGTTTCGGATCGAGTATTAAACTCGGATATCCATAGCCCGAAAATGACACTGGATCCGTAGGCACAAGCCTGTATGAAAAATATGGTCCGAAATAGAGATATTAGTCCGATTATCGGAAAACTCCAAATTATTAAAAAAAAAACAAAGATGATTCGATTAAAACTATATTCATGTTTTTATTTTTTTTGAAACTTTTTTTTTTACAATTAAAATAAAAATCGAATAATTCACATATTGTGCCCTATAATTTAGGTTTTAAATCTATTTATATTCTAAATTTTATTTTTGATTAAAAGCATCTGAACTTTGACGGTAAAAAATAATTTACACCCTCTGTTTTAGGGTTTAGGTGCAAATTTTTTGGTGTAGAAGATGCAAATTATTAGAACATTCAAAGTTTAAATTACTTTTAATCAAAACTATAGAGTGCAATTTAATCAGTAAGATTGAACTGTATTTAAGGAGGATGGGCAGTAGGGAAAGGTCAAGGTCTAATCATTTAATACATTGCACTTTATCATCTTTAACGGATCCGTTTAGCATTAAGTTTATTTTTAAGTAAGTTAGTCAATTGACCAATAGAATGCTGACACATATAGAGACTCGCCTGCGTCAGCACTCTATTGATCAATTGACCAACTTACTCAAAAATGAACTTCATGCTAACCACTCCCATTTTTAACACTCTAGTTCTGCTGAGTTTTAAAATGGACAGAAAAGAAAAAAAACGGAGGGAAAAATTATGTTTTTTGTATAACTCTTTTGTTATTGAATTTTTAGATAATTCATATCAATTTTAAATTTTAAAAAAAATATTTTGATAAAAAAAAAAGTGAATTATATATTTTTTGATCAGATGGAGGATGTGATACAGAATCAAAATTACAGTTTCCTAGCTAGGAAGTAGGAACCCACCCATCTCCATCCATATATTTGGTTTTGGCCCCCAGGCCCCAACTTACATAATTAATGTCTTTAGGGGGGGATCAATGCCTTTCAAAATCAAGGGACTCAGTTTTGGCTGATTTATAAAGATTCTTTGTTTCTTTCTAGCTATCAAGTTATGTGTATAATGGAGGGTAAAACAAGAAAATTGGACCGGAAAAACAAATAGACAGTATATTCTATTAGCAAGATATTTATTAAAAAGAGTTATTTATAAGAAAAATTTGTGGATCAATCAATATTTTTAAGTTTGTAATTATCTATTTTATTTCTTAAATATGTGTTAACTTTAAAAAAATATATTATTTACTTTAATCACAACATGAAGAAGTAATTTAGTTAAAATTAATTTTTTTCTCTCTCAATTTTTATTTTCAATATTAATTATTCATATTTTACAACTCTTCAATAGGGAGGTAATTTTGCAATAGAAACCACACGTAAAAACGCAAAAATTATTCCATTAGTTTCAGTGGTTTTTCAATAAAAAATACACCTCCTATAATAAAAATTGTCGAAGTCGCACAATTTAAAACTGCAACGCATCCCTAAAAATTCAAATAATTTTTTGTTGCTATTTTTAATTTAAAAATTATATAAAAGCAATATTTAAATATTTTTGATATTATACTCTTCAAATATTTTAAGTATATTTTTGATTGCACTGCTGCCACAAAAGGCTCTGAGCTCTATAAAAATAAAACATTATTACTACAACACCCAAGAGTAATAAATTCTTCCGTGGGCACGGCGCAATTCGCGTGATAATTCCTTTTCCCTGTCTTCCGGCTCCTTGCGGTTGAAAACACTCACCATATAGATTTACGGAAAATACTTCCTGTTCTTCACTCTGGCAACGATTCGGAATCATTGAACGATTGCTTTTGATTTAGGCCAAAGGATCTTAGTCGTCAATTAGTCATGAAAACAGAATATTACTATAATTTGTAATTACCCCATATTATTACACTTCTGTATATATTTCGACAAAAAGGGGCCATTTCCATGATCAAAACTCGTTTAGTTTACAGCCCCTTTAGTCCGATGGGCAATCATAGACTGACGGTCTTGCGGTGGTTAACCGCGGTGGTGGCCGTTGGAGTCGTGATGATGGCCGCATGTATCAGTGCTTCAAAAGAGCCTCTAGTTTCCCGTATTGCATTTGGATCATGCGCCAACCAAAGCGCTCCCCAGGTTTGTCCATTAATCCTATATGCATTTTGCGAATTTCTAATCGGGTGTTTTTCTAATTCGAATGTATTTTACACTAAAGCTTCGTTTCTTTACAAAAATGATGGGTAGTAACTTTTGCGATTTGCACTAATTTATTTATATTAGTGAGTTATTTAATTCTATGGACTATGTTTTCACATTTTTAAGGCTATTGGATTATGAATTATAGTCCAAGTGAAAGGTGGTATGTTATAATCACCTTTCGAGTTATAAAAATGATCACAAATAGTCTCATTAAATAATGGACTAATTATTATTGATTAAATAACACACTAATTATGAGATAAAGTAGTTAATGGTGGTAATAAATTAGTATAAATAGTCTTGCATACCCATCATTTTTGCAAGCAAACAAAGGTAGACTAAGTTTATTTTTTTGTTGTTGAAATTATTGACGGGATAGTGTTTATTTTCAGCCTATATGGGATGCTATTGTTAAATATAATCCCCATGTTTTTATTTGGTTGGGTGACAATATTTATGGAGATATTAGGCGCCCTTTTAAGATATTTGGGAAAGAAAGGACTATTGGGCCATGGAAGAATGTGCCGAGGTTTGTTCCTTCCTCTGAGAATGAAATGCAGGCCAAGTATAACAAGGCTAAGAACAATCCTGCTTATTCTCGGCTCAGAGAAAGCGCCAAGGTGCTTTTGTCCTCCTTTTAACTTCATTTGTTTAAGTATTATCACACTTTTATGTCTATATGCAATTATGCATGATTGCATTGAATTTTGTACTTACAAATCAATTATACAAGATTGAAGAATATGGTGGGTGTTTATTGAAAGAAGAGCTTGCGATTCTTCACAATTTAATTTATTAGTCTAACTAGGTAACATATAATTGTTCTAGGTGATTGGCACGTGGGATGACCATGATTATGGGTTGAACGATGCAGGGAAAGAATTTAGCGAGAAAATCACCAACCAAAGGCTTCTACTTGATTTCTTGGACGAACCCCAAGACAGTCCACGGTGAGTTCATTTTTATTTTAGAGTTGGTAATACTTTTGTATGTGCAACCTCTATTAATTAGCTGGTGGAGTGTTGGTGTGACGCTTCGAAATCCGGTCTATTTCCATTCCCGAATTCCGTACACGACGAATACATCTCATTCCAAACATACATCATTATATATCTAAATATAACAACATACATTCTCAAATCCCAGGTTCTAATACTTTATAACCTCGTTCATTACAAATAATGATAATTACATTATTCTTTACATCTTATAAGCAGTGACTTTCATCTGCCACAAAGGATACATAATAGTTCATTAAACTATTCTAAATTACAAGTCTTGGCTTGATCTTCACGCTCATTCCTGAACTGAATGACACTTCGTCTGAATACCGATCAACTTGATCTTTACGGGATCCTTAAGTTCGTTCTAACATCGTTTGCTGAAAATGTTTTTATTAAAGGCAAGAGTGAGCATTCAATTGCTCAACAAGTCATAGCAGTTGAATAAACAACATCAATAATTTAAATATTCTTTTAATACTTCAATAACCGAACAAAGTTTATGAAGCAACTCGAATAATAGGAGTAAATCTGATTCCTATCATTTTAAAACATTAATCACATTTACTTTCACATACTTTCATTCTTCTACCTTTTTCATATATTTTTGTCTGACTAGAATCATTAGCACAGACTTAACAATAACGGTTCATGTATAACAGAACTTCTTTACATAGGACAGTTTAATCATAGAACATTTCATTTCACAAAAACACCAAAGTGTTAAAAATTGTGACACAAGGCCTCAATCATACTAACACCTTGTACAAATATCACACATTTGAACATATATAAAACTTCTCATGTTCAACATTTGAGAAAGTTTAAGAAACTAACATTCATTAAGCACATATACAACTTATAGTTTACGCTGAACTGTTCATTGCAATCCCTATATAACACAAGGAAATAACACATACATCAATTAGTAATAATCTTGACTTATGCATTGGTTTAAGTTTAACTTTACTCTTTATGGTTCGTGTTTATAACCTAAGTTCACGTAACCATCCTTCTTTACCGTTTTACGACATTATGACATACAGAGATGTCTTAACTCATACGATCATCATCTTTGATGATTTACATTCTTATTTTCTTCTTATAACTTTTCTAGGACTTAGCACACATCGAGTCTCTACTAGTATTCCATATGGTACTCTGAGTGGTTTCCCACAAACAACCAACAATCTAGTTTCCCGTCTCATCTACACTGTCTTTCACAGCGAGTTAGATCGGTTGCTAGTTCGTATTAATCTTTGCTCTCTAAAGGAATTGTTTAGCCCAACTCCCATATGTCAACCATTAAAGATTACGATTGTACCACAACTTAAACTTAACTTATCCGAACCATTAAACTATAATGTTCGTTAAGTTGATTTCCCATTCCTTATGGCTTTCTGATGGGGACTTTAAGTCAAGGACAAAAAAGAGATTTTTTATATTTATTATTTAGAAACGTCAACAAGTTGAAGCAAGAGAGGTCACACAAAGAGTGATTTCTAAATGTTCTTCTATAAAAGATGACATATCTTTATTAAAAGACGATATATCTTCTATAAAAGATCTTATTGATTTGCGATCACATCTTCAAGCAGAGCAAGAGAAAGAAAAAGAGGATGTTCTAAATTTTGGTGCTACAGACAGTTGTGATGTGTCCAAAGAAATTCTCGAAGTTCAAAAAGTTGAACCAAAGATTCTGTATGAGGAACAAATTGAGGAAACATTTAACGTTGTTTTGGAATTGTTCGTTACCGAGGAAAGGATGATTCGAGAAGTTGATCTAGTCCAAATTGACATTGTTGACTTCGTTGTTCCAGAAAGCTTATTTTCAACGCCTTTGAATACGAAAGTGATGCTCTCGTCAATTCTCTTTCCAAATTTTTTTGAGCCTTACCTTGTGATGGTGTTGTCAAATGTGTTCCAAAATGTTCTTCCGTTGCAGAGGAATTTATTGTTTATTATTTCATATTATAGAACTTGAGGTCGAGTTTTCTCCAACAAGAGGAAGAGGAGAATGATGGGGACTCTAAGTCAAGGACAAAGAAGAGATTTTTTATATTTATTATTTGGAGTCTTTATTATGTTTAATATAAAAGTCGTTGATGTGATTTATGTATTTTATTTATTAGTGGGGATTTAGGGATATTAATTAGTAATTAGGAATTTTTAATGTTTAGTAAGGGCACCTTAGTCTTTTAGTACTTTTATTATTCTCCAAGCAAAATTAGGGTTTTAAGTCTCTTTAAATAGTGATGTAATCCGCACAAGTCTTTTAGACTACAGATTATTGATATTGAAATTGATTATTTCATTCATACCGTAGAGGTATCCTACCGTAGAGATTTTTTATCTATCTTGGTGTTGATACGTGGAGTGGATACACTTGAGAGATCCTAGCGGTCTAAACGTGGAGTTTATATCCTAGTTTATTTTTCGTTAATTTTTCATCTCAGATCTGTCCAACATCACTTTTTGACAACTAAATGGCATACCTCAGGATTATTCAATACCGTCGAAGTTATACAATCTTTTGTATACTCAGAACGATCATTCAATGTTAATACTATGCGTTCATAGCGTTATGCATTTTACATTACCTTATTCATATCTTCATATCGTTCAACGTTCGGTCCATTTGACCCGGAACGTTATCCAAGTTATAATCATTAACTCGGCTTCTTAACGTTATACGTTATTGCCATTAACTCAGTTTCTTCACCGTTCACAGGTTTAACCATTAGTCTTCATTACCATACGGTCAAACTATACACGGTGTGTAGGTTGAGCACGTTTAACTTACGCGTACACTCAATACCCTTACATCGGTTAAAGTGTTTAGTGTTTATGTTTCATTCTAACATTCTCTATACGACTCACACTCGGACTTTCATTAATCTTATTACCGTTCATTACGACTTTCTTGATAATTTCATATCTTACTACTTTCGTCAACGTCTAAGTCATACAACCAATGTATGCTTAACACGTTCGCTCGACGCGAATACGATTCACGAGAATTGTTTACGTATTCCGCGTTCACATTGTTCGTCATTTAAACTTTCATTCAATTTTTACTTAAGGTTTTAATCACTCTCCTTCGTGATCCATTACATGAACACTATGTTTATCATCCTTTCTTAATGTCGAAGTCATACGGTTCGTTGTATGCTAAGACCTATCGTTCATCGCGCGTTCACAACGTTCACACGCTTTACACTTAACTTTCGTTACGAACTTATAACATCGAAATGTAATAGTCATTATCTTCATTTAACGTCTAAGGAATTACAACCATTGCAATCCTACACGTTCGTTTTAACGCGAATACAGTACCCGGTTACGTATTTTACGTTCGTCGATTTATAACCTTTATTCGACGTTTCCTCGTCAAACTCAAGGTTTTATTCATGACTTTTCTTTTTCATAAACATCACATTCATACTTGCCCCTTAATTACCATCCAAAAAGTTGGATAATAAAAAGCTCGTGTCAGATATGCGGTGCCACTCTCTGCACAAAATCCGGTGCTGCGGCGTGGGTTGGCAGTAGCTGAGCCCCGGACTAGGCGCTGCCGCGCGACTTCTAGTTCTGGCTGGCGCTGCGGCGCCAGTCTTAAAACTCAGAAAATTTTTCTAAGTGTTGAACATGTGTGAGACGCCTATTTTGAAATCTCATAACTTCTTCTTTATAACTTGGAACGAGATCGTTCCAAAGCCATTTTCTTTCTTATCTTACTAACTTCAACTTCCCCCGAACAAATTTTTTTTCTGAATCCGTTAACATGCCATTCGATTGGCTTAAATTTCGTTCTTCGTTTGTTTTACGTTATTAACGTTCTTCGTTCGTTCGTCTGTAATTCGGTCATTCGAACTCAGAATTCGTTCGTTCTTGAGTACACGACTCATGTTTTCTATGTTTTCTTACTTATGAAACCCTAACTATTCGGGTTCCTTAACTTACTTCCTATATTCGTTCGTCTTTTACAAAATTTCGCCATAACTTCATTATAGCTAAGTTCAATCCATTCTTCATAAACGTTTCTATCGTTCCTAACCAAACATATATCAACAATTCATATATGTGATGGTTTTAAACTTGTCCATCAACAACATTGTTACCACGTTTTTCGCGTTCTTTGTTTTTAATCGATATTATGATTTCGATTTTACATTTTCTTATATTTTAACGTTATAAGTTTTATAATTCATCCTTATAACATCGGAGAGTTCATATAACTCATCCGAATCGTCCATTAACATCAAACAATTCATAGTTCATATGAAAGCTTTTTAAGAAATTTATAAACTAAACTTCTAATTCTTATTTTTTCTTTTTCTTATGATTTCAGCCATATGAAAATCATTCTTAACATCTTATATTTCTATTCTCATTAGATTATATGATTTCCATATAAAACCTAAAGAAAATTAGACTAAAGGTAGGTTTTAATACCTTTCTTCTGGGAAATTCTTCCATTTTCTTCTTCCTCTTGCTTAATCTTGCGATTTGTTAACTTTTATGTTTCTTCTCTGTCTCCAATCCGAGCATCCAAGCTCTCTTTCTCTTTTTCTCTTTCATTTTCATGTGTTAGTTGAAAAAACTAACAAATGAAATGAATTAGCTTAGCTTATATAGAATTTCAAAGCTTAGGGGCATTTTGGTCATTTGGTAGTTTTTTTTTACCGTTTTACCCCCACCTCCTTACTATTCCCACCTCCTCCACCAAGCTTCTCCTGTAAGCTTCGTGTTCCGTCTTTCGGAATTCGTCCGACAGTTCGAAAAACTGCAATTCTCGGAATCCAAATATTTTTGAATATTCCGTCTTTCCTTTACAGATTTACTTTTACGCATTCTTCGAAACATCGAAAAACTGAAAAATATTTTTTGATGTTTAGCATTTTCGTTCACGTTTTCCCCTAACGTAGTTAAACGAATGAAAAGTACATAACAATAATTTTCGTTGTTTTTATTTCGTCTGATTTCTGCACGTTTTTTGAGAAAAACTTTTATCGGCTAACTTAACTTTTCACGAAATATTATCGTCAAATCTTTCAACGAAATGTCATTTCGACATATCGATCTCTCGGAAAGACTTATGTTATTCAAACCCTAACCCTTACGTTTTGTCAAGTGAATAATGCTTATTTCGTCTTTTTCCTCGGAAATATTTCTTTTCCCGGGAAAATTTTATTTTTCGTCTTGAAATTCTTACTCGTTTAATCTAGCTCGTAGCCAAAATCCTCCCGTTTTATAATCACCCTAGGTCCTAGAATGATTAATTAACACATAGCACATAATATTATTAATAAAAATTCATTTTATTAATAACTAATTCTTTAAACTTAAATTCTCGATAATCCGATTTTCGGGTTGTCACAGTCGTTACTTAGTAAACTCTTTCACATTGTTCAACTATATCAAAGAAAGAGAAAAATGTGTAGCACTCGATCAATCTTTTTTTTGGTAATCTATTTGTGCTTGGCGTGTTTAAAATCCAAGTTTATTCATTTCTTTAAGTGGTGGTGCAAAAAATCTGATTATTGGTTTGTTTTCTAGGCGCAAGCAAGCTGGTGTTTACACATCATACACATTTGGCCCTTTGGGTAAACAAATTAAGGTATCTAAGTGCTCATTGAGACAAATATATTCATCATAATATATATATATATATATATATATATATATATATATATATCTTTCAGTACCAATTCATTTCAATGCTTTGTAGGAATATGTATTCAAAATCTACCTCATTTGGAAAACAACTCTCTTTCTAAAGAAGTGGAGATCTATATCGCTACTTGTTTCTAATTGGGATGATCAACTTCTTCAGGTTATTCTTCTAGATACCAGATACCACAGAGACCCTTTGTGTAGTGATGGAAGTATTTTGGGGACTTCACAGTGGACTTGGTTGGAGAAGGAGTTAAAAGGGCCTGCATCCGCCATAACTATTATTGCATCTTCTATTCAGGTATTACAGAAAATATTTTCTAGTTGCAAATTTAATTGTTCAATTTTTATGGTTACAACTCATTCGTGTAGTTTTGTACATGGAGCCATGGAGGATTAATGTTAATGCAATGCAATTTTTTTCTTCTAAATTGTTGTTCCTCATTTAGCTGAGAGTGAAATGGAAAGTGACACTACTCATAGACATAGAATTAAACCAGGTTGAATTAAGTGGAGAATGTTGCTTTCATATTTTGTGATTGAATATATGCATGTAAGCATGAAGGAAATGTTTTATTGTCGGTCATAAATCTACTATGCTGTATTGGTGCGAAATGTTGGGCAACTAGAAACAACTTATTCATGAAGCAAGGGAGGTTCACATATAGATTATACATGTATATGTGAAAAGTTTGTTTGAGATCAAAATGTTAAAATGTACTCCCTCTGTCCCCAAAAGGAGGAACAACGTACAATTTGCACATATATTAAGAAAAGTAAGAGTAGAGGAAAGAGAGTAAAAAAGTTTCAAATGTATCCTTAGTAACCCACAAGATTATATAAAGTGATGAGTGCTTTTAGTTTTTTATACTAATGGATCCAACTAAATGACATATTTACCCTTCACATTATGTACTTTATCTCATCCTTTAGGGACAATAATTTTTATACCTTTAGTCATCCTTTTGAGGATGGAGGGAATATGATTTTAAAAAGAGAAATGGTAGAGCTACATTGAACTCATTTGAGAAGGTAGAAGTAGCCCTGAGTGAGTGACATTCGTCTACTCAAGTTGATGACACTCTTGTAAAAGGGGACTGAATAACAATGTGTATTAACAGGATGAGAAAATAGGAATTATGTAACCAACCCAATTAGGACTATGCATGGGTAAAATACAGTCTCTAACCGGTTTCCAGATTTGCCCAAAAATGGTTATCAGTATCGAATACCCTGTACATCAGATCGGTTGCGGCCAGTTCATCACAAATACAGTGTTGGAATTTACCTATTTTGTACCCTTTTTTCAATCTATCAAAAATTTATTGATTCTAGTCGAATAAAGAAATTTGAACCAAGTTAATTGTATTTTTATAATAAGTAGGTTCCTAATAAGTTGTTGAAGAGTTGGCAAGAGTAAAGAATAAAGTTTCTAGATGAAATAAAGTGAGGCGCAACACCCAAAAGGGTTGCCTGATCATGTATATATAGGATCAATAAATTACACTATGACAATTCTATCCTTTACAAGTATAACAAATTACACAATATAGGTATATATATATATATATATATATATATATATATATATATATATATATATATATATTAACACCCTCCCTCAATCTGAACAGGAGGAACGAAGGTTCAGATTGGAAACTAAAAAGGAAAACCGAGCAGCAGGTAGAGCCTTTGTAAAAGTATCTGCAAGCTGATTGTAACTCAAAATGTGTGGCACCTCCAAATCATCAAGAGTAACTTTCTCCCTTACAAAGTGATAATCAATGTCAACATGTTTAATGCGAGAATGTATCACAGGATTCTGCGTTAAATATGTAGCCGCGATATTGTCACAATATGCATGAATTGGAGAGTCCAAAGAGACATCAAGATCCTTGAGAATCTGTTGCATCCAAGTAACTTCGGCGGCAGCAGATGCTAATACACAGTACTCTGTTTCTGTACTAGATCTAGCAACTGTGGGTTGTTTCTTTGTGGACCAAGAAAGTAGATTATTACTAAAAAAGACGCAGTATCCCGTTGTGGAACGACGAGTGTCTTGGCAACCAGCCCAATCAACATCGGAATAAACAATTAGTTTACTTGGAAAGGTGTGATAAAACATTATTCCATGATTGAGAGTACCACGAAGATATCTAAGAAGACGTTTCGCAGCTTGCATATGATGAACACGAGGGGAATGTATGTGTTGAGAGCAAAGATTCATGGAAAAAGTGATATCTGGGCGAGTGAAATGTAAGTATTGTAAACCGCCAACTAGTTGCCGATATTCTGTAGGATCAGAATAAAAATCACACCTAAGTTTGAGCTCCATTCTTGCTTGAGATTGAGGGGTGTTGTAACAGGCTTTACTGAAACCATGTTAAACTTATCCAAGAGTTCAGTAGTATACTTTGTCTGAGATAAGAGCATACCTTGAGGAAGAGAGGTGGCCTCAATTCCCAAGAAATAATGAAGAGTCCCCGAGTCTTTCATAGCAAACTCTTTCTGAAGTGTATGTATAAGATTGTTGATTAGAGAATCAGATGAGCCCGTAATGGCATCAACATATAACAAGAGAAAAATATTGTTTTTGCCATTCATAAACTTGAACAAACTTGGATCCGAGGAACACTGATAAAAACCACATTCGAAAGGAAAACTGGTGAAACGATTAAACCAAGCACGTGGAGCTTGTTTAAGACCATACAATGCTCGTTGTAGCTTGCAAACATAATTCGGATAATCTGGGTGAACAAACCCATGGGTTGCTTCATGAAAACATTTTCTTCAAGATGGTCATGAAGAAAAGCATTTGAAACATCGAGTTGTCGGATGGACCAATTGCGATTTAAGGCTAAAGTGATAACAGTACGAACAGTAGTGGGTTTTACCATTGGACAAAAAGCTTGATCATAATCCACTCCTTGTTGTTTAAATCCTTGAGCCATGAGACAGACTTTATATCTTTTAATCGAACCATCTGCATGTTGTTTGATTTTATATACCCATTTTGATCCGATTAGGTTCTGCTCCGAAGTTGGAGAAACTAGAGTCCATGTTGCATTATCTATTAGAGATTATACTCATCACTCATGGCTAGACGCCATAGGGGATCCGTAGCAGCTTCGATGTAACAACTTGGTTCTTTTGGTAAATTTAGAGCCTAAGAAACAGCAAGAGATTCATGATTTTTGGTTTGGATGTTCCACTCATGGACCTAGTTACCATGCCATGGGTTCTTTTTGGTTCGAAAGACATAACTAGCGGCAAAGATGGAGCAAAAAAATCAGGAGATGACGACAATTTAGGAGATGAGTTGGAAGATTGTGCTGGAGATGATTGAGGGATACAATCAGTATCATGATTAGAAGGAGAAGATTGTAATAAAGATAATTGAGGAGAGACAGGAGATGGAGAAAAATTAGGAGAGATTAAGGGGTTGACTGTTGGTGAATGAGTATGATTTTGGACAAGAGGTAAATTAGGAGACAAGATTTTAGGAGAGAATGATTTGATAGGCGGAGTAACAAATGGCTTGTATTTGGGAATAAAATTAGGAATAGAGGGTAATAATGAAGGAAAAGAAGAAGAGTTATGAGACGTTGATGAAGGCCAAAAATCAGGAACCGTTACTTGTGAGGATAGTTGGAAGAGTTGGATTATTCCGTAATTTTTGCATCATATCAACATATGGGAAAGTGGACTCTACAAATTGGACATGGCGTGAGATATTGACCTGATTTGTCTCCAAATTAAGACAACGAAATCCCTTGTAATTTGTCGCCACACCTAGAAAAATACACGGAACAACTCTTACAGAAAATTTGGAGGTTTGGGAAGTAACCAAATTTGGGTAGCAAAGACAACTAAAGATTTTAATGTGAGAGAAATCAGGGAGGTGACCAAGCAAACATTCAAAAGGAGAATTAAATTGAAGAAGTTTTGATGGCAATCTGTTGGCTAAATAGATGGAATAATTCAAGGCTTCAACCCAATAATGTGGGGGAAGTTTAGACTGAAAGAGAAGACATCGAGTAATGTTAGCAAGATGACAATGCTTTCTCTCAACACTTCCATTTTGTTGAAGGGTATGTGGACAAGAAATTCGATGGTGAATTCCATGTTGACGCGAATATGTTTCAAATTTGTTACTAGTGAATTCATCACCTCCATCACTTTGAAACGACGAGAGAGAACAATTGAATTGATTCTTAATCATGGCATGAAATTCTTGAAATTTATCAAATAATTCATGTTTATGACGTAACAAATAAATCCAATTGAATTTGGTAAAATCATTAAGAAATAAAATATAATATGAAAACCCAGAAATTGATTTACAAGAAGCTTGCCATACATCAGAATGAACAAGAGATAATGGTTTATTTGAATGCGTAAAAGAGTTATCAAAAGACAATTTGGATTGCTTTCCTAAATGGCAAACATTACAAGAAGAAGAATCATAAGACATAGAGGAAGAGATACAATCTGTGTTACTCGGACTCGGGTGCGGGTGTCGGGTGCGGGTACAAATCTAGGTATCGGATACGTGAAGTCAAAAAATAGAGGATACGTGAAGTCAAAAAATAGTTGGTCCAGGATGCCCAAGCCGTTGATGCCAAATTTTAGACCAGGAGACGGTAGCAGAAAATGCAGGTAGATATGATGGAGAATCTGAATCTGAGAACGGAAGATAAATCGGAAACAGGGAACCAGAATTACTTTAACTGAGAAGAGGAGCTTAAGTTTTCTTGTCCTTCACAAATAAACCACTTTCAGTAAATTCAAAGAGACAATTATTATCCTCACAAAAACGATGAACATAAAGAACATTCTTTTTAAGAGATGGCACAAGAACAACATTTTTAAGGATAAAAGTATGAGTTGAAGTAGAAAAAGAGACGATACCATTATGTCTGATGGGCAAATGATTTCCAACTTCAACCATTACTTTTTCTGTACCATTATAAGGAGAGACATAGGTAAAGATACTTGCATCACTAGTCATGTGTGAAGAGGCTCCAGTATCAGTATACCAATGAGTAGATAGAGCATTAGGAATTTGCATTGCCATAAAGGACTTTGGAGCATTTGAGGGTCCGAAGACATGATTGTAGCGGTTGCGAAATGATTCCATTTATTACATATCTGGCATTGTACATTGTAGGTGTGTGTTTGATGATGCAAAAGCATCGTTGAACCGATTGCGGCGACCAAGAGCTGAGTAATTCCATCTGTTGCAAATTTGACATTGAATGTCAAAATTGGGATTATTTGAATTAGGAGGACGACCAAGAACTACATCAGGAAAAGGAGAAGAATTTAAAAATTTACAATTATTGAGATTGTACGGTTGTCGGCCTTTGTCACGACCATGATTGGCATTTGGGTGTGGAACACGCCACATATTTGTGGATTCCGAAATTGGTGGCCTCGTCCGATAGAGGTAGTGTGGGCTGGAACAACAGTAAACATGACAGTAGAATTTTCCTTGAAATTGTTATTTTCAACATGAGCCTCTTCACCGAGAAGAAGATGACGAAGAGATAGAAAAGTAGGAAATGGGCGAGTGTTCTTCGTTACTGTAACAAATGTAGAGTAGCTTGTTGGGAGCCCGTTAAGAGTTTGGATGACAAGATCTTCATCCGAGACAGGTTTGCCAATAGCTGCAAGAGACGAAGACAAAGTATGAATTTGCTGTAAATAGGAATCCATGGATAAGTTGCGCTTAGGAAAATTCTAGAATTTTTCCTGCATGAAGTTAGAAGGACATGATCAAGAAATAGTTGGTCAAGAGTGATCCAGGCCTCATAAGAGGTGTTGCAAACATAGTTTAAGGGAGTTTCAAGAACAGAGATAAAGAGAGAAGCATTAGTCCAACTATGAACTGTAGTATCGCATTGAGTCCAAAGGTCATATTTTGGATCTAATAGTGGAGGACATGGGATCTTTCCTTCAACAATATCATAAACCTTTTGGCTCATGAGAAAGGTTTGAAACATTTTTTTCCATGTGAGATAGTTGACAAAGGTTAGTTCAAAGGGAATGAAATTTTTGATGTTGGATACATGAGGAACTTGATCTGGAAGAGATGACTGAAAAGCAAGTGGCGTGAATTCTGACGAGTCGGAGTGTTTGTCGTTGGTGACAGACATGATTAGTTGAAGAAAAAGAATAAAATGAGAAGAAGAATAGAGGAAGAAAAGAACACTAACAATCCTAGGATGTTTAATGCTTTGATACCATGAAACAAAGTGAGGCGCAACACCCAAAAGGGTTGCCTGATCATGTATTTACAATATGACAATTCTATTCTTTACAAGTAAAGTATAACAAATTACACAATATAGGTATATATATTAACACTAGATTTAAGTAAAATTTCAATCAAGAAAAGTAAATAAATTTTCTTTAACAAAGAATTAAGTAGATTCATTTGCTTAATAAAAATTGAAAAAAATGGGAATTAATAATAATAAAACTTACCAAGAAATAACTTTCTATGTCAACAATTCGTGAATATTCTAACCTCTAATCTCCATTCATTCCACAAATCTGTATGTGTGATCGATGTAAGAGACAAATTTAGAAGAGGCTAAGCAATTTTTGAAAAAAATTCATAAGGGGGTAATAGGAGAAGAAGAGGACAAACACGCACACACAAACATATATCTATATATGAGAAATAGTTGCCATTGAGGAGGAGAAAGACATGTATATGAGAACTTGAGAAGTAGAAGCCATCCATATATAAGAGCAGGAAAGAAAATGGAACACGAAGGAGTCGAGATAGGAAAGGGAGACCGGAGATGGATAGACGACGAGATCGGATGAGAAGATAGCATGATTGGAGATGAGAGGAGTCGAGGAGAGGGGACTACGAAGGAGAGTCAGGAGGACTAGAAGATTTTGTGAAATTATATTGCATATTTATTTAATTAAGTACAACCGGTAAACCTGTTTTTACTGAACCTCCAAAACTATATACAAAAACCGGTTTTTACCAGTCCTATAACATATTCCATTTATAGTGAACCGGCTTAAGTAAAAAACTGGAATTACTATTTTTTTACAACTCTAAACCTAGTAGTTGGGCAAAGACCGAGTCATTTTCTATGTAAATTAGTGGTTGGTTTGGATTGACCAGAGTGTGCCTACTTATATTGAATCTCCACCGTAACTTGTAAGATGATATAAGTACTGCTACATTACTAGTAATTATTATACCTGAATTTTTATTCGATGCAAATATATTTTACTTTTATATTGGAGTATAAAGTATTGGACCAATAGGTTGGGCAATGCAAGAAATTTACTTACAGCGCACTCAGAGCTTGTGTAACCAACTCATACGTTCAAATCTAGTTCAATATTGAGGCCAATAGCTGCTCATAAAATCTTTTTTGTGTTATTAAGTCTTTGCTTAAATATAAATTACTATCCTACCTTATTCCACTTCGGTGATCCACCTTTCAATTTTGTCAATTAGATGTCAATTTTGTCAATTTTGAAACCAGGCCCAATCTTGTTATTGGCTTGTCAGTATTTGGGCATATTGGTCCAACTTATAAAAAAAAAGATAACGAAAAAGGACATGTTGGGCGAATCTGTTTATGTTATTTTGTAGGGCAAACGTGTGATAGCCTGTTATCAAAGAGTAGCAATTCCTGTTTCTTATTATCTAATAAAGGTATATATTTCTCGCATTATTGATTGATGTAGAGTAAAATATGGACATCGTTAGGAGTATAAATTCAGGAAGAAGGTTACATGTACATCATGTATAAATTCAATTATAAGGTTATGTCTTTGTCATCTACCAAGATTAAGTCATCCATGATCCGTATCAACGGATCAAGAAACCTCATATAAAGTAACAAGCATAGTTTATATGTTTCATCCTCTCAATTGAAACTTACAATTTGATTGAGTGAAGGGGAAGTTGACTGAATCAAAGTGATCCTCAAGTTGCAAAACTAATTTAAATTTAGTAAATGATGGGTGAGCTGCTTTGAGCCATACTGTCGAGTGTCATTGAGCTTGTCAATCTATGCTTCCACCTGACACAACCCTCTTCTTCTAATTTGTGGAACACTTGTGCAAGAGTAGTAGGCAGGGTGTACATTATTTGAGCATTTGACCAAAAATAGCATCTCAAATTGACAAAATGTTTTTAAGATTTCACAATTTGACCAAAAAAAGTCGAAATGTTTCTCTAATTTTGGAACAGAGGGAGTACATAGTTTGAGCTTTAATACTTGGAGGTTTTACGCATATTGATCGTATAATTTTACACTTGTTTCTCATCATTCAGGTTATATCAAATCTTTCAGCAACTACCGGCCCTTTATTCTATTTGGAGTCTTGGGGACGTTTCCCAAAGGAGAGGAATCGGCTTTTCAAATTGATATCTGACAGTAAGGTAGGCAACAATCTTCTGCTTGTTTTTTGAATTTGAGAGGCTTACTAAGTTTGTTTTCCATGTCTGAAGTCACTGAACAACTTTGTTTAGTGTTCTTATGTTTCATCAACTCTGAAATCAATTACTTATCACTAAACATATAAGTAAATGTAATTTGTTAAATTTTTCAAGCTGCATCTTGCACAGAGAGATGCAGTCTTTTTCATAAGTGGAGATGTTCATTTTGGAGAAATTACGCGATATGACTGTGTTACTGGATATCCCCTGTATGATATAACCTCAAGTGGGTTTACCCAAGCCGTTGAGAAGGTAATCCCATCGCCTTTACGTTTCATTGTAAGATTTGTGGCATGGCTGACACCTACCACCATGAGAGTTAAAAACAAAAGGTGCAGACACAAATCATGTACATACGGTATGATTTCCTTGTTATAATCCTTATTTATCTCATGTATTTCTTGCATATGATATGAATAATTTTTGTTTACATTATTAATTCACAAGTCTGTATATCCTATAGGACAGACAAATTTTGGGGTGATAGAGATAAATTGGGATGCGGTACCAGTGAATTTGAAATTTGAAGTGAGGGATGCCAGTGGAATCCCTGTTATTAGTGTAAACACATCATTGTTGGAGCTGCAAGCCAGAAACATAGGCTCTAAAGATAGCGTTAAAGATGGCATGAAAGCAGGAGAATATCAGAAACACTGCTCTCTTGAAGTTACATTACCGTGGATTGTCAGATATCGTTTAGCTATTTTATTCTTTTGCACTTTAGCTGGTATGTTATCATCATGTTTTGCAGCATATTTATGTTTACATTTTCTGCTAAAAATGCTGACTTGCTAAAATTCAGTAATCTAATGAAATTACAGTTGCCTGAGAATCCGAGATAAGGTGATAAATTTTAATTTTAGTATAGGTTTACCTCTACTATATAGAAACAGAAATTGACCTTTTATTTTGAAAACGCTATTAGCATACCATTATTACTCTTTTTAAGCTTATGCAACTTGCTTTTAAAAGAGTAAACAGTAATAAATAGTTACTTGGCATACTTGTAAACTTTTGAGTCTATACACATGCACATTCTGGGTTTACATTTTCTTTTAATTTCTGACCCCAGTTTGTGTAGAGAAAGAGCTAAAGTAGAACCTAAATTCATACATATTATAAAATGGTAAAAGATTGGGTTACTAACTCAAACATGCATCAGCCTTTGTAAAAATAAGTGGCTTTTATAAGTAATAGCAGACATTTTTGTTGGAAATTAGGTTTATTCACATCATGTACTTTCAAGTATTGAGCAAAGCTCTATTGGCCACCAACTACTTACTTGGCATCCTGCATCATCTCTATTTACATGCTACATTTCTTGTGTTGTCCCCTGAATGTTGTTTTTTGATTCAATATTGCAGTGTTGCTTCTTGTTCTGATCGGACTTCTTTATGTGACTATATCGGCCTGCATCGGGTGCATCCACAAATACAAGCTTGATTGACCTGGGTGGGGAGTCACGGAACCAGTTTACTAACAAAATCAGAAACATACCTAGTTTGTGGTGGTGGTCCTCCTATAAATACCCTGGACAACTTGTCAATGTCCTAATTAAGTTTTGGAATGGTAGGCCACCATGTTTATAGTGAATCTTGATTCCAGACAGTTCAAAATGAGCAGGACTCGCATTGGTATAACTAAGACTTACATTTCAGATTATACAGCTTCAACATTATATATGTTGTATAAATACAACTTATTTTTATAAACTGCTTAAATGGAGTAGATTACCAACTTCAGAAGAAGAAAAGCTGGAGAAAATGAAATTTGACAAATTGTATGGGAGTGGGAGAAAGACTGATTCAACATCCTTTGTTTGTGACCCCACAATGAAGAAGATAAATTTAATTTCTTGCAAAAAGTCAACAGTAAAATAGGACTACAATAAAAGCCCAAGATGGAAGAGGACTACAAAGTCTAAAATATACTTGGAAAATAAGAACCAGTGTTAAACCATGACGTAAATGTGGTGTGGTCACATACTCCCCCACATTATTATTAGAAATTAGAATATATCTGCGTCTACACCCAATTTCATCTTTTTTATATTTATTAACTTATTTTTTTAACTAACAAACCCTTAATCCTAATTAATATCATAATATTTTTTTTGTTGTTGAAAATCTTGACAATATTATTTAAACCGAGTTAAATGATCAAATAAAATTAATTAATTTTCTGTTAAAATACATCATTTTTCAAGATACTATCAGAACTTTATAATTTGGGAGAAGAAATGTTTTTCTTTTTTAATAAGTGAAAAAATGGAAAAGAAAATGTTGGTTGAAGAAATGTGGGGTTTTTGATACTTTGAATCCAAGGTTAGGTCCATATTCAACACCTTTTACATAAAACCAATGGAGACGTTAGTATTTAAGGGGAGATTGGAAGAGTAATAATGTGTTACTCCTTTTGTTCTAACAAAAAATAAAATAGAAAGAAGAGTTCAATTTGTCTAAGTTTTAATTCAAAAAGGTGTTATATTTTTATGTTAACATATAAAAGTAACAGATTATTTAGAATCACAATTTTATTATTATATCATCTTTATTAAGTTAAGCACTCAAAAAAATTTTAGATTTTTTTTGAATATATTCTATTACAATTCAATTTTAAGAAAATACTGTACAGTAAAAGAGTCATTTACTACTAAATTATCAGTCCATATTTACGCCAAGATCTTTCCATGCGCCTCAATCACGTAAAAATGTGTCCAATCCTGCACAGAAACAGGTCAATATCAGAAGTTTGACGACTTGGACCGTCGGAGGATAGCTCCGGCGTGAGAGTCAGTACAGACAGATACAAGGATAACAATGGAGGATATTAGCTCTAGTGTTTTGATAAAAGAAAATATTCGTTACCTTCGTTTGTGGTTTACCCTGCTATGACCTCAGCCGACTGCATGCAACCCACCTGCTCCATCCCATTACCATTTGCCACCGCCGGCTGATTAGGTTCCATCCTCATTAACGTATTGCAGGATTAACAATCAACCATTATGTTGGTCATCATCGCCGGTCAAGCCCAAGTAAAACCATTAATCATCTAATGGTTCGGCCCAATACTTTCAAGACCCAACAGAGATAGCCCAATGGCTTGGCCCAATGTGCATAAAATATCGTGGCCCAACATTGCCTCCCAATCTTTTATTAAACAGACTGTTTAATAAAAGAGTATATAGAAAAGGTCCAAGATATATAAAAAAGTCCAGATGAATCAATATTGAGCCTAAACTGATAACCCAAATAAAAATATGTCAAGCCCAATCGGTATCAAAACCAAAACCAGACGCTACCTCTCTCGGTTTGTCATCATTAGGCGTATTAAATGCGCCTGTGATGCCCCCAAAACAGGTATACATCACCCATCTTGAGTCGCCAGATACATGGAACATAAATTCAAATACAACTTAATTATACAACAGTCGTGTAAAATACGACAAAACATAGCTAATAGTTTAAACAAGAATATTGTCATATAGACAATATCCACACTCAATGGTGTCCTCATTACAAATATTATCACATTATTCCATAGAATAGTGAGGACTACTAAAGCCATTTATCTGGACCATCACTCCATTTCCCTACTCGTCCCAACTATATTCTCATTTTCTGAAGAGAACAATAAAAGAAAGGGTGAGCTCAACTAGCCCAATAAGAAATATTATGACTAAGATAATGCAGAATAAATTATCCTTAGCCTTCAACAGTATAACAACTGATAGAATACAATAGACAACAAGTTTTAGATCAACAACTGCAGCGAAAATAAGTAATCCATTAGAAGAGTCAAGTAGAGCATAAAATCTACTATCTTCTATGATTTAAAAAGTTTTTCATCAACTTTATCGCTGAGACTCAGCTTAATAAATAAAATCGAATCATCCCTGCACCACGACCGAGGATATTCATGTAATCATCAATGGTCATGATTATACCGAATAATCCATGGTTATAATCATACCAACAACTGTCCATCAATAAACTACAGGCCAATGAGGACTTTTACCACATCATTCGTTATATTACGGTCATGATTATACCGAATAATTCCTGGTCATAATCATACCAAGTCCATCTATGCACGTAAGCCAAAGATGACTTTCATCACAATATAAGCATGAGGATGATGACAATGATATAAGCAATAATCAACCGAAATCAAATCAAACAAAATCAAGGATAAATATTAAAGACTTTAAATTTATCCAGATTTTAAAAATATCCAAATTGTCAACATGATACTGCTTTGTAGAGTAAAATTCAAGAATAATATTCATGTACCAAAAATAATTTGGACAGAAAAGAAATATATTTTTTGGGTAAATAGTACCCCGTGAATAGTACCCCGACATAAAAAGTACCCCAAATACTCGAGTGAATGATACTAGAGTGAATAGTAATCAGGTGAATAGTACTCCGGCACGAAAAGTTTTCCGAATACCCGAGTGAATAATACTAGAGTGAATAGTAATCGGGTGAATAGTAACCCGTAAATAGTAACTTGTAACAGAAAAATACCAAAGAAAATGATATTTCATGACGAGTACAAAAGAAATGATATCCCATATGAGTATAATAGAATATACAAAACTACAAATGGATTTTCACTCGCCATGCGGTAATCCACATAGACAGATCATTTCCACAATTTAATAAAGAATGAATACAAAGGATCATTCACCATGCATGGGGTAATCCACATAGACAGATTGTTCCAACAGAATAATAAAGAATGGAATAACAGAAGAATTCACCATGCATGCGATAGACCACATAGACATGTTATTCCCAACATAATAATAAAGAACCAGGTCATGCGTAATCCGCACAGACAGGATATTCTAACAGAATAATAAAGAATGGAACTAGGTCATGCGTAATCCGCATAGACAGGATATTCCAACAGAATAATAAAGAATGGAATAACAACATAATTCACCAGGCATGCGATAAAATGCATAGACAGGTTATTCCAACGGAATAATAAAGAATGGAATAACAGAAGAATTTCACCATGTATGCGGTACTTCGCATAGACAGGTTATTCCAACATAATAATAAAGAATGGAATAACAACTCTTACGAGTATTGAAAGAAAATAACTCTCTTCATGAATACAAAAGAATAATACCCCTAACCTTAGAAGAAAACTGGATACTGAAATAGTGAGGTAGCAGACTTCTCTTCTTCTTTCTCTCTATAATTTCTCTCTATAATAATTGCTCTATAGCTTTAGTGAATTGGTGAAAAATAATGAAGGAATGAGCTTCTATTTATAGGAAAATATAGTTTCGATAATTGAACGTTTTGGGGCTCGAAATATTACAGTATAATACCTTCTTCTTTTCCTTCATTTTTAATTTAGTCCTGCAAATATTATCAAACTTGCACCATCTCCCCTAATAGTAAATGAATGTGAATCAATAGTACACACATGTGAATAAATAGTTATAATCATGTGAATTAATAGCAATTAATTGCTCATTTATCCAGTTAATTACCCGATTGGTCAATATAACCTCCAGACATCAATTATTATCGAAATAAATGTCGATTTTCACTAACACTAATAATTCCAACACAATGGAACTATCAATTTCATCTTTAATCAACACGAACTTATTCATCATTAATATTATAATTCACAATATTTAACAACCAGGTCGTTCCAGGAAAGAGGGGGCTTTCCGATAAGGATTTCTCCTTATTGGAGCGCAATTAGGTGACCAAACCTCTCCTTGATAGAACTTCTAGACATTGTCAATATTGCAAATAATAATATGAATAACTTTGTCGTCTCAATTATTGATTTAATAATATAACATATTATACAGATGATACTGTGACAATAATTGAATCAATAATATGAGAGATATGATGCAACAATTACTGTAGCAATAATTGAGTATAACTGAGTGACTTCTCACGTAAGCATCAATAATCAATACCGTGTACTACTATGCAACCACGCGTATTACTGTACTTTTACTATCGGGTAGTTCAACAGTTTTAACGGTAACACTTTCACCGTTATAAAAAGATAATTATGTCGTTTTCTTACTACGACAATACATCCGTTGTGGGGTCCACCAATGATTGTGCCGTCGTACGAATATTCCCTGTTAAAACGAATATTTCCCGACCAATCGAATATTATATAACAACTTGCTTACTTTGAAAAAAATTCATATATCACTCTTAACTTTAACCTTTTATCACTTTAACCATTTACTAAATAGAATAATTATAAGAAAATTGAATACTTTCATTTCATAAATATAATTATAAATAGAATATATTATATTTTATTTAAAAGATTTTGCTTTAAATATGGACCGTCAGATTAAAGTAAATCAATCTGGACCGTTCATGAGTTAGTTACTATGCATTCCATTTTTCTATAAATAGAAGCTCATTCCTTCATTATTTTTTTATGAATTCACTGAAACTCCAGAGAGATAAATTGTAGAGAGAAAGAAAAAAAGTATTCTGCTACTTAACCACTCTTATATTCAGTTTCTTTTACGGTAAGGGATATTATTCTTTTATATTCATGAAGAGAACTTCTGTTATTCCATTTCTTATTATTCTGTTGGAATAACCTGTATACGCGGGCTACCCTATACTTGGTGACATTTTTCTATTATTCTGTCTTATTATTCTGTTGGAACATCCTGTCTGTGTGTTTTACACCGGACCTGGTTCCGTCTTTGTTATTATTCTGTTGGAATATCCTGTCTGTGTGTTTTACACCGGACCTGGTTCCGTCTTTATTTATTATCCTGTCAGAATATCCTTTCTTTGCGTTTTACGCCGGACCTGGTTCCATTATTTATTATTCCGTAGTTATTATTCTGTTGGGACATCCTGTCGGTGTGAATTTCACCTGACCTGGTTCCATTATTATTATTCTGTTGGAATAACCTGTCTATGCGAAGTACCGCATGCATGGTGATTTCTTTTGTTATTCCATTCGTTATTATACTCAGTTGGTTAAAATTTTGACTTCTATACTCCATGAAATTAGTGGAATATCCTTCATATTTGCGCTTCATCTAGTATTTTTCATAGAAATATTCATCTGAACATTCTTGAATTTCACTCTACAAAGCAGTATCATGTTGACAATTTGGACGTTATTAGTTCCTGAATAAATTAATTCGTGAACTTGCTTTATTGAACTCTTATATTATTGTCATCATCCTCATGTTTATATTTTTTTGAAAGTCATCTGTGGCCTGTAGTGCATAGATGGACTTGGTATGATTATGACCAGGGATTTTTTGGTTTAATCATGACCGTAATATTATAAATAATGTGATAAAAGTCCTCATTGGCCCATAGTGCATTGATGGACAGTTGTTGGCTTGATTATGACCATTGATGAATACATAAATATCCTTGGCCCGTAGTGCATGGAATTTGTGGTCGTGATCCTAATGAATATCCTTGGCCGTAGTGTAGGGATGATGTGGATTATTTATTAAGCTGAGTCCCAGCGATAAAAGTGATGAAAAACCTTTTAAAACATAAAAGATAGTAGATTTTATTCTCTACTTGACTCTTTTAATGGATTACTTGTTCCGCTGCGGTTAAACTTGATGTCTATTGTATTTTATCAGTTTAACATTGTTGAGGACTAATGATAATTTATTCTGCATTATCTTAGTCATAATATTTCTTACTGGGCTAGTTGAGCTCACCTTTTCTTTCATTGTTCTCTTCAGGAAATGAGAACGTAGCTGGGACGAGTCAAGGAACGGAGTGATGTTCTGGATGATAGTGTTAGCTAGTAGTCCTCACTATTCTGTTAAATAGTGTGACAATAAATGTATTGAGGACTTTTTCTGAGAGTGGATATTATCTAGAAGATAATATTTGTATTAAAACTCACAGCATGTATTTTGTCGTACTTTACACGACTGTTGTATAATTTAGTTGTATTTAAATTTTGTACCATGTATTTGGCGACTCAAGATGGGTGATGTATACCTATTTTGGGGGCGTCACAATCATATCCCTAAGCTTTGATACCAACCGTGAAGCCCCCAAAACAGGTATACATCACCCATCTTGAGTCGCCAGATACATGGTACATAAATTCAAATACAACTTAATTATACAACAGTCGTGTAAAATACCACAAAACATAGCTGAGAGGTTAAACAAGAATATTGTCATCTAGACAATATCCACACTCAATGGTGTCCTCATTATAATTATTATCACATTATTCCGTAGAATAGTGAGGACTACTAAAGCCATTTATCCTGGACCATCACTCCATTCCCCGACTCCCCAGCTATATTATCATTTTCTGAAGAGAACAATGAAAGAAAGGTTAAGCTCAACTAGCCCAGTAAAAAATATTATGACTAAGATAATGCAAAATAAATTATCCTTAGCCTTCAACAGTATAACAACTAATAGAATACAATAGACAACAAGTTTTAGATCAACAACTGCAGCGGAAATAAGCAATCCATTAGAAGAGTCAAGTAGAGCATAAAATCTACTATCTTCTATGATTTAAAAAGTTTTTCATCAACTTTATCACTGAGACTCAGCTTAATAAATAAAATCGAATCATCCCTACACCACAGCCAATGATATTCATGTAATCATCAATGGTCATGATTATACCGAATAATTCTTGGTTATAATCATACCAACAACTGTCCATCAATGAACTACAGGCCAATGATGACTTTTACCACATCATTCGTTACATTACGGTCATGATTTTACCGAATAATCCCTGGTCATAATCATATCAAGTCCATCTATGCACGTAAGCCAAAGATGACTTTCATCACAATATAAGCATGAGGATGATGACAATGATATAAGCAATAATCAACCGAAATCAAATAAAAAAAATCAAGGATAAATATTAAAGACTTTAAATTTATCCAGAGTTTAAAAATATCCAAATTGTCAACATGATACTGCTTTGTAGAGTAAAATTCAAGAATAATATTCATGTACCAAAAATAATTTGGACAGAAAAAAAAATATTTTTTGGATAAATAGTACCCCGTGAATAGTACTTCTGGAATAATATCCCGACATGAAAAGTACCCCAAATATCCGAGTGAATGATACTAGAGTGAATAGTAATTGGGTGAATAGTAACCTGTGAATAGTAACTCGTGAATAGTACTCTGGCATGAAAAGTGTCCCGTGTGACGCCCCCAAAATAGGTATATAACACCCATTCTGAGTTGCCAAATGCATGATACAAAAACCAAACAACAACTTCAATAATACAATTGTTGTGCAAAATTCGACAACATATACTGTGAGTTTAAATACAAATATTGTCTTCTAGACAATATCCACACTCAAATAAGTCCTCATTACAATTATTCAAATACTATTTTACAGAAATAGTGAGGACTGCTAAAACATCTTTCTAGAACCATCACTCCATACCCCGACTCGATCCTGCTATGTTCTCACCTCCTGAGAAGAAAAATGGAACAAAAAGGAAAAGGGTGAGCTCAACTAGCCCAGTAAAGAATATTATGACTAAGATGATATACAATAAATTATCACTAGTCTTCAACAGGGAAAAATCTGATAGAATATAATAGACAACAAGTTTTAGATCAACAAATGCAGCGAAAACAACAATCCATTAGAAGAGTCACGTAGAGAATGAATTCTACTATCTTCAAAGATTTAAGAGTCCATCATCAATATTTATCCCTGTAACATCAATCAATATACATCTTTTAATCAAATATTCATCTTTGCACTACAGGCCAAAAATATTCATTTATATCACCAGTTGGTCATGTTCATCTCAACATCTGTTCATCTTTGCATTACGGGCCAAAGATATTCATCAGTTAATCATTCAGCTTTGCACTACAGGCCAAAGATATTCATCAGTTAATCATCATTTAGGACTGAGGATGATGAAAAATATCTTAAAGAAAATGAATCCAGTGAGACAAAAGAGAAATATTAGGGATTCATATTACAGTTTATCCAAGTTCAATAATACTCCATAATAACAAACTTTGAATCAGAATTCAAAAATAAAGATCAAAATATGGATACAATCAAAGATAGTAACCATAAAAGACATCATGGATAAAAAGAAGAAAATTTCCTTTTTCGGTGAATAGTGTCGTATACGTGAATAGTGCCGTATACATGAATAGTAATCCTGACACAAAAAATTCTAAATTTGATTAAAAAGTTCACCAATATTTCGGCATAATGATATTGAAGAAAATAATATCATTTAAGAAGAAAATAACATCCCTTAACTCAAAATAACGGTACTTCTGATCGAAATATCGGATAGAAAGTCGAAGAAAACTTGTACCGAACAGCAACTCTCAAAGTATCAAAATACTCACAAAAATATGCTTGAGAATCTAGAGAGAAAGAAAAATAATTTCTGGTGTGATTTTCAATTCTAACCTAAGCGTCTATTTATAGGAAAATGCTAGAACGCCATAGGAGACTAAATAATAAATTAATATTATTATATTTCTTATTTTCTACACATGCTTCTTGACCAAGATCAGCTACCAGCCATCTTTGAACAAAATTTAGCAGCCCACATGTGTTAAAACAAAAGTGGGTCCCACCCAATTTTAATAAAAATTATTTTATTTTTTGAAACTTCAATAATTCATAGAAAATAGCCCGTTTATCAGAAAAATATAAATTTTATGTCCATTTCGCATGAAATCGAATTCTCTATAACTTTGTAGCTTTGATTTTTTCCAAATTCCAAATATAAAATATCCGAAATCCATAAATAGGTGATTTTTAATACTTCTACTCCGACAAAATACTGATAAAACACCTCAACATTAATTCCTTTATTTATAACCACATAAAATAAATAAATCCATCATTTATATCCATATCAAATAAATATTTTTTTATCATATAAATCAATAATTAATTATTCACAAATAATATTACAGAATCACACTTATGACAACCAGGCAGTTCCCAGGAAAGAGGGGACTTTCCAATAAGAATTTCTCCTTACTGGCGCGCAATTAGGTGACCAAACCTCTCCTTGACAGAACTTTCTAGACATTGCTAATAATGTTATCTAATAATATTATTTAAATAATATGAATTATTGATCTGATAATGGGAAATACTGTACAGTGCCAATTATTGAAACAACAATAATGTAAACTATCAACGTAGCAATTATTGAATTAATAAAATAAAATATTAAACAATAACTACTGTAACAATTATTGAGTAGTGCCTTTTTACTTACGAATCAATAATTCAACAATACTGTCCAATACCGTGTACTACTGTGCAACCACGCATATTGCTATATTTTAACCATCAGGTAACCCAACAGTGTTAACGGTAATAATTACGCCGTTATTCATAAAAACTCATACTTTATCGTTTTCTTCATCCGACAGTTATTCCGTTATGGGGCCCATAATTGACTGCACCGTCGTACGGATATTCCCGACAAAAAGAATATTCCACGACTAAACGAATATTCCCCGACATAAATGAATATTTTATAATCACTTGCTTATTTTGTAAAATTTGCACATTTCACCCATAACCAAAGCATTATATCAAATTAACACCTTATTAATTTAGAATAATGAATATAGGAAAATTTTAATTTTATTTATAGTAAGTTGGGGTCTTACACCCCGAATACCCGAATGAATATTACTAGAGTGAATAGTAACCGGATGAATATTAACCTGTGAATAGTAACTCGTAATAGAAAAATACCAAAGAAAATGATATTTCATGACGAGTACAAAAGAAATGATATCCCAGATGAGTATAATAGAATATACGAAACTTCAAATGGATTTTCACCCGCCATGCGGTAATCCACGTAGACAGATCATTTTCACAATTTAATAAAGAATGAATACAAAGGATCATTCACCATGCATGCGGTAATCCACATAGATAGGTTATTTCAACAGAATAATAAAGAATGGAATAATAGAAGAATTCACCATGCATGCGATAGACTGTACAGACAAGTTATTCCCAACAGAATAATAAAGAATGGAACTAGGTAATGCGTAATCCATATAGACAGGATATTTCAACAAAATAATAAAGAATGGAATCAAGTCGTGCGTAATCCGCACAGACAGGATATTACAATAGAATAATAAAGAATGAAATAACAACAAAATTCACCAGGCATGCGATAGACTGCACAGACAGGTTATTCCAACAGAATAATAAAAATGGAATAACAGAAGAATTTCACCATCTATGCGGTACTTCGCATAGACAAGTTATTCCAACATAATAATAAAGAATGGAATAACAACCCTTACGAGTATTGAAAGAAAATAACTCTCTTCAAGAATATGAAAAAATAATACCCCATACCTTAGAAGAAAACTGGATACTGGACTAGTGAGGTAGCAAACTTCTTTTCTTCTTTCTCTCTATAATTTCTCCCTATAATAATTGCTCTATAGCTTTAGTGAATTGGTGAAAAATAATGAAGGAATGAGCTTCTATTTATAGGAAAATATAGTTTCGATAATTGCACGTTTTGGGGCTCGAAATATTACAGTATAATACCTTCCTCTTTTCCTTCATTTTTAATTTAGTCCTTCAAGTATTATAAAACTTGCACCATCTCCCCTAATAGTAAATGAATGTGAATCAATAGTACACACATGTGAACAAATTGTTATAATCATGTGTGTCAGGAATAAACATGTGAATGATATTCCTATTTATATAAGATTTGATTATGATATATATATATATATATATGTATGAATGAATGAATATGCAAGTATGCTTGAATTAAGAAAAGTTGTAAAGTCTTTTGATAAATAATAGAAACACATGTACACAGACTTAGAATAAATTGATCAAATATGTTAGGCTGATCCTACATAAGCAAAACAGCTCTGTAAAGTCCTTAAAAAAATGATGTATAAGGACTATAAACATAGAAAGATCAAACAATGGTAGGTTAATCTTATGATGTAATAGATAGGCTTGTCTGATCATCGAACACTGCACCAGAAATCGTAGTCTGCCAGAAGAGTCAAGGATAACTCGAGAGCTATCGAGGCAGAATCGTAGTCTGCAAAATAGTAGATCTCGGAGTTTGTAAACTTACAGGAGAGGCGAGGAAGGATCGTAGTGTGATGAGTAAAGCTTCCTCAGAGTCGTAGTCTTCTGAGGAAGTCATGTTCAAAATCGTAGAGACAACCTGCCTATGAGCCGACCGAACATCTGCCAAAGTCAAGTCAAAGATCGTAGACTACACTCAGAATCGTAGAGTCTACTAATCGTATCAAAGTCAGAAATCGTAGTAGAGCAAGATCAGATGAAGACAACAAGCACAACGACATAAATCGTAGTGTCAAGATCTGATCTCGGAGTCGTAGTGTCTGCATAGCTGAAGTTGAATCGTAGAGTTCAGAACTAAGACCTCAACAGATGTGCTCACAAAGCCAAAGAAGAATCGTAGAGCAAACACGATTATCAACAATTGAGTACTCCCAGAATATCCAAAGTATTGAAGCCTCTGGTTGGTACTGTAAGGATACATCTCACCTAAAAGAAGTCAGAGAGTACTTAACGAATGGCATGCAAACTATTAGAAGATCTAAGCATCAACTTAATCAGCATCCAGATTGAGTTGTGAAGCCATTCATGATAAAGTCTTCCATAAGATGATCATAAGAAGACTTCAGTAGCTGACTAAGGAAAGTCAGCTTGTGCAGTAACTGTCAAGTAGAAAGATGACAATGATCTTGGAAGTAACCAGGATTGTAGTGTTTGCCAAACGAAGAAGGAACTGATGGAGTATATACAAAGACACTGGTCTGCCTTTGAAGAACAAGGCAAAAGTGATTAAGCATTGGGTTAGTCCATTGATGATAAGTGAACGGTAGATCGCAAGGAGAAAACGAGCTGGACACGCCATAAATCTGAAGTTTCTTGTTATTCAGAAGGGGCCAGAGCAAGGAGTCAAGCCATCAGTATCTGAGAACAGTTGAGGCAAACAGAAGTGTTGAAGCACTGCACAAAAGAAGGAAGCGTTGTTTTTCACCAGAGATCAAGTGAACATTCTTCAAGATCGTAGTGTTGACTCTACATGTCAATAAGCATCAGTCAATAAGACACTACGATCAGGTCCGAGAAGAAGTGCATCAGAATCGTTGAGTTCAAACAACTGAGGATTAAAACATTGGCAACGGTTCAATCTGAAGGTTGGCATTCGGACAAAAGCTTATTGAAAGCATTGATGCAAGGACAACCTCTGATCAAAAAATTAGAAGGGAGAAATAAAGTCGACGACCTGCCCGAGACATCAAAGTAACATATCTGACGGGGCAGGTGAAACAGTAGACTGCAGTGTCAGAAAGTCAGAAAAAGATGTCTTGTCACATCTGCAGTCTACACCAAATAACTAGAGATCTGCAAAGTAATTTGAATAGCTTTCAACGAATGCTTTCCAACGGAAAGATTGGGAAGTAGTATAAATCAACAGAGCTTCAAAGATCAAGAGTTGCTGATGATTGCTAAGTTACAGAATCGTTGAGTTATTGGGAATGCTATTGTTGACTCTACGAGTTCCACCAAAGATCAACAGAACAAGTCTCAGCGACAGTGAGACTACCAAGGTGGAAGTGAAGCATCTTTAAAGAAGAACTCAAATAGATCAAAGCTTCACTCAAAAAAGATGAGAATGCCACTAAAAATGGCAGCCAAGCTGAGAGCCGAAAAGGCCAAGAAGATAGCATTCAGGAAAGTGGCTGAGTATAAAGAAGATTAAGAGAGCCACTCTACGAATCCCCATGAACCGAAAGTTGAAACTGAACAAGTGCAGAACCAGGTCTGCAAAGTATCCAAGAAGGGTTCAGGGATTGCTAAGTGTTTGACAAAGTCTACTAAAAGCACAGAGACTTAGCAAACCCAGATGGTTATGGTGCACAGCTGATACCAGATGAGGATGAGCAAAAAAGAGTGAAGAATAGCTGCACCATAGAAGATGTGGTCCAGACTCAAAGCAGAAAGCAAAGAGGACCACACCAAGCTGCTAAGTACAAAACATGTTCAGAACCTAATGACATCTTAGCAGCTCAGCACCAACAATAACAACAATTACAACAACAAGAAGTCAGGGCTTGAGTTGGTCCTTGTCCGGAGGGACTAAATGAAGTTCCAAGCCTGCTGGGCTTGAAGAGTTCCTAGGGAACTAGAGAAGTTCTAAGGCTGCTGGCCTTGAAGAGTTCTTAGTGAACTGAAGTCCCAAGGTTGCTGGCCTTAAAGGAATCTTAGTGATTCAGGGTGCTGCACTTTCTTAGTGGAAATCCTGCTAGTTGAAAGCAAAAGAGTGGATTAGGAGCTTGAGTCTCTGAACCACTTAAAACCCTTTGTGTCTTTTACTTTATGTCATTTACATTATGTACATTAACTGCTATAACTTTTATGTATGTTTTAACTGCTTACCACTGAACTAACTCTACTAACAATGTATGTATAATTATGGATATACCAATGAAGGGGATCTTTTACTTATTCCGCTGTGCTTGAAAAGATTCTTATGTTTGTCAAATGCTAAATTATCAGCAATACAAAATAAACCAGAAAAATATTTGAAATTAAAAGAATCTATTCAACCCCCCCTTCTAGATCTAGTGTACCTACTGGGAACTAACAATTGGTATTAAAGCAGGTTCCCATGCTATATTCAGAAGCTAATTGCTTTGAGTCTGATCGTAGACACAAACATTATTCTAAACTTATTTTAGTAGTAACTCACTTGTTATATGCAGATGAGTTCACACGTTGGTAATATTGTGTACATGTAAATGTGTATATACATCTGAAGCTGCTCAGATTGGTTCATGCTCTTGATTGTCATATCAACAAGACCAATCCTTTCTCGCAGTCAATCTTGTCGTTTTGAAGACCAGGCTAGAAAGCTTAAATGACATCAACAAAAAAGAGTTAAACATCCACCAGCCTGAAGAGATGAAAATGCCATACATGCTAAGAAATGTTTTATTCAGAGAAGAAAGAAGAACCTCTCAAACATGTATCTGGCAAACCAACAGCTGGATACCACGACTGATTGACTGAAGATCAACTGGAGCAACTGGTTGTCAGAAGCAAATGAGAAAACATGCACATCAATGCCTAAACTCAATATATCTAAGATAAATGACTGTTAAAAAACTAACAACAAAAAGGTACGGTTCCTCGCTAACATAGATATGATCATCATACTTGCACCTTACTCATGAACTATAACAGTTTTAATTCAAGAATTCATAATCTATCTAAAAAGGTGAAGAGAGAAAGTACACTGATGATAGAAAATCAAATGTCTATAAAATTTCTCTCCATCCAAGTTTTAGGTTGAAGATGATAACTTGAAAGAGACCTGAAATGGTTTTAAGAGCCTTACAGATCGATTGAATGTGAAGAAATCTTTGCTGATGGGTTAATGTGCTTTGTACATCCTATGGTCTAAGTGTTTAATGACACACAGAGTATGATCAGATCTACAAGAGAATCTTGAAGATTCATAGAAACTGATAACCTCCATGAATCAACCAGATGCTAATAAATCGTAGAGCTGATTCTCACTCTGTGAACATTTAAACTCTGTGATCATAACTTAGCATATGATGAAACCATCAAGGAAAAGAATGTTTTATTAAAATGACATATTTCTCTCACACTCACCACCATGCATCTCAAAATATATTATCTAAATGTAGTATATGCATGAATACGACTGATGGTGGTCAACATGATGATTATTTAAATATGAGGAACATGGGTTTGGTAAACTAACCTAGCAGAACCCATTTGACCATGGGTACCAAAAATTAGAAATGAATAACCTGCAGGTACTTGGTCTATCTGATCATACTAAGGAATGTTAAAGCAAAAGACTTCAGTCAAGAAGAGTCAACCAGCAGAAGGCTTAGGACTGTTCATAAATAATTCTAACAAAATTCCTATATGTCAAAGCCTGTCCTTGAAGACCTGCCGAGCTAATCTAAATGAAGCTCAAATGGTTGCATATCTTTATATGAAAGCAGGCCACTCAACCAGAGATGAAAAAGGGTCTTAGATGCTCAAGCATACAAAACTTGTTCTCAAGGAAGGTCACATCAGATGACTATCGAGCATCAAACATTAGGAACTTAGAACGAGAGCAGAACTCCACGAGCACAAGCTGATAAGGAAGACTACGTTCATAGCGCTATTAAAAGATCGTAGAATGATCAACCCTGAAGATACTCATTTCTACGATACAAGAAGATTTAACAACTTCAGTTAGAAGGTGATATGCAGGGGAATCACACCTCACTAAAAAGACAACATCAACCATGGGGGAGCAGTGATCTGTTAAGGAACAACAATACTAAAATATTTTATGAAGCAATGTACCAGCTACAGAGACCCAAAACTTTATGGCTGATGAACCAAATGAAGAACCATAGTCAGTAGGAACGTCTCAAAACTTACTATTGATAACCTATCAGCCACCCAATTCAAAATTATGGAGTGCCTACAATCAAACATATTATCGTAATATAAAAGCAAGAAGACACCACGATCACATCAAATGCAATTGTCTAAAGTTGATAAAGGACCTCCTCACCAGAAAAGGTCAAAAGAGATATCAGTGTAAATAACTTCTAAAGCAATTCATCTGAAAAGCGCCTCAGGGACAAACCTGACCCTTAGCCCACTCTAAGAGGTTGGCCCTTCCTGAACTACCTTATCCCAGAAGAATTTCCTAATCAAGTTCATCTCAAGAATCAAGACAGTCAACGATTGCAGAGTAGAGTTTGAGAGAACTCAATGATTGTAATGTAACCTCAACAAACGTAGTGTAACCTCAGCAATTGTAGAAACAGACTCGTCGATCGCAGTCTTACAAGAGGCTAATCTTAACTTATAAGAAACATGGAAGAACATGTCAATAGCTCAAATATTCAGATTATGGGAGAAAAATTCGAATGACAATTGAAAAGATGTCTTGCTGAAGAGAAGTGCCCAAGGCTTCATAAAGCAAATCAATAGCTAAATTATGAAGATTCAAAATGAGAAGAATTTCCAAAACCATCCACTGCAACATCTCTCAAGTATTGATCGTTGAGTCAACAAGGGAAAATGTAGAGTCCATAATTGCCTTATCATGATACTCTACGAACCAGAAAGGTCAACGGTCAATCCACGTCAATCAAACGTCTACTCTTCTAAAAGAGACATCTAACTGAAAAGTTAATAGGGAGTTACAGCTCGTTACTGGGCATCGTGCAACCAATGGCTAGTTGACACGTCATAGCATATGCAGTGTAAGAAGGAACTGCCATTAAGACAAATTCAAAATCTGTAAACAGTTATCAGAACCCATTGAACCTCTCTCCCTCCCTTTTTTCAAACCCTAGAATCCTCTTCGAAGCCAAACCAATCAAACTTTCAGAGCCCAAATCACATTCAGCTAAATCTCTCTGAACCACATACCATATACCTCGAACTCTTCAAATGGCAGAATGGAAAGTTATAACGGGTATTCAACTTGGATTTACATAGTTTGAAGAATCAGAGACAAAGTTCAAGGACATACTTGAACTCGTAAAGGAAGCTGTGTGACGCCCCCAAAATAGGTATACATCACCTATCTTGAGTTGTCAAATACATGGTACAAAATTCAAATACAACTTAATTATACAACAGTCGTGTAAAATATGACAAATTATATGTTGTGAGTTTTAATACAAATATTGTCATCTAGACAATATGCACACTCAATTGAGTCCTCATTACATTTATTATCACACTATTTAACAGAATAGTGAGGACTACTAATGCTATTATCTGGACCGTCACTCCGTTCCCTGACTAGTCCTTGCTACGTTCTCATTTCCTGAAGAGAACAATGAAAGTAAAAGGGTGAGCTCAACTAGCCCAGTAAAAAATATTATGACTAAGATAATACAGAATGAATTATCGTTAGCCTTCAACAGTGTTAAACTGATACAATATAACAAACATCAAGTTTAACTGCAGCGGAACAAGCAATCCATTAAAAGAGTCAAGTAGAGAATAAAATCTACTATCTTTTATGATTTAAATTATTTTTCATCACTTTTATCGCTGGGACTCAGCTTAATAAATAATCCACATCATCTCTGCACTACGGCCAATGATATTCGTGTTTTCATCAATGGTCATGATCATGCCAACAATTGTCCATCAATGCACTGCGGGCCAATAAGGACTTTTACCACATCATTTGTAACATTACGGTCATGATTATACCCGATTAATCCCTGGTCATAATCATACCAAGTCCATCTATGCACTACAGGCCACAGATAACTTTCAACATAATATAAACATGAGGATGATGACAATGATATAAAAATTTAATAAAACAAGTTCAAGAATTAATTTATCCAGGAACTAATAACGTCCAAATTGTCAACATGATACTTCTTTGTAGAGTAATTCAAGAATGCTCAGAAGAATATTTCCATGAAAAGATACTGGATAAAACACAAATATCAAGGATATTCCACTAATTTCATGGAGTATAGAAGTCAAAACTTTAACCAACTGAGTATAATAAAGAATAAAATAACAAAAGAAATCATCAGGCATGTAATAGACCGCACAGAAAGATTATTCCAACAGAATAATAAATAACGGAACCAGGTCATGTGTAAACGCACAGACAGGATATTCCAACAGAATAATAAATAACGGAACTAGGTCAGGCGAAATTCGCATCGACATGATGTTTCAACAGAATAATAAATAACGGAACCAGGTCATGCGTAAACGCACAGACATGATATTCGAACAGAATAATAAAGAATAGAATAACAGAAGAATTTCACAATGTATGCAGTACTTCGCATAGACAGGTTATTCCAACATAATAATAAAGAATGGAATAACAGAAGAATTTCACCAAGTATAGGGTAGACCGCATATACAAGTTATTCCAACAGAATAAAAAAATGGAATAACAGAAGTTCTCTTCATGAATACGAAAGAAATAATACCCCTTACCTTAGAACAAATTGGATATAGGAGTAGTGAAGTAGCAGAATACTTTTCTTCTTTCTCTTTATAGTTTTTCTCTCTAGAGTTTCAGTGAATTCGTAAGAAATAATGAAGAAATGAGCTTCTATTTATAGGAGAATGGACTGAATAGTAACTAATTCCTGAACGGTCCAGATTGATTTACTTTTAAACGGACGGTCCAGATTGGTTTACTATAAAATATTCTAATAAAATAAAATCTTTTAAATAAAATATAATATATTCTATTTATAATCTAATAAAACGAATAACTTTATAAAAATATTTTGTTTTATATAAAAAGATTTTACTATGCAAAACACTATACATAATAGAATATAATATATTTTATTTATAGTCTAATAAAATGAATAACTTTATTAAAGTACTCTGTTTTATATAAAAAGATTTTACTATACAAAATACTATACATAATAGAATATAATATATTCTATTTATAGTCTGATAAAACGAATAACTTTATAAAAGTATTCTATTTTATATAAAAAAAAATTCTGTTTTATTACATTAATAATACTAATAAAACAAAACTTCATCATCTTTATTATAATTCACGCTATTAATCGACCAGGTCGTTTTTAGGAAAGAGGGGGCTTTCAATAAGAATTTTTCCCTATTGGCGCGCAATTAGGTGACCAAACCTCTCCTTGGAAGAACTTCTAGACATCGTTAATATTGCAAATGTGAGACCCCGAATTTTATGAAATAAAAGTATTCAATTTTTTTTAATTTGGTAAATAATTAAATTGATAAAAGTTTAAAGTTAAGGGTAATATGTGAAATTTTTTGCAAAGTAAGCAAGTTGATATAAAATATTTTTTTGTCGGGGAATATCCATACGACGGTACAATCATTGGTGGACCCCACAACGTAATTATTGTCGAATTGAGAAAAAATGACAAAAATATTTTTATAAAAATAACGGCGGAAGTTTTACCGTTAAAATTGTTGAACTACTCAGTAGTAAAAGTACAGTAATACACGTGGTTGCATAGTAGCACACGGTATTGATTATTAATGCTTACATGATAAGTCACTCAGTTTTGTTTTATTAGTATTATAAATGTAATAAAATAGAAAAGCTTTTTATATAAAATAGAATACTTTTATAAAGTTATTCTATAAATAGAATATATTATATTCTATTATGCATAGTGTTTTGCATAGTAAAATCTTTTTATATAAAACAGAATACTTTTATAAAGTTATTCATTTTATTAGATTATAAATAGAATATATTATATTTTATTTAAAAGATTTTGCTTTAAATTTGGACCGTCCGATTAAAAGTAAATCAATCTGGACCGTGCATGAATTAGTTAGTATGCAGTCCATTCTTCTATAAATAGAAGCTCATTTCTTCATTATTACTTACGAATTCACTGAAACTCTAGAGAGAGAAACTATAGAGAGGGTTCTACTTCTATAATCTTGAGTGTATTTTTTAAGAAAGCTTTGAGCGTAGTACAAATTTTCTTCGAGTGTATCATCGCCCTACCAGTCGGAATACTCTTCTTTCAAAGGTAAGAGATATTATTTGTTTTATTCGTAAGGGGTATTATTTCTTTCGTATTCATGAAGATAACTTCTGTTATTCTTATTCTGTTGGAATAACCTGTATATGTTGTCTACCCTATACTTGGTGAAATTCTTCTGTTATTCCATTCCTTATTATTATATTGGAATAACCTGTTTATGCGAAGTACCGCATACATGGTGAAATTATTCTATTATTTCATTCTTTACCATTCTGTCGGAATATCCTGTCTGTGAGTTTTACGCCGGACCTGGTTCCATTATTTATTATTCCGCATTTATTATTCTGTCGAAATATCCTGTCTGTGCGTTTACGCCGGACCTGGTTCCATTATTTATTATTATGTTGGGAATAACCTGTCTGTGCGGTCTCTATCGTATGCATAGTGAATCCTTCTATTATTCCATTCTTTATTATTCTGTTGGAATAACATGTCTATGTGGATTACCACATGCATGGTGAATGATCCTTTATATTCATTCCTTATTAAATTATGGAAATGATCTGGTTACGTTGATTATGACGAGAGTCATAATAAAAGCATTGGACTGATGAAAATCATGGGTATATGAAGTATTAGTAAGTGTTATGATGAGTTATGTTGGTTATTATGTGAAAACATGAAAGTTTCTTAGAAATCACAAAGGGTTGAAAATCAGATTTTGGTGAAAATGGAACATGAAATTCAATTGACCATATCTCCTATTATATTTTGAATTTTTGAGTGTGGTCAAGTTCTAGAGTTAGATCTATGAGTTTTGTAGCATCTCCAAGTGGAATCACTAGAAAAGGTGTTATAGATTTTTGTGTGGACTGATTTTAGCAAAGGAGTCAAAAGCTAGAAATTACCAAAATGCTACTATCCAAATATTTAGAAGGGCTGTTTCGGCCAATTAATTTGTGAGAAAAATTTCGGCCATTTGGGACATGAAAGTATATAGTATAAGGTACCTCCTGTCCAAAAATGAGCTCATTCCGACTTAAAATGAGCAAGTTATGACCATTTCAATATTTAGGTTTTTCCGACGAAAAACGCTATAACTGGATTTCTATAACTCCAATGACCATGAAATTTAACTAGAAGCTCATGTTAACATGTGTAATATCTTGGCAAGATTTGGGAAGTGTTATTAGAAATTCTCATAGTGATAATGATGTAATGGTCCTCCGACCTGAAATCACTATATTATTACACGGGAATTTATGTACTTTGATATCATCAAATGTCACCTTTAATAGGGTGGACTATAAAGGTGATTATTGGGTACATCATGATTCGTGTGAGGAATATGAGTGATCTAGATGGAATTTAACCCTCCTATATATTAGGGATGATATCCATAGGCCTCTTGATTGAGTAGGACTATGAAATGCATGGTTATGCTCAAATAGTAATTTATTTCATATAGTCTACTCATTGATCAAGAAAACTCAGATTAAATTATGAAGAGTATGACACATTCCATGACTTGAGTTTAATCTAGGATATTAAGGTTAAAAGGATTAAATTATATTGAAACATTGGTTACGAAAAGGTTGTATCGAATCATCGATCTTATTATTACTTGGGTAGCAGTGATGCATTACTAGATGCCGCTCACTGTTTATAATTTTATAATATAATTTTAAAATTATTGTCAACGTAATAATAACTTATAGGGTCACACACATAGAATGTAATTTAAAATGGTACGAATTTAAATTAAAAAGGATAATTTGTATATATGTATATTAATTAAGTAAGACTTAATTAAGATATATATATATATATATATATATATATATATATATATATATATATATATATATATAAATTCGGATTTTTATTAAAATACGTTTTTGATTAATCCCTTTTTAACTACTATATATATGATATAGTAGCCACTTAGGGTAATATCATAACATCATAACCCTAGCCGCTATTAGAGAGAGACTAGAGAGAAACAGTTCTAAAATCCATTCCTTTTGGTGGCTAGTACCGCAGTTCCGTTTACTGCAGATCGTATAACGGTTCGCGGGGCGTTCGTGTGGATACCGTAGAGGCGCGATTCGTTTGGATTGCGTTGGAGATTCGAGCGCATCAATTTCAGAAGCATTTTCATATTCGGTATAATTTCTAACCACTGAATTAATTATTTTCGCATGGATCATGTTTAGGGTTTCGAAAATTACTTTAAATTGTTCTATTTTCACTGTGCGTTTCTGTGTCGAAACCCTACATAAGGTATCAGTGTCATAAGCCAACCTGAAAGGTGAATCTCCCGTTGTAGTCCTCGTAGTAGTCTGATAAGCCCATAACATACTGAGCAGCTCTTTTGGTCATCTCTCTTTCGCTTCATCTAGTCTTCGCTTGATTCCATTTAGCAGCGTTCTGTTGGTTACCTCAACCTGCCCGTTAGACTGCGGATGAGCTACCGAAGTCCGTTTGTACTGGATCCCCAACTCCTTCAAAAACGCTTCAAACTTTGATCCCACAAATTGGCGTCCGTTATTCGATATTACTACCTTCAGAATTCCGAAACGAAACACTATAGATTCCTTTAAAAGCATTAAACACTCCTGCTCTGTTATCAATCTAAGTGGCTTCACTTTAACCCATTTGGTCATATAATCAATTGCCATTATAACAAAACTGACCTGACCTTTCGCTTTCGACAATGGACCCAGTATATCTATCCCCCAGATAGCAAAAGGTATAGGAGATAGAATCGAATATAGCTCTTCTGATGGCTGATGTGGGATCAAACTATTCAGTTGGCACTTCTGACACTTTTTCACATACTCAGTAGCCTCCTTAAAAATTATGGGCCAATAAAAACCCTACCGAAGTACTTTATAGGCCAACGACTTCGCTGACATGTGATCACCACAGATACCTTCATGAACTTCCCAAAGGGCATATTCAGCCTCAGAATGAACCAAACACTTTAATAACGGAGATGAAAGCGCCCTTCGATAAAGATTCCCATCTATAAACATAAAATTGGCACTCTTATACTTCACATTCTTAGCCAACATCTGATCCGAAAGAAGTACGCCATCTGCCAGATATTCTAAGTACAGAGTCATCCAACAATTAGAACGTTCTATACGCATTACCACTTCATGCTGGATACTTGGTTGTTGCAAAATCTCCAAATATACTGAACCATCAAAAGAACTAGCTTCAGTAGTGGCTAACTTTGACAACACATCAGTAATGGAATTATCATTGCGATCAACGCCTTGAAACTCATAGGAAAGGAAATATTGAAGCCAATCCTTCAACTCTGCCAGATACTTGATCATTCTTGGACCTCGAGCTTCATATTCCCCTGAAATCTACTTGACGACCAACTGAGAGTCGCTGTAAATAATCAATCTTTGAACCTCAAGACTCTTTGCCAGTCGTAATCCTGTTAGCACCGACTCATACTCTGCCTCGTTGTTCGTTGCTCTGAACCCGAACCTGATGGCCTGTTGCACCTTGAATCCCTCCGGACTCGTCAATATAATCCCTGCTCCACTGATGTCTAAAGTAGAAGATCCATCTGCATACATCGTCCACAAACTCTGATTCTGCTGAAGTACTGCAACTGCCCGGTCAGACGCTTCAGCTTCTCCCAAACTGTCATCAGCTTCAGAAAACGAACACTCGACCATGAAATCAGCCAAAGCTTGTCGCTTGATAGCCGTTCGAGGATGATATTCTATGAAGAATTGAGATAACTTCATCGTCCATGCAGCGAGTCTTCCCAAGACTTCAGGTTTTTCTAACACCTTCTTCAACAGCTGATCCGTGTATACTATTATCAACCGACCTTAGAAATATTATCGAAGCTTTCGACTAGCTATGATCAAAGCAAAGGCAAATTTCTTAAGGTTGGGGTATCTCGTCTCAGCATCCCTATGAACATGGCTCACATAATAAACTGGATGTTGCTTACCCCCCACTTTTCACACTAAAACTGCTCCTATTGCCAATGAACTAGCTTCTCCTACTTTCCCATATAAATCTATAATTAAAAATAATTTATATTTTCCTTTAAAATTTGAACTTATGAATCGTTTTAAAATTAGTTATTATATACAACTTGATTTTTAAGGTCAAACATATTAAACTTCAAAATTAGTATGATTCATAAAATTTTTGAATAAAATAAATTTTTGCTTAATTTTTGTTATATACTTTACGATTATAATAATATTATCAATTATAATTAAATAAAATTATATTAATTTAAAATTTAACATACTATAATTTAATTTCAAAAATCACTCCATTAGTTACGGGCCCTACTAGACTATTTGTTGAGCTTAGCATGTGAAAAGAGGTGTAGCGTGATTTAATGAAGTAGGGTAGTGGCTAGAGGTCAAACGCGCTTAAATTTAAAACTTTTGTTGATTGACTGAAACCCAACTCTCCCGATTCATCTTTCATTTGGTCATCGTCAAAGTCTTGTGATTTTAAAACCCCAAGAATCATTATATATATATATATATATTTGATTATCAATTCTCGGACGTTAACAGCACTGATAAATTCTTCAATTTCCCTCTACCCAACAGCGAGAGATAAATAAATAAATTTCGCCGTCTATTTGTTTTGTATATCTTATCTTTAATGGCCGGGAACCACCCATCATCGGAGGTGTTCTTCCTCGGCCCCGCCAGTGGCTGCTGTTAGCAATTATTCTTCTATTTCAGTTCCAATACTCTGAATCCCAACAAAGCTATGTCAACAACAAGCAACTCCAGTGTGAGCAAAATTACACCACAACTCTCGGATATGTCTGCACCAATAACACCAGAAATGTCCCCGGAGCAACAACCTCTCCTTCCTCCTGTGCTTCCTACGTCACTTTCCGGTCAACCCCTGTTTACAATTCTCCCGCTACCATTGGCTACCTTCTCGACGCCGCTCCCTCCGAGATTGCCAGACTCAACAATATCTCCGACGTCGGCACCATCCCCGCCAACACCCTCATCATCGTCCCCGTCAATTGCTCCTGTTCATCCGCCTCCGACGGCCTATTCTACCAGCACACAGCCTCCTACGTCTTGAAATTTACCGGTGAGACTTACTTCAGCGTAGCTAACAATACTTACCAGGGCCTAAGCACTTGCCAGTCCATGATCGGTCAAAATCCGTACAATTATCGGTATTTATTGGCCGATATGAAGCTCAATGTTCCGTTGCGGTGCGCTTGCCCTTCTCCAAACCAGACCGCCAACGGAATCAAGTATCTCCTCACTTACCTTATAATCTGGGGCGACACTATTAATGACATCGCCGCTAAATTCGATTCCGGTGGCGCGGATAATCAGAGTATTTTCTACGCCAACCAGATCTCTTCAGATGGGTTAATATTATTAGTTCCACTCAAGACAGAGCCCACCAAAACTGATTTATCAGCCACCCCTCCGCCGCCTCCCCCTTCCCCTCCGGCGTTACCCACGACTCCCGTTACTGATGACGACAATAATTCTTCCCGGAAGTGGGTATTCGTCGGCGTCGGAATTGGGGCAGGTCTTCTCCTACTTGCCTCCATGTCCGGCTGCCTGGTTTGGTTTTTCCGGCGCCGGTCACTAATAGAAGGCAAACAAACTACTTCCCTAGTGCCAAACAGGTATGGTGATCACCACAAGCCTATAGAGCCGGTGAATAACCAGTCGTCGTCTTGGTCGGTCTCATCGGAAGGTGTTCGATATGCAATCGGATCCCTTACACGTTACAAGTTCGAGGAACTGCAGCAGGCTACTGGATTTTTTGGGGAATCAAACAGAATTAGAGGGTCAGTTTACCGGGGTTCTTTCAAAGGCGATGCTGCTGCTGTAAAAATTATGAAGGGGGATGTATCCACCGAGATAAATATACTGAAACAGATCAACCATTCTAATATTATTAGACTTTCTGGTTATTGTGTGCATCAGGGTAACACTTACCTTGTTTATGAGTATGCAGAACAAGGTTCCGTTAGTGATTTGCTGCACGATTTGAGTTCGATGAAGAAGGATTTAATGAGTAATAGTACTGTGGTGGGGTGGAATCAGAGGGTTCAGATTGCTTATGATGTTGCGGACGCGTTGAATTACCTCCATAACTATACTAATCCTCCTTATATCCACAAGAACTTGACTAGCAGCAATGTACTTTTGGATGAGAATTTGAGGGCAAAGATTGCTAATTTCGGATTGGCGAGGACTTTATTGGAGAATGATCAAGACTGCGGTATGCAACTTACAAGACATGTGGTGGGTACTTATGGGTGTATGGCACCGGAGTATATTGAGAATGGTTTGATTACTCCTAAAATGGATGTGTTTGCGTTTGGAGTGTTAATGTTGGAGCTCTTGTCAGGAAGGGAAGCTGTGCAGCACAAGGATATTGACAAGGAGAAAGAGGACGAGTTGCTTTATGTGAAGATAATTGAGGTGCTTGGAGGGGAGAATGTGAGGGAGAAGCTGCGAGAGTTTATGGATCCTTGCTTGAGGGATGAGTACCCGTTGGATTTGGCCTACTCCATGGCGCAGCTGGCTAGGAGCTGTGTGGCTGATGATCTTAATTCTCGTCCCAAAATATCAGAGGTTTTCATTACCCTTTCTAAGATTCATTCGTCTTCTTTGGATTGGGATCCGTCTGATGAACTTGATTACTCCAGATCCATGAGCCATGGCAGATGAGAACACTCGGATCCAACAATTCTCCCAAACAAGGTAAATCAATTTTTTCCACAAGGTAAGGTAGAGTACAACTCGGCCTTCAGAATTCTATTGCTAGATACAAGTATGGATCAAGGGTGCCAAGAATCAAGACCTTCCCTCCCTCCCAATGTGATATTTTCTTTTTATGCGACAAGTATGCAAATGCTAGTGTTACTGTAATCGCCATAATCACTAGCGAATGGTGTAAATATGAGCGATTGAATAAGCATATAATTTCATGTTTTGGGACAATAATTTGAAGTTATAAACATAGATAGTGCACAATATTCGGAATTAGTTGATCAATATCTGCAGAGCTTGTTATTGTTGAATAATAACCAACTTTTCTGGTTACTGGTTAGTTAACCATGTACATTCCTTGCCTCTCTTTTGCTGTATCTGTATAGACTCCTGGTCAGTTAGCCATGCAACTTCCTTGCTTTTTCCTGTCACTCTTTTTGTCTATCCAATATTTCATCCTCAGAATTGCATTTATTATCATCAAATTACATATTGGTATCTTAGTGTAGATTTTCAATGGATAAAGGACGCAAATAAATCAGTTTGAAGCTATGTCAACTAAATAAAAAATTAAAATTAAGCCAGCTTATTGCAAAAAGATTGGGATTTAGTGTTTTTTTTTCTTCGTATTATTCTACTTATGAACATTTACTAATAGTTCATGTCATCCCATGCCAAAATTCTATACCTACAAAACAACAGTTGAAAGACATTGTGCCCAAATTGCAAAATAAAGAATTATTATAAACCTTCTGAGCTTTATTTGGTCGCCTGAGCAATCATATAGCTTACAGAATTGGCCTGTTCTTTAGCAGCCTCAACTAAAGAATCCTGCACAACAATGACAAGGTTATCCAAATTTCATATCTTGTAACGTACTGCATTACAATATAACAAATATGAAGAAGAAGCAATACCTGTGCACCGATCAAACGTGCAACTGTTTTCTTGCTGGACTCTTGAAGCTCACCAGCTATCAAAATCTCATCCAATATATAATAAGCCTGCCAAGTATTTTGTCAGAAACTTTCAAGCTAGAAAACATTTAGTAATAGAAATTAATGGTAACACAGACATGTTGTGAGGTTGTACGAGTTTAGTTATTCTTTTATGTGAAGCTTGTTTCCTTCTTTATGTAAGAATTGATTGATTATTCTAATTTCTCACCGCTAGTGTGAGTTTTATTGATATTGTAATTGCGGCTGTGTACTTGATTATGAGAATTAATTATACTTGTACTGTATTCCCCAATCAGAGCTTAAAAAACATGTTGGGAGGTCAAGCACCTCCAAGACTATCAAATGCCTAGTTGCCTATCATGCCCAAGAAAATCTTTAGTCTGATAGTCCCGATGCAACGTCCATATTAACACCTAATCTATACACACACAAGCACATGCATACTTTCCTTTATTTACTAAACTTTGAGTATCAACAATAGGGATATCTGGAAAGTAAATCAACATAAATTTGAAACTTTTTATAAAAGAAGACGAGGTTATCTAATTCCAAAAACAAGAAATACTCTTGTTCCCCTTCTAGGTTGAATTTTTGGAGGGGATTTTTGGCACCTATGGATGGTTGCTGGAGATTGTTTGAATCTTTGTCTAGTGACAAGGCAAAGGTACTCTGAATTTCTTAGGAGGAAAACCCACAAAATTAAAAAAAAACAGAAAAACCCATGTTTCCCTTTCTTCCAATTATGTAAAGGTAATTTCCCCAACATTGACAAAGAAAGGGCACAAGAGTGGCCGAAGGGATTAGCTTGCCTTGAGCAACTGTTGGATTTCATGGGCTAAGGTCATCCTAAAGAGTACAGAATATAATGTATACCAGAAGAATCCTTCTCCACTATAAAATTCTATCTAGGGCAAGTTTTCATTTCGACGTTCCAGGTAAAGAGCACAAATTTCCTAAATATTAAACATGGTGTTTCCCCTCAACAAACTTAACAAGGCAATAAGTATTTAATGTGAAGGAGAAAGGAAAATACCTTGTGAAAATTAAATATCAAGTCCAGCTCACACACCTAATGAAGCATAGCACAATGGAATCAAGTGAGACAGTAAATTAAACAAAATAATTTTGACGTTTCAAAGTTTAGTAGGCTCACACTTCCAAAATAACGATCTAATATTTCCACATAATGATGAATAATTTCAAGGATCTCCAATTCATTGTCATCCTGATTGATGCACATGCAGAAATAAAGGCTGGCATATCTGCAAAATAAGAGACTTAGGTTATGTTTGTTTGTAAGGATTATAATCCGGGATTATAATCCATGGGATTATAATCGCAAGACTATTAATTCTAGGATTATAATCCAGTGATTATAATTATAATGTCAAGACTATTAAGCCATTTTATAATCCCGAAACTAATAGTCCCAAGTCTAAATTTGAAAACAAACATGACACTTGGGATTAATAGTCCTATCCCAAGTATAATCATTGCAAACAAACATAACCTTAGAAAGAACCATGGTAATGTTTATTTGTAACGGTTAATATGTAATTCCAAAACAAGAAAAGAAGAATTCTATTACACATGTGAAAACATGATTCAAACATAAACTTCACCAGCGGTTTGGCTAACCCTGAGAATACCTTTTATAAACAACTTTAAATCCCCTCCATTCTACGAAATTGGAAAGCTTGGGGCCTCGAGTGAGAATTAGACCGCTGAGCTCACGGATCACCTTACAAAGTGTGAACCAATATAGTGTTAACCTTTAAGGACATGCATATCAGTTCCATGCATTATTGTGGTAAAAAGCTGGTGTTTGCAGATTGGCACAAGAGTAATTTCACTTAGGCGGCGTTCTGATGCCAAATGCTCATATGTATATATATATATATATATATATATATATATATATATATATATATATATATATATATATATATAGATAGATAGATGACGGATCTAAAGCACTTCTCTTAAATAGCATTCTCTCTTAAATAACACTCTTTTATTAACACTACGTCGTTTTGGAGATTCTTTTAAAAAACAAGTAGGACCGCGGGTGACATTTTTGTAAATAAAAGGAAAGCAAGTGGGATCACTCTATTTTAATATTATTTTGTTTTTTAAAAGATTCTCCAAAACAACGTAATTTTAATAATTTGCGTTGTTGTCTCATTAAGTTCTGAAATTACACTACCATATCTATTACTCTCACTTGTAATCAAGCTATTGGTTACATTATCCTTCCAAAAAATACAGAATATAAGCAGTATTTAGATTACAAAACTACAAAATTAAAATGGAACAAATACCTTACTTCTTTCCTTCTGGGAATAAGGTGAATACCATTTTGTCAACCTCACTTTACCCTGTCTGCTAATGAGAAGCACAAAATGAATCTAAAACACAACAAAAGAAAAGGAAAAAAAAAGCCTTAACCAACTATCATTCTACTAGGTCAAAGTAAAAATATAACTTTTCAAAATATTCACTTTTCCAAAATTTTAATCATCAACATTTTATTTATGTATTTATATAATTATTTTCTGAGGGGGATAATGTGTGTTGGGGGGGGTGCGGAGAGGATGTCATTATATTCAGTATATTAGTAATAAAAATTATATACAGAAAGTTCAAGGAGACGACCAGTTCACAGAGCACAATATACAGACCCTTAAACAGTGACAAACCCTAACTCTGCGTTTGGATTGATGGAATGGAGATTGGAATGATTCATTCCATTCTAGTTGGAATGAGTTATTCATAAGGTTTTGGGCATGAAATTTTGGGCAAAAATGTTAAATTTCAGTTGAAAATAACAAAAAAAAAATAATGGTTCAGTTCATTCCAATCGCAACCAAACACAATTTTTTTCATTCCATAGGAATGAGTCATTCTATTCTCACCCTTATTACTTTAATCCAAACGTAGCATAAGAGGGGCACAGGCACTTCAATTTCTCGGGACAAATCTAGTTAAATAATGTTAAGGAAATGTATACTTGACAATCATATTGGGACATCTTGAATTTCACCAGACCCGTTTGACTACACAAGTGGAAAAGTTGTTAGCAGCTTGAATTATTGTTGTAATCTAAATATAGTTCTTATCATTTTTGATATATATATTTTGTTAGGCTGCCATCTAGATTTTATTTGTTTGTTCTTCAAATTTTAAACTCTTGTATTAGCTGTAATGTTCAATATATATATATGAGAACCCACAACCAGTTTGGTGTGGAAAAACCAAAATCAATCCAATTCATTATTTTGTGTTTTATTTTGGTATCAGAGCTTTTCTAATGACTTCCTCTATCTCCTCTCCTTCATCCAACCTTGTAGCACAATCACTCTCTCCTAACCCAAATATAACTCCAAGTGCTCATCATTTTCTCCACCTCAAATTAAAGTCGACCAATTACTTATATTGGCGTGCTCAGATTCTTCCCCTTCTTCGTTCCCAGTCACTACTTAAATTTGTTGATGGTAGTGAGAATCCTCCTCCATCTAAACTTCCCTCTGTCAATAGTCAAACGGGTCTGGTGCAATTCAAGATGTCCCAATATGATTGTCAAGTATACATTTCCTTAACAAATAAATTGTTGATAAATCCACACTAGGAATCCCTCTCCATCAAAAAAATATACCAGTCATCTTGCCATTGATAGTCATTTAGTTTTGGTAATTGATATTTTTTTTAATAATTTCACAAGTTCTTCTAAGTGGGGTCCATCCTCGAGGACGTGAGAGAATACAAGTAACTTTACGCTCTGTTTCTGAGTTTTAAAATGGACAGAAAAGAAAAGAAATGGACAAAAAAGTTAAGTTTTCTTTTCAATTCTTATGTTTCTGAGTTTTTTAATAAACGGGAAAAAAAATAGATAGAAAACTTGGCCACTTTTCCTGCCAAAGTTTTCCGTCCAAATTGGCCTGGTTTGGACGGAAAAGAAATTGGAATAAGTAATATTTTTATAATTCCCATATTATCCTCAATTTTTAATATGATAAATTTTAAATTACAACTCATATCCTCAATTTTAAATTTTCTATCATTTTCTATTAAAAACTCAGAAACAACACAAAGGAAAACTTCAAATTTTCTATTCTTTTCTTTTCTGTTCTAATTTAAATTTTATATTCTTTTCTTTTCTGTTCAAAAAACTCAGAATCAGAGTGTTAGACCCTACTCAATACTATTAATGAATTTTAAACATTTACATAAGCATTGTGATTTACAGGTTGAAATGTGATCCCAGGTGATTGGATAACCAATTCATTTCCTGGGGAAGTCACCTCCAAGTAAAACATAATTCCACACAAAAATTTAAAATTTTAAAAAAAATGACGGTATAATTCAAGCAAAAAAATATATAACAAAAAAATATATTCCAAACATATAAAGACATCAACAGAACGAGAATCAAACCAAACCCGGATCCTGAATTCTTCAAACATTCAAGACCCTAGAAAAGAAGTTTCTCCAAGTTTATGCAGGCACAAGATCATAATATTTGCTAAGAATCAGTAATCGCCCGGACATATGCATAGATACAGGCATAAATATAATCCAAATGTTCAACACGAACGAGCAAAAAATGAGAAATAATTAAATTAGAATTGAAATATAGTCCTGTTACACTTGTACCATTTTAGATCGGAGGAGCGAGAAATGAGAGAAAACACTTCGCCGGAGAGAAATCAATTGAAAAGGTGGTGAGCTATTTGCCGTTGAGGAATAAAAGGATTACCGAGCTGTAATTTCTAAACTCACTCAGATATATATAACGGAAACCCGATCCGTTAATGTTGGGTTGATGGGTAGTCGGGCAATTGACACATAAAAGATGTACTATTTCTTTTTATCTTTTCTTTTTCTTTTTTTTTTATCTAAATAAATGTACTCTTGAAAATGTTTGCGAGACAATTTTTATTCTTTTAAAAAATTAAATAGAACTAATTGTATATGCGCTTAATTGTTAGCGATGGGCGGTCCACGATTTATGAAAGTAAATTGGGCTATAAAATGTGGGCCGCCGACTAAGTTAAGCATTCAATTGGAACTTACATATATTCACGCTGTGCTCTAACAACTTGGGCCTTAAGGAAGGGCCGACCCCTGAAATTATCCCGTGTAGTTTTGCTTGCACTAGTAGGAACTTTTGTTATCCAGCACACGGTAAATTAAGGGAATTGTTAAATTCACAATATTTTTTGTTATTTTTATAATAAAAGTACTGTTGTAGATGTATAGCGACGGTGAAAAGTGTCGTTATAGAATCTATAGTGATATTTTTGTTGTGAAAATAATATTTTTTGTTGTGAATTTAACAATTCCCTAAATTAAACCCACAAATAAAAAAAATAGAGTATTATTATGTCCGACTGTTACATTTCTAACTAAAAATAATTATTTCCTTAAAAACTTGTCGTTTCATTAAATTTAAAAGACAGAATAATATCTTAATCATTGCATAGTATTCGGTGATGAGTGAACGGAAGAGAGGAGATAAAGGGACGAGAAATATGAGACAAGTGGGGATGGGGCGGGTGGTGGAGCAACCCCACCCGCCGCCGCTGCCACCACCACCACCACCGAGGTGATAACAAGAGCCTACCCGTGTGCATGTCCACATCTGATATAACAAACGTACAACCTTATCTAATTAGTCATGGTAAGATTTTTTTTACATGAATTAATTATTTTTGTGCTGCTAGCGATTGATCGAACCCCTGTCTGGCACACACTAATATATGTGACAAGGAAGAAGGGGGCCGGCCAGTCAACGATTCATCCCAAGACCAGATTCACGTACGTGTGATCTCTGGATAGTCTTTGATGCTTTGAGTAGGAAGAAAACAGCAAGTAGAAATAAAACTAGTTAAAGCAAATCTGTCTGATCAACACCACCTAGACAAGTAAAATGCTAAAAAGTATTTGGATAAATAGATTATTATTACTATGATTTACTTTTCTCGTATCTTTAGATCAGTAAAATTTATAAGTTTTCCATTATTAAATAAAACAAAATTATTGTAAACCATTATAATAAAATACAGAAATTACTCAACCAAAATAATTACATTTTCAATTGAAGATCAAACAACTAAAAAATAAAAATCCAATCAGACCAAACAAACAATAACCCCAGTCAACCAAATCAATAACAAAAAAAAATATTCAAACTTTAATCAAACAACCACTCATAGTTCACACACTAATGATTCGATAAACATTCAAAACAAAAAATTATACAAAAAATACAGAGAGAGAATCAAAACCTCAAAATCTAAAAACTAGATCAAAAATTCAGAATCAAAAGTACCTGCGATGGAAGGGAGAGGGTTATAAAAAGTTTGAATGAATGTAGATAGACGACAAGGGGAAAAGAGAAGACTGAATTGGGGGTGATGCATGTTTGCTTTGTTTGGTTCTCTTCTCAGCGGCTCTCGCTCCATGTTGGTGCCTGATTGAGTTATTTAGGCGAAAGATGGTACTTCTAAAATGATGTGTGTACTTCTAAGTTCTAAGATTTTACCAAGTCTTAAAACTAAGAAGAGTTTTGTACTTGTATTTAGAATTAGTATATAATTTGTTTTGTCTTCTCTAAGTTTAACTCTTTCATTAATTTGTCTCATTGAGTTTATTAACTTACATATCTGTCTCTACTTCTATACTATAAAAAAAAATACAACAAAGACATCTACCTATGTTGTCCCTTAACAGATCCACTCCTGCATGTAGTGCCTATTAGTTACACAGTCGGAGCGTTTAGTAGTTTGAAAGTTTAAAAGTACTTAGATTAAAACTTTATTTATCTAAAAACAATTTGTTTAACTCACAAGCGTAACAATATGTTTGAAACTCAAATGTAACACGTTCTTGATGCGGTATATTTGGACCTCAAAACACACTAAATATTATGCCGCAAAGATTAATAATCGAACAAATACTTCCTCCGGCCGACTTTGTACAATTGACAAATATTTCGTACGATTATAATTATTATAAACTAATTGAAAAATTAATTACCACATTTGTTGTTTTTAAAATTTGAAGAAAGGTTGGAATTAATGCAAACATACATTCTATATATTATTGAATTCACCGGCTTATTGACCAGATTGGTTAATTCACCAATTTTCTTTTTTAAGAAAGAGATTATATATGCCGAGTATATTCATCAAAACCAATTTTAAGTCTCAAGTTTTGTATTTTGAGATGAAGTTATTGGTAGGGGGTGGGGGTGGGGGTGGGGGTGGGGGTGGGGGTGGGGGACAGGCAGCATAATAATTCTTGTCTTGCTAGCAGAATGTCCTTCGACATATGCCCCAGACTGAGGCATCGTTGCAATCGGTCCTTCCTTGTTTTCCTTTTCATTTATCCACTCTCTTAAAATATATGGCTCACGCTTGCAGGTTGTGGGGTTTATAGTAGTAATGTCATTTTTTGACAATACCATTCAAAGCAACAGTCAGCCTTAGGTCGCTGACTAGCTAGCTCAAAAACTTGCATGATTAAAGGCTAGCCAAGTCATAATATATATAGATATATATATATATATATATATATATATAACATTCATATATTTTGTACAAAAATCTGCAGCTTATTATTATTATTTTAATGTATATTGATGTAGGTAAAAAAACCGTACCTTACTAGGGTTAGGGTTTCGTGTTGGCCGAGGAGGAGAGAAATCCACGAAGAGTACGGTCTTGATTGAGGAGTTGAAGAGGGGAGAAGAACATGTAAGCAATTGCTCGAGTAACACGTGGCAGAACTCTTAGCATTCAAGAGCCTTCTTCAAAGTCTTCAGTTCAGAGAAAATCAAAAAGTCCCTTCTATTGAAATGAAAGGGGGTATTTATAGAGTTTCCTGGAAAATGGTCACGTGCCTTTCACATGTCTGGGTCTTGTACTTGGCATGTGATTTCAGAGGAAATTCCAAAAATACCCTTAATTACTTAAGTAATGCCTAAATCATCCTGTCCTTCTAGCCACCAATCCAATCCCTTAATCAATTCCCACAATGAGTAGTCCCCACGAGTCTTCTGCCTCGGGACACGTGGAGACTTCTCCGGTTCATTTAATTCTTTAAATCACACGTGAGCCCTAATTTTGTACTCGGACTCACAATTGATAAAAGTAATAATAGTATGATATGATAATAAAATTATGAAAATTTTAATATATTGTGTCGTTTTATTAGATTCTTTGCTTAAAACTCCGAGTATATGTTTTGAATTTACCTTCCACAAAAGGAATCATATTTACAAGGAATATATTGTACTTCTTTTGTTTCAAATTATATGATTATTATTGACTTTTAAAAGTTAATTTGAGATATTTTTAAATTTAAAATTGAGATAATTAATTAAGAATTATGAAACTATAAAACTTATAATGAATAATATTTTTAGATAGTTTATAATATTTATTATTGTATTGATTAAAATTTATAAAAATGTACGTATGTCAATTTTGAATTTAAAAATCTCTTATGTTAATGAAATTAATAATATAGAAGGGAGGGAGTATTATACTCGCATGGATTTAATTATAATACTTGATACCATATGATTGTATCAACCTGTAAAGCTGTATAAAATAATTAAGAGAAATTAAATAATCAGTTTATATATATATATATGGGTCTCCATTCACAGCAACCGGTTGTTGGGGAGTAACTTCTTTTTTCCCAGCCGCTACAGCTTGTACCGGCCACTTAGAAATTTTTTTTTATAAGCCGCTACAAGTTGTAGCGGCTGGGAAAAAATGGGTTGCTCCCAACAACCGGTTGCTGTTGATGGAATCCCTATATATATATATATATATATATATATAATGTTGCATAATGTAGTTAAATTTAGGTTCAACTACTCAATTCCAAAGAATTTAGAATTAAAAGAACATTTACAATGCCACATAATTTAAATTTAATTGATCAATGATTTTGAAGTGAGTGAGTTGTCAAACACATATATATATATGTATATATATATGTATATATATATATATATGTATATATATATATATATATATATATATATATATATATATATATATATATATATATAGGTAAAGAGTATTTGACCTTAATTTTTATATATCTAATTAGTCATGCAAACAGTTATATTGTTTCATGCATAAACAACTTTTAACGTGAAATTAACTTACCAATAATTCAAAATTTTCAACAGTACTGATTGCTTATAATATAATACGTACTTAATAAAAGTTTAATTAAAGTAAAAGCTGTATATTAACATATGTAATTAAGCCACAAAATTAACAACTTATATGTAAATTAACCACAAAAACTAACAACTTATATACATGTAATTAATTTTTGGATTACATTTCCATAGATCTAACATTTTTAGATACTCCAAGGCAAGCTATAATTAATTATTCTCTCTCTTTCTTTCTATGATTTAAGAAGGAAAATACAAAGCTCCTGCCCCGAAGAGCTTCCATCCGGGTTAATCATATGAAAAGACTCCGAGTCCATTGACCCCACCCGCTCAAATCTAGCCCTCAGATACATCATCTGATCATTTTCACTACTACCACCATTCTCCTGCCCCACGGAGCCACCAACCGCCGGCAATACTCCGGCCCCCACCGACACCGACTGCATGAGCTTCAACACTGCCACGTCACCCGCCGTCGCCTGCCTCCTACTGGCGAACCCCACCTTCTTCCCATTAAAAAAGACCGACCACAAGGCAACCCCGAAAAGCGACCCACTTTCTATCTTAAGGTTGTTATTATTAAAGCGATCACACTCAACAAGCGCTATTCGAAGCAACCCGTACTGCATTTCCTTAGCCAAATAAGAAGTAGGAATTCCCAATTCCAATAAAAGGAGAGGCGAGTTTTTGATGTCGTCCTGTAAACAAAAGCTGACCCGGCCTCGCCGGAATCCGAAGAATGTTCCGGTAACGGTGGAAGCGTGTGTATGGGTAGTTGTGCTGTTAAAACTATTTGAGAAATCGGAGTCACTGCTGCTGGAAGAGGAGAGAGAAGATGAGTCCGATAACGTGGGCTGGAAGGCGCAGCATGCAGGAACCATGCATTCCACGAGGGAACGGAAAGTTCGCCGGAATCGGACTTGTCGGCCGCAGTCCACGGAGGTGGCTGTGTCCATTATGTGTAGTACTATTGGGCCTCTTTGGCTTCCCAAATCTATCATGGTTCTCATTTTTTAGTTGCAAAATAGAGAGAGTATATATGAGAGAAAAAAGTATGTGTGTATGTGTAGTGAATTTTTTAGGGGTATAAATAGGGAGGGTGGGGGAGGAGTGGAAAGAGGAGGAATAGTTTAATTAGTCAAAAAGGAAGTGGTAATAAGTAGTGAATGAATGAGAATTTTTATTAATTATTGGATTTAGGAAAATATATATTGGAATTTGGAGGAGGATTGGGAAGGGAAAGGAAAGGGAAGGGAGGGGAGGGGAGGGGAGGGGGAGGGGGAGGGGGTGGGGTAGGGGGGAATCATGGGTTGGTTGGTTGAAATAATTCTGCCCACGAGGGTGCTTGGGGTGGCGGGGACCCCGGTTTTGGAAGCATTTGGGTGGCACCCTGTGGCAGCAAAAGGTTCTCTTCTGTTCATTTGGACCTTTTTTAGTTTTAACACTAAAAGTATAAGAATATTAGTTGGTATTTGATTACATTTTATTTTTTAATATATTTTAATTATCTTTGTATTTGAATTTATATTTATATTTTAATTATTAAGAGATTCTTTTAATACAATAATATGAATTGTTAAGATGTATTCAAATTCTAATTAATTCTGAGTATAATTAATGCACATCGAAAAATTAAAATAAAATACAATAGAGATGGTAAGGTTATTTTTGGTTACTGATATGATGTTTATAGTAATAGTGTTTAATTTGTTTGGAGGTTCAATGAACTGTATTAATTGGTGCATTATATTTGAGTCTCAAAATGATGCTTTTATTAGTTAAACAAGTTATGTTTGGAATAACTACTTTAAAGTTTAAATAAACAAAATTCTTCAAGTGTGTAATTTGCTCTCCAAATACGCAAAACAGTAATTAAGGACTACTTAAATTTATAAGATTAATAAATTAAGATAGAGTGAATTACTAGCTAGAGTGCGGGAGTGGTTAGCATGAAGTTAATTTTGATCAATTGATTAATACAGTGTCGATATACAGATTAAAAAATAATTTCTCTCTGCGTGTCAGCATTGTATTAGTCAATTAACTAACTTACCGTTAAATTAATGATAATCGATCGGATCCGTCGAATGCATGAATTGAAAGTATGCATGAGTATGAAGAGCACTTTTTGGTTGGGAGGCATGCACGAGGAAATGATCGTCCTCTCAATCAGTTTTTGTTCCTTTGGTTCAACTTTTTGCCTACCATTGATGTGGACTTATTTAAATTGATCCCAGTCATCAAGCTTTTGTCTTCTTTACGTGTTTATACTTGTATGCTCGGACATTAATTAAAGAATCATTAATAATGCAGAATATTGTTTTAGCCCTTCATAAATTCTCTCTCAAACCAAGTCCATTCTCGACCAAATGATCTGCATCTGATCAGACCACAAACGTTATTCAAAATAAAAATAATGACGTTCAATATAAATATATATTTTATTATTGAGGTGTCATTAATTAATTAAGACTTCATTTTAGACATAAAAAGAAAACGAGGAACCAAAAATAAAACTATGTAACTACATAAAAATTGTTGAGTTTACCTAGATAAAATATTCACCAATTATACTGTATAACTTATCTACTCTAATGTTCTACTATCACATATGTACCAAATTCCTAGAGGTATATATATACGAGCGCACTACAGGAAAAATAGGTATCTGCGACCAAAGTTTTCAGTGACCGTTTAATCCGGTCGCTGATAATATTAACAATGACCGACATCTGCGACCGATACTAATTCTAGTCGCTAGTTTATATCAGCGATCACATACGGTCGCTAACAAGTATTTTTCTCCTAAAAATTGGTTTTGCGACCAATATATATCAGCGACCGCATGCGGTCGCTGATCCATTCACGTCATTAAAAATTAGCGACCGCATGCGGTCGCTGATCCTCTTTAACGTAAACAGACTCATGAATTCGCTCGATCAGAAGAAAAGAAAAAGAGGGAGAGCAGAAGAGGGAGAATGAGGAGAAGAGAGAGGGAGAAATTGTATTTGAAGCCGTCCGTCTCGACAACTAAGCCCGCCCGCGCGGTGTTAGGGTCATAGTACGTTATTAAAATAAGAATAATGACATTCAACATAAGTACTTTATTAATGATGAATCATTAATTATTTAAGACTCATTTTGAGATGGAAAAAAAAAGAAACCCAAAAAAAAAACTAGATAATTATACAAAATTGTTGAGTTTAATTAAACAAAATATTAATCAATTACACTGTACATTCTCCATTAACGTTTTATTTAAATAAATTAAACAATTTTTATCTACTTGCCTAACATTAATCAAACTAAAATGTTTGGGGGACATTCATGATTCAACCTTCACAACTCGCATCATGTCAAAAGTGTCATGAATTTGGCCCACACTCTATTTTATTGATTTAGAAACTATGTTTTGTGCACGCGTCACTGCCCTTTTTTCCATCTAATGGTCGATTCAATAATTTCATGCCTCCCCACCACCACCACCACCACCACCACCTCCTCTCCACCACTTTCCAAAGCCTTATCTCTCGCCTTTTTAAGTTTATGAAGGCCCAACAAATTATATTTTTCTTTTCTCCTTAAGACCAGTAATCTCACTACTCTTTAGTGGCCACTTCATGCAAATATATATATATATATATATATATATATATATATATATATATATATATATATATAGGGTCTCCATCCACAGCAACCGGTTGTTGGGGAGCAACCCATTTTGGCCAGCCGGTAGAGCTTGTACCGGTCTTAGATAATTTTTTTTATAAGCCGGTACAAGCTCTACCTGCTGGCCAAAATGGATTGCTCCCCAACAACCGGTTGCTGTGGATGGAGACCCATATATATATACGGGAAGGATCAAGAGCATAATTCTTAAATAACATAATTTTATCAAAACGACGTAGTTTTGATAAGACACGGTGGCATTTTTGTAAATACGCGGTAGCATGGTATTTACAAAAATGCCACCGCGTCCCTCCAAAAACTACGTCGTTTTGATAAAATTATGTTATTTAAGGCGTTATGCTATTTAAGAATTATGCTCTTGATCCTTTCCGATATATATATATATATATATATATATATATAGAGAGAGAGAGAGAGAGAACAAGGATCCTGTCCGGGAGTCCGAACAGGTCCTAAAAGGCGGACCAATTTTTTTTTTTTTTTTGCTTTTTTTTTGAAACAACTAAAAAAAAAATTGTGAAACTGAAATTTTTCCATAATACAGTGTTTTGGGTGTGTTTTTAATACCTATACCAACCAATGTATGTACAGTCTGCCCAGACTGTACAGAAATATTTTGGTATAGGCATCCAAATCACGCCCAAAACACTGTATTGTGGAAAAATTTCAGTTCCATAATTTTTTATTTTTTTTTAGTTGTTTCAAAAAAAAAAGAAAAAAAAAAGTCCGAATTTTGTTAAAATCCGGGAGTCCGGACCTGATCCGGACTCTATATATATATATATATATATATAAGAAAATGATCCGTGGAATACATTAGCTATTAACCATGTTTCAACTAACGCTCATCCAGCCGTCCAAAATTGAAGTTTATTGCTGAGATGAGTGCCCAACCGCTAGTGGGAGTAGCGGTCAACAAATTTCTTTTATGCTGGCCGCTACTCCCTCTAGCACAACGTGTTTTGACTGGCCGCTAGAGGAAGTAGCGGTCAGCCAGCATAAAAGAATTTGGCTTAATTATTGATTATCCTAATTATTCTCATAAAATAAAATAAAATAATAAATAATTATAATGATAATTATAAGGATAATCAGTAATTATCTTTATACTTATCCTTATACTTATTAACAAAATAAGTATGTATAAGAATAATTACTGATTATTATTTTATAATTTTTAATTATAAATAAAAAATAGTGATTGGGTTTATATATTTGAGTAGGAATATAATATAAATTCAATCACTATTTTTTATTTATAATTAAAAATTATAAAATGATAATACCAGTAATTATCCTTATACATAAGATTGAATATGATATAAATATAAATTCAATCTTATGGTAATTATCCTTATAAGAATAATACTCTCTGCCTAGTATTCATGCTATATGTGTGTGTGTGTATGTATATTAAAAGTAGTAGCTTTATAGCGTTCTCTACGGCTTTCCAATTCATTAAAGGGTGTGTTTGAATATGTTAAACAACTTTTGCAGTTTTATTGTAATAAATAACAAACAAATTAGATGCTTATTCCTGTTCTACTAGTTTCTTAGCCAGTGCTTATATGATTAATGGATAATTAATACTATGTGTATCAATTGTACTTTGTGTGTGCATAAATTATTCAACTATAGGTCACAATCACACTCCCTACTTTTTTTTCCCTTTTTTATATTATATGGGCATAATTTGTTATGTATAGTTGGTATCTCTAACATTACACATGATTACAGGTTGATTAAATGAATAATAGATAAAGTTTAATTCCATAAATAAAGAGAATATATATATATATATATATATATATATATATATATATGTGTGTGTGTGTGTGTGTGTGTGTGTGTTAGGGTTGCACAAATGGCCTGCGGCCCGACCTGGATCCGGCCTAGGCCTGACCTGGTCAAAGTCTGGACCGGTCCAGCCCGGCCTGCAAGGCTACCAACAGACCAAAGATTTTTAGAACAAATCCGGCCTGACCTGACCTTTAAAAAAGCCTGATCCGGCTTGGCCTACAGCTTTAATCCGGCCCAAGGCATGACCCGAGGCCCGAACCGACCTGGTCTTATATATGAAAAAATTAGACTTGTACAAGTTGGACTCAGGTCTCTCTTGTTATACTTTAAGTTGAGAGCCCATAGTAGTGTGCAAATATATTTGAAGGATGCATGTTATATTCGTGGTTAGGAGATGTGGGACTTAAAACTAAGGTCCCATATGATCAGCCAAAGCGCCAAAGCGCCAACAATTAATTAAATTCTCTATTTTCTTTGGTTCTTTCTCTCTCTCTCAAAAGTGTCAATATATATGTGCATGTTAATCTCAGGTGAGGGACCTTTCCCTTCAATAATTAATTAATTGGTGTCCCCATGTAGTGTAGTAGTAAGTATACATGGTGATAGCATCTCAATCCTCGACTTATAGTATAAAATAAGGGAAATTTTGACTAATTACCACATAAACTGAAGAATATGAGCGTCAAACAATAGTATCCTATTATGCAAATAAAAAGATAAAATGTTATCAACAATGACTATGGAGTTAACTAAGCAAGGCAAGAGTATTTTCAGAATGGGATGGAAGCAAGTTGCTTCTGGTGCACAAGGAGAAAAAATGTTATCAACAATGACTATGGAGACTGATTTGCTTGCAAGTGCAGACATGAATGCTATAACATCACAAGAACGTCTCTTATTCAAGAGAGAAGTGAGATCTCTTTCTCTTCAACCTGCCTATTTCATTGCCAGAATTCATTTTTACACCATTCTTGCTCTAAAATAAAATTACACTATCTGTTTATTTCTTTGGTTGTTTTATTATTTTTATTTATGATGCGCTAAAATTATGTGAAGTAATTTGTGTTGCTTATGCTGCATAGCTCAAAATTTTATTTTTGTCATTGTTTTTATATTTTATTTCTGTATATATCTTCTTGCTCTGTTTCTATGTTGAACTAAGTAATCTTTTACATTATCCTTTTTATGTTACCATGTCAAAATGACGATATATGATTAATTAAGAAAACTCTCTCTTTGGATGAATAAAGTAATTTTAATTTGCATAATAGGATAGTGCAATTTTTTTCGTTTGAAGTTTTGGAATTTGAGTAGAGCTACAACACCAGTACTCTCAACATTAACCAAAAAGCTTTACAAATAGCACAAGAGTCCCACATCGTCTAAAAATGTCTATATTGTCCAAGCTTTGTTCTATAAATTAAGGAGTTCAAGGCTTCCAGATTTAATTGCATAGCAATGCATAGGCTTGCCTGGGCCTGGCCTGGGCCTGGCCTTGCCAACAGGCCTTGACAGATCTTGTTTTTTATTCAATTATCTGGCCTGGTCCGGTTTGTTATTTTTTAAGGTTGGACCTGGCTCGGCCTGGTCAATGGTCCGGTTTGTTATTTTTTAAGGTTGGACCTGGCTCGGCCTGGTCAATGGTCAAAGCCTGGAAGGCCTAGATCAGGCCAGGCCAGGCAGCCTGTTTGTGTAACTTTGGTGTGTGTGTGTTTTATATTTTATTTATTTATTTATCTTTTGTTGGGGGAGGGGGAGGGGGAGGGGGTTTAAGTCAACGAAAAATATGGCTAATTTTAGAGCGTTTAATCAAAACTAATGCAACAAAAATTTCTTTTATCCCTCCACTATTGAATAAAAATTAGATGTCTGTATAATTATGTTGTATCCTACAATCAGAATTAGTATGGGCCCAACTATGTTGGCCCAATCACTAAAAGCCCAACAATAACATAAATATCTAAGTTGGGTTTGATAACCTACCTAACCATACTTGTACGTTAATGGAGGGTCGGACTCAGTTGGTGGTTACAACCCACTAAATCAGTTTTAACTTGGTCCACTATTAAATATGACCACTTTGTTAGAATTGTTTTCCCCGGTCCGGATCAAGTGCATACCCCTTATCTTATTTACTCGTGTTCACCTCTCTTTAAGCGACAGTTTCGGTCATACAACCGTCGTCTATACTTTTAGCGACGCTATAGGTTGTTCGTCGTTAAAAGTATAGACGACGGTTGTATGACCGAAATCGTCGCCTAAAGGGGGTGAGCTCGGGTGAGTAAGATAAGGGGTATGCACTTGATCCTTGCTCTTGTTTTCCCTATTTATAAAGAAGATACGTCATCTACGTAATTTCAAGTCACAATTTATTTATTTATTTTTTGCCCCTTACAACTTTAATTATATTAATGTTTTTTTAATTTAATTTTTATATATTTTTATTTAATCCTTCCAAATTTCTATTATGTCTTCACATAATTTATACATGAATAATTAATACTTAGATATGAAAACCTAATTGACTTGATATTGAAAGGCATGGAATATAATGAAAAGCCCTCCGGACGGAGTTTCCTCTCTCTTAATTCATCATGGATATGTAGAGAGCAGATTCTCTGTCCTCAAATTTTTTATTTTCTTGTGTCATTCTACTTAAATTTTAACATTTAGTCTATTACTTAATATTAATTAATTTTAAATTAAATAAAAGGACATGTGTCAAAATTTAAATAGATGGACACAAAGAAACAAGAAATTTAGAGACAGATGATCTACTCTCGGATATGTATGTCCTTAATTAATCGACTTATTACCAAATCTTATCCTATACATTAAGCTGTCTTATCTAAAACTAATTGATAAGGACAAGAGAATTGTCATCTATAGGGTACAACAATCCAACGCACCTAATGTGAACAAAGGAATTAAATTAGAAGCCGAAAAGCCAAGGCCGCGTTTTTGGACAAATCGCACTAAACGGGGGCTGCTTAGTGAAAATTTAATTAAATTTGGATAGGCCTAGTGCTAGTGGGTTGGTCAATATGATCTTCCCACTCCATGTCGCCATTATTTGAATTGGAAGTTCTCACCATTTTTTATTGGCTTAAATATGTTTTACTATATATTCCATTTTCGTGATTTATTTTTTAATTTTTTTAATTAAATAAATTAATTTTTTTTCTAATTTGATCTAATTGAGACTCTCAGTCAAGAAATTACTTATTACTATTTGAATAACATTTTCTATTTTCGCTCTACATGTTCCCACACAGTATTCCCGTCCCAATTCCCAAAACAGAAATACGGTTTTTGTTTCCTCCAAACCCACCTTGGTTGATTAAAAGTTTTTTTTTAGTAATATTAAAAATATATTTTTTATTTTTTGTTCCCGAAAACATTATTAAAAAAATTAATAGTAAAGATTTTGAGTTTCAAAATGGTTTTGCCCACCAGACCAAATGATCATGTACTCCGTAAAGAAAAACTAAGATGCAGATTAATACTATCTACGTTCTTAAAATATTATCGTTTAAGGTTTTTATACATAGATTAAGAAAGTATCATTTATCAAGTAAAATTTATTTAAAATTCCATCACTACCCCTTTATAGGAAGTTGAAAATTATTAATATAAGGGAGAGAATTTCTTGGGACAATGAGTGTAAGACCCCAACTTTTATGAATAAAAATATATTTTTTATAAATATCATTTTTGAATATTATTGAATAAATTTGATATAATATTATAGTTGTGGGTAATATTTATAAATTTTACAAAGTACGCAAGTTGTTATATAATATTCGATTGGTCGGGGAATATTCGCACGACGACACAATCATCGGTAGATCCCACAACGGAATTATTGTCGGATTGAAAAAACGACAAATTTTTTTTATAAAAATAACGGCGGAAGTTTTACCGTTAACTGTTGAAACACCCGGTGTTAAAAGTACAGGAATACACGTGGTTGCATAGTAGCACACGGTATTGATTATTGATGCTTACGTGAGAAGTCACTCAATTTTATTCAATTATTGCTTCAGTAATTGTTGCATAGTATCTAACATTAATTGATTCAATTATTATTGATATTTTATAATTGAGATGACGAAGTTATTAATATTATTATTTGCATTATTAACGATGTCTAGAAGTTCTGCCAATGAGAGGTTTGGTCACCTAATTGCGCGTCAATACAAAGAAATTCTTATTGGAAAGCTACCACTTTTCTGGGAATGACCTGGTCGATTAATAGTGTGAATAATAATAATAATAATGAAGTTTTATTTTATTAGTATTATTAATGTAATAAAACAGAAAAAATTTGATGTTTGTTATATTGTATCAGTTTAACACTGTTGAAGGCTAACGATAATTTATTCTGTATTATCTTAGTCATAATATTTTTTACTGGGCTAGTTGAGCTCACCCTTTTACTTTCATTGTTCTCTTTAGAAAATGAGAACGTAGTCGGGACTAGTACTGGAACGGAGTGACGGTCTAGATGATAGTATTAGTAGTCCTCACTATTCTGTTAAATAGTGTGATAATAAATGTAATGAGGACCGAGTGAATATTGTCTAGAAGATAATATTTGTATTAAAACTCACAATTTTTTTGTTATATATTAAAGATTGTATTTGTATTCTGTACCATGTATTTGACGACTTAGAATAGGTGATATATATCTATTTTGGGGGCGTCACAATGAGAGAAGGTAGAGGTAATATAGGAAAATAAATAATTTATTCTCCTCAAAAATTATAAACGATAAATTTTTTAGAACTAATTTTATTTTTTAAAATGACAATTTTTTAGTAACGGAGAGGGTATTAATTATTGTTGAGTTTCCCGTGCAACATCACCCATCATATCTACTTGAGATTTAGATGGTCAACTAAACTCCATCAAGTTTTTAAATAATTAATTTTCATGAGTTCTGACATAATTTATATTGAATTATAATTGCGAAATTTATTAATACATAATATTAATAAAAATTATAAGAGAATCTCACTTATTATACGTCTCTTGAAAAAAGTTATTACAATTTTAATTTTATTTTAATGACATGATATGATCATCCTAGTATCATTCATTTGAGATTCAGTTACCATGAAATTAACTTCATGATAAGTTTGTCAATTGACCAAAACAATGCTGATATACAAATATAAAAATTTTCTCTCACCTACATGTCGATAAAACTTGAGTCGGTAAAGGGCGGGAAGGAAGTGAATTCTGACTTTAATAAAATTACGGTAGAATTTTCTCTTTTTTCACTTTCTCTCTCATGCTGATGTGGCTGTGCCACATCAGCCGGTCACTAAAATGTCACAAAAAGACGGTCAGTGTAGAATTATTGTAAAAATAATGGCAGAAGTTTTACCGTTAACTGTTGAAACACCCGGTGTTAAAAGTACAGGAATACACGTGGTTGCATAGTAGCACACGGTATTGATTATTGATGCTTACGTGAGAAGTCACTCAATTTTATTTAATTATTGCTTCAGTAATTGTTGCATAGTATCTAACGTTAATTGATTCAATTATTATTGATATTTTATAATTGAGATGACGAAGTTATTAATATTATTATTTGCATTATTAACGATGTCTAGAAGTTCTGCCAAGGAGAGGTTTGGTCACCTAATTGCGCGTCAATACAAAGAAATCCTTATTGGAAAGCTACCACTTTTCTGGGAATGACCTGGTCGATTAATAGTGTGAATAATAATAATAATAATGAAGTTTTATTTTATTAGTATTATTAATGTAATAAAACAGAAAAAATTTGATGTTTGTTATATTGTATCAGTTTAACACTGTTGAAGGCTAACGATAATTTATTCTGTATTATCTTAGTCATAATATTTTTTACTGGGCTAGTTGAGCTCACCCTTTTACTTTCATTGTTTTCTTTAGAAAATGAGAACGTAGTCGGGACTAGTACTGGAACGGAGTGACGGTCTAGATGATAGTATTAGTAGTACTCACTATTCTGTTAAATAGTGTGATAATAAATGTAATGAGGACCGAGTGAATATTGTCTAGAAGATAATATTTGTATTAAAACTCACAATTTTTTTGTTATATATTAAAGATTGTATTTGTATTCTGTACCATGTATTTGACGACTTAGAATAGGTGATGTATATCTATTTTGGGGGTGTCACAATGAGAGAAGGTAGAGGTAATATAGAAAAATAAATAATTTATTCTCCTCAAAAATTATAAACGATAAATTTTTTAGAACAAATTTTATTTTTTAAAATGACAATTTTTTAATAACGGAGAGGGTATTAATTATTGTTGAGTTTCCCGTGCAACATCACCCATCATATCTACTTGAGATTTAGATGGTCAACTAAACTCCATCAAGTTTTTAAATAATTAATTTTCATGAGTTCTGACATAATTTATATTGAATTATAATTGCGAAATTTATTAATACATAATATTAATAAAAATTATAAGAGAATCTCACTTATTATACGTCTCTTGAAAAAAGTTATTACAATTTTAATTTTATTTTAATGACATGTTATGATCATCCTAATATCATTCATTTGAGATTCAGTTACCATGAAATTAACTTCATGATAAGTTGGTCAATTGACCAATACAATGCTGATATGCAAATATAAAAATTTTCTCTCACCTACGTGTCGATAATGTATTAATTACTCCCTCCGTCCCAAATTAATTGCTCAATTTTGACTTTTTAAAGTCAAATTGACCATTTTTAAAACTAATTTTTTTATTATTTTTAATAAAATATAGGTGAAGAGATTATAACCAAAAGAAAGTATATATAATTTATTACTAATCCTAATTTTTATAATTTTAGAAATATATTTATATATGCTTAATTATTAATTCTAAAAATAGTCAATTTGATTTTAAAAAATCAAAACTGAGCAGTTAATTTGGGACGGAGGGAGTAATTGATAAAAATTAAGTCCAGACTAATCCGTCTCGGTTAAAAGCAACGTAAGAGAAAGTCAATTCCTTTGATATCATTGTAAGGAGTCAGTGCTAGTAATAAATGTGTAACACATCACAAATTGAAGTGCAAGCAAAAAACCTGAGCCACAAGCTTTTCACACTCAGCAGGATAGGAATTAGGGGAGTCACGTTGTTAAATTTTGGTAGAGATAGAAAAGTACGTAGTACTCCCCCTCCCTCCCTCCCTCCCTCCCTCCCTCCTCACACGCCTTACGCGTCACCCCCAGTTGTGACTTCTCCCGGAACTTCTCTCTCCTTCCGCTATAAAAACTTATAATTAAACCGCCTCATTTCTTCCCCAATTATCATCCTCCTCTCTTATCTTCTCAATTCTCTACGTTCATCAAATAAATTTCATACTCGGACGAAATTAAAATTCATACCCAATTGAGACGAAATTAAAATGGGTGGTTGTTTCTCATCTTGGATCATTAATTCCGATAACCATGAGAAAATCTATACATCAGCAGCTAATGTCAATGTCATCACCATTAATGGTGAATTCCGCCAATTCCCACACCTAGTTACAGTTTCCCAAGTTTTACTACAGCTCCAATCTCCATCTTCTTCTTCCTTTATCTGCAACTCAGATAATTTATACTACGACGAAATCATACCGGCATTGGATTCCGAACACGAATTGCAGTCCTGTCAGATCTATTTCATACTCCCGATTACGAAGCTTAATTACCCATTAAGCGCATCGGACATGGCGGCACTTGCCGTTAAAGCTAGCGCAGCTCTTTCAACCGGAAATAATGGTAGTAGGAGGCGGGGTAATTGTAACAAGAAGGCTCGGATTTCCCCTGTTTTAGCGAACGAAGTTAATAATGAGAGAGTTTCAGTAAATAAATCATATTCTGATGGAACTGTGAAAAAGATGATGATGAAGAAGAAGGGTTATTCGGATAAGATGGTGGGTACCCGGATATCGAGATCCGAGTCCATGAAGAAGTTGCAGCGGTACTCTTCCCGGCGGGCTAAATTGGCGGCTCGTTCATTCAGGCTTCGGTTGAAGACTATATACGAGGGCTCTGTTCTTCAGTTTTAATAATTTTGACTATCGATTTGGTTCATTTTAGAGTCGAACATCGTCACAAATCAGTCTTATAAGTTATTCTAGTATGATATCTTAATTCTTAATACTAATATTACTCTTGAATTGAAGAAAAAAAAATAAAAAATGGAATAATTCATTTCATTTTAGTAAGGATTAGTTATTCTATATTCTACCTTTTTCAAGAATAAAATTCATAAATTTTAAAAAAATAAAAATAGTTTAATTCATTCTAATCGCAACTAAATGTAATTTTTTTTATTTCATAAAAATAAATTATTATATTTTTATCTTCATTACTTCAATCCAAACATAGTATTAGTATTATTTATGTGTGATCTCTTTCATAATTTGTGGAAGTGGTTAGCATAAAGTTTATTTTGGATAAATTGGTCAATTGATCAATAGAGTACTGACACGCATGTAAGACTCTATTAATAAATTAAAAATGATATCGGAATGAGTGACTTCTCACGTAAGCATCAACCACACGTATTACCAAGACTGCATGACAGCATGTGATGGAGGAAAAGCCCCTGGGCCAGATGGGTTCAACTTCAGATTAATTCCTCCAGAAATTTAATTTGCATATCAGGGGGGAAACAAAATTAAGGAATATATATTTATACGAATAGAATGTTTTTTTTATGGTTGGCAATGTGAAACTTGGGTTGTGAATTAATATATAATAATTTTCCAATTGACTTGGTAATTTAGATAAATCACATGTGCTTTTTTAAATTTAATAATTTTTAGGAGGAGTCGTAATCATTAATAATTATTAATAACAAAAGTTTTCCATATCTGTAAGTACCATTTCAGACAATATAAAAATTAATATTTATAAGTAACTCAAGATAATAAAATATCTATTAAGTTCAATTTCAGACGATGTATATATGTAAACTAACTCAAGATTTAAAAAATAAAAATAATTAATGCTAACAAATTTCTGATCAACAAAAAGCAATCGTGAACAATATTGGATCTCTTAAAAGTGGAAAGAAAAAAAACAATTACATATCTGCTAGACAATTAAGAATCAACATAACCAACCGCAATCATAGAGTTCAAATAAACTCTAAACATGCAAAAGAAAAGTTATCAAATGGTTCAAAATAACCCTCTTTTATTCCCTCGATCTCTCTCCGTCTCAAGGAAAAAATGCACTAGACCACATACCAACATTATGTCCATAATCTCCAAATGGCATCATCATCATCATCATCATCTGATCTTCCCCACGAGCACCAAACCCTAAATGCTGCTGCTGCTGCTGCTGATGATGATGATCATTAGGCGTGTTATTATTGTTCATCCAATCATTGAACCATTGTGGCCTTTGCATGATCCCATCCAAACCCTCCAATTCCACACCCGGCTTTTGTTCCTCCCCTTGCACAACCCCTTTAGTTTTACCCACATTTCCACCACTAGTCACCGCTGCCACTCCCACATGGTTGTGATCACTGCCCTTATTTTTGAGCAACTCCATCCTCTTACAAATCTCCTTCAACTTGACATCTATCAACCACCCGAGATCATTCAAATCCGCCATAACCAAATTGTGCATTCCTTTTCCGGTCAAGCACTGATACATAACCTCAGTAAGTTCCTTCTCCCGATTATCCATGCGCTGTTTCTTTAGCTGCTCATTCGCCTTGGCGATCCTTTGCCTAATAAAACTCTCTTGATTCACCATTTTCTTGCTTTGTTCCACCTCTGGCATCCTCTTAAACTGCCCGACAACTCGTTGAGCCCCCAGTGTATTAGGCCAAACCTCGGGTTGAGATTCGTAGGGCCTATAAATGATGGCGCAGGCATCAATACCACATAAGGTACTCAACTCACTAACCTTTTTCATTAGCCCCTTCTTCCTTTTCTTTAATGTTGCTTTTCTTGACGCATCATTAGTTATAAAAGCCAGCTTCACCTTCTTCCTAGTCATGCCTAGATGGCTAGTTAGCTAAAATTGTTAAAGACCAAAGTGGCAACAAGAACAATATGGAATTTGGTGTGTTTTCTAGTACCAAATATGTATTCATATATATACAATTAGATGCATGCAAAGGAATTAAGGAACTAGAAGATTTTGCTAATAATGGAAATAAATGATTTGATGCATAAATATAATATGCATTTATATGTTAATATTTTGACTTGATTAGTGACCTATTACGGAAAGATTTTTTGGAAATGAATTCCTCATGATGACTTGGACTATAAAATTAAAATGAATTCTGTAATCAAAATCTTGATCAACTATAAATATATCCCGCTTAATTTCTTGTGTACAATCAGAATCAGAATTTCCAAATGTTTGTTATAATATAAGCAATGACAATGAATAGAGAATCCGCAGAGTTACTCACGTATTATTTGCTCATTTAATTTAGTAATAAGAAAGAAAAAATATATAATAATTATGATACTAATGACTATTGATCCTTATTCATTTAACAGATGTCCTATTGTCCTTCTATAAACATATATTAATTATCTCTTTATTAAAATGATTGCAACATAACTTCTTCTTACCTAATACCCATGTTGAAGGCCGGCGTCCCATGGTGGTCGACGCCGTTAAACACCATAAGCCGAGAGTAGGTCCTCATCGGAGTCTTAGTTGAGTATTGAACTATGGTAATATATAGTTTGTAAGCTGAAATATTTGGCGTCCATTCAATTACTCTCCGGGTGGTTTGGTTTGTTCAGACCATATAGATGCATTCCAGAACTGTTAGGGCAGCTATAAGAGCTCCAACTTTTTACTCCCTCCATCAACAAAAATAGTCTCACGTAGACTATTTGCAGTTAAGTTTTAAATTCCAAATTTTAAAAATTATTCCTTTTTATTTGGAGATCGAACCTTGGGCTAAAACTCATAAAGCTTCACTATATATCAACTATTTTTTGACCAAGACTTCATTGACTGCAAAATAATTATGAACTCGTTTAATTTTATAAATTAATATTAAGAATATATTTTTGTTTAACGCTTACCCACAAAAATATTAAATTACTTTAGTAATGATGGTGTTAACTCTTGAATTTTGGCGATTTGTTAGTACTGTGGACATGGTGTTGTTCTATTCTACTATCAATAAAATAAACGAGGACTCTTATTGTGAAAAAAATGATAAATGAAATTATATTTGTAGAACATACGAATAAGAATTATTCAAAAAGTGCTATAAATTTATTTAAAATTATTAAAAAGCACTATTAATTATAAATTTATTATTATTTTAAAAATAAATGAATTACATTTATTGATTTATTAAAAAGAACTATTAATTTATTATTATTATTATTTTAAAAATAAATGAATTATATGGCGGACTGAGAGCATTTTATACAGTCTCAATCTCTTTTATATTTTATGCGTAAGCTTCATGCAAGTTAACTCTATACAGTAACATTCATTAGAAGTGGCTGGTGGCTGGTGGCTGGTGGCTGGTGGCTGGTGGCTGGATATTAACAAATTTTATTCGGTAACATGTTGACAGGATCGAGTTTTTCATTTTCATCTAAAAATTATTGGTCTTGGATACTGCGGAAGACTAAGAACACCATCTGTTAAATATATAGAGGCAGGCATAAATTTACAGCTGTCTATATATTATTATTGTAGAACAAAATGCAAACATAAATTAATTACTATTTACCATGTATGCATGTGTATAACCTCTAGCACATTCAATAACTCAATCAAAAGGGCAGTGTAACTCAGTATTCTTGGACTAACAATATCTCTAACTATATACTACTAAATATATTTGGTTCCATATGCATAGGGGTGGGGCAAAATTTTCGGTTTTTTCGGTTTTTGGACGAACCGGACCGGTCCGAACCGACCGGTTCGGTATAAATGTAAACCGGTCCGGTTCGGTATAAAAAAACCGGTATATACCGGTTTTTCGGTACCGGTTTCGGTCCGCCACTTTTATGGTTCGGTATATACCGAACCGGACCGGTATATACCGGTTTTCTATTTTTTATTATTATTAATAATTTATTAATAATAATAATAATAAAATATTGATTATAACAATAATAATATTAATAAAAATAATAATAATAATAATAAAAATAATAAAATATTAATAAAAATAATAAAATAATAATAAAAATAATAAAAATAATAATTATATTAATTTTCGGTAAAAACCGGTACCGAACCGGTACCGCCGGTTCGGTATACCGGTTCAACCGGTACCGGTATCGGTACCAAAATTTAAGTAATTTTGGTACCGGTTCGGTTCGGTACCGGTCCGATTCGGACCGGTTTTTACCGGTTGCCCACCCCTACATATGCATGGCAGAATTAAATACGGAAATTTGCTCTCCGTACATTGATATAGCATATATATACTCGATCACTCGAGCTCAAAATGAGAGTCTAATTTATTTATAACACACTTAAATTAATTTTGATACGATAAAATAATAATATATGATTTTTTTCTCAATTTTTATTTATCTCATATATATATATATACATCGATTAATTCATACTCTAAAAAAAACTTATCAAAAGAAAACTGTGTCCGACTGTAAAATTATCAGCAAAAAAAATTATATAAAACTCTTGTTATTGGATTATTTGGATAGAACAACAAGTATTGTAGTGGGAAATGCATGGTCTCCCTCGTATAAAAATACTGAAGAATTTAAAAGGGTAAGCGTTGGATGTACGCATAATAGCAAGGTAGCGTATATCCGGACCGTTCATGAGATTTTGGTAATGTAAAGCGAAAAATAAAATTTTGATTTTTTTTGAAATATTATCTTTATAAAAAAAAGTATAAATTATATTTAAAGAAGTGTCTTTTCAAAACTTAAAATATAGTAGTTTTAACTTTTACTATAACAAAATATACGAGAATTTCGACTACAACAAAATATATAAGAATACATTTATTGAAAAATATTTCTTCTAGAGACAAAATCTTCAATCAAATGTTTAAAATCAAGCTTGCCCAACATATCATTCTCGATGTACATGATTACCTCATCGGTCGGCACTCCGATTCGATATAAACTAATAAATCATTTTTGATTAAAAACCGGTTGACTCATCGGTCGAACTGATAATTCAACCGGTAAAACTACAGGTTAATTGACCCATTGAATCAATTTTTAATTTATTTATTTATTGTATTATTTTTTTAATATTAAAATATTTATCACTTTTAATAACATTGTAACTTAATTTTATTATATTTTGATTTATAAAAAATAAAATTTTTAAAATTTATTAATTATTAATAATATATATTTATATATTAATAACGTGGCTGAATTCAACTAATTTAATAGCCGTCTGAAAAGCTTGATCGGATAATAGATCAATCTATTGTGATACGGATAATAGATCAATCTATTGTGATATTTTTAGTAGATGATGTGGGCTGTTTGATTAAAACTGAATGCATCTGAATTTGAATTTGAATAAAAAAAGTTATTTGATAATTGATATGTCTGAAATATCTGAATACCAGTATTTTACTATTTTACCCCTTTAAACTATGTTGAACAAATATATAATTTTGTCTGGACGTATTTAAAAAAATTAAATACAATATTCATTGTACAACAAATAAAAATAAATAATTCAAATAAATTATCAAACAAATCACGATCCATCAAAACAATAAGCACATATAAGAAGTTACTAAATAAATATATACCAAAAGTAACAAGTTCATACAAAAGATGTATCCAAAAATCAATGTTTTGGCCAACGATCCAATATTAACCCTTTGCACCCAAAATAATAAGTTTTGACCATCGATCCATACAAAATATTAAAGTTTTAACTACAATCATCCAATAGTAAATATTTAACTAGACTAGAAATTTTAACTTGTGTGAAACCATTTCAACCCAAGCTTCATTCTCATCGTCTTCTAAGATCATCAATTGTTCCCTATAACTTGCATTCTCACAAAATATCCCAAGTGCCATTTTGTGCAATGGATTTTGTGATCCCCACCCAAGACGATTTAATTTATCTTTGCACTCCTTCAAGGAAGGTCCACTATTGTTATTCACAATGAGCTTTAAGGCTTTGCACATCTCTTTCTCTATTTCGGAGTTATTAGATTTTTTTGTTGAATTCTTTGCTTTTTTCGTTGGCCTTTGTTCTTCAAAGTTGGGAGTGGAAGCATGTGATTGAGTACCCGGAGCTGATGAATTTAGAGGTGGGTTTGAGGACTCTTGAGCTTGAGTACTAAAAGGGATATCCTCGATACTAAGAATTTCCAAATCCTTATTTGGTTCAACGGTCCTATCCCTTTTAGAGCTAGGTCCCCAGCCATCAATCCCCGTAGCAGCAGCTCCATCATAGAGTTGAGTGCAAAGCTCAGGAAAACTTAAAGGTGAAGTCCTCAAGGAGTCAACATGCTTATTTGCCTGCATTCAAAAATCATACCCAACATGTTATTCACATGTTTAATAATTTAACAAGCTTTTATGGTTAACTTAAAAAAATAGTTACTAACCTTCGACTCTAGCTCCCATTCCTCATCCGTAAAGTTGAACGTGTTAGTTGTGGGATCATAATGATTTCTGGTCTTTCTTTTTAGTTGACACCATGCAGTATATTTTCCCTTTATATAATCATAACGATTTTTCATTTGCTTATGATCTACAATAAAGTTATGGGTGTTCTTCAGTATTTCTCCCACATTTAACCATGAATATGGCTTAAGACTACCGCCTAGCCTACCATTTTCCGTAACCTCACCAATACATGCTTCAAGAAAAATTTTCATTACATTTTCATTTATCCAACTCACTCTTGATTTTCTTTGATTTTGAATTTCACCCAATTGTTCCATGCCTAACACAAATAAAATGATAAATTTAGAGATTCTAATCCTAACAATAAACAAATCTACTATAAACAAATATACACATAAAGAAAACCTTAGCCTTACCTTATATTCACTTTTTTAATATTTTAAAAAGTTAATACTTCTTCCTTTTCTTCTAGGAGTCTACTTATGAAAAGAGTTGATACTTTGTTGTAGGATTGAATAGTAATAATAATAAAAACTGCAGATGGCAGGATGTACTGAGCTTTTCAATTAGTTTATGATTAATAAATAGCTTTATATTTAAAATTAATTTATGACTAATAAATAGCTTTATACTTCAAATTTCAGAGTGCATGACACAACTTTATACTTCAAATTTAAGAGTGCATGTTCACCATACTTTCATATTTTCAGTAGTGTCCCAACTAGATTAACAGGACGAAATCACGATACCGTTTAAATGCACGCAATATACCACAAAGGGGTTCACTATACAAAGCTCATGCCTGCAATGTACTACCAAATCTAGATTTATTCAAATGGTGAAGAACATAATTTATTTTGAAAGTCGTACTATAATTCTAATCTCCATGATCTTGTTTCAGAAGTTGTAAAAATTACAAAATTCAATGTAAAAACAAAGCAATTCGGACATGGTACCAAGGAATCCCATCATTTTTGGTCATATATGTACTAAACTTTAACTCCAGCCATAAATTAGTAAAATCGTACTAGCTCTACTTCATGATATTCTACACCAATTAAATTCAAAATAGAGCAGGGTGTTTTGCTCAATCACAAATAATTCTCATATATTACTAACCTGAGACGAAATTACTGCAGATGCAGAGAAGATATGTGGATGGAGACGCCGATGGAGGTAAACGAGAGCAGCCCTAGAAATGAAAACCAGAGTACCGAGGTTATTTGAAGGTTATTTGGGTAAAACACGGTGATTCAACCCATTCAGTTAAATTTTTTCAAAAGAATCGGTCAGACACATTCAGTCCAATTCAAATTTTAAAAATTAAAAATAAACAGTCTGAATGGTTGAATCGTTCATATTCAAAGTCATTCAACTCTATTAAGAGCGAAACAAACAGAAAATAAGAACCAAAAATAAAGAGGGTGATATAAATATCTAGAGAGATTTTATGGTGTTTAAAAAGAAGAAGAAACAAAAATATCTGCCACGTCTGGGGAACGACCTCCAATGCAGGAACTCACTCAATCTCTGACAGTCAACGTGTCAAAATGAGAGCACCAACACGTGTGGCTCCATCCACCCAGCCCATTGTAAGTATATATATAATTCTCGGAAATTATTATTTTTACAAGTATTCGCAATTTTCGTATTTTTAGTCGGTTTATATATGGTTTAAACAATAAAATGAAATACTAAAATCATCAATATAATAACGACTAAATTAACTAATTTACTTTTTAAATACCCAAATAGTTAGTATATACATGATTGACTAATTTTAATTAGAAAATCAATTTCAAAAAATAAAAAAAAAGCAACATCAAATGTATATTACATTATAAAAATTAAAATATTAACGTTTATATTAAAAAAGTCTATTATGTAGTACTATAGTACTCCCTCCGTTTTTTAATATAGGTCGTTTTAGATTTGTGCACAAATATTAAGAAAATGATTGTATAGCATTAACTATAATATCAATTGTCTATATTACCCTTGTATAGAAAGAATAGATTGTTATTTATTGAATAGAAAATAGTGAGATAACCAAAATTATATTTAATATTTGGGGTAATATTAAAAACTAAGTAATTAATGTTTACTTAAAATTTTAAAACGACTTATATTAAAAAAAAAAAATTCTCTAAAATTATTTATATTAAAAACAGAGGAAGTAATAAATAAAGGCCCGCAGCCTTTAAAATTCTTCACGGCTCTTGAGTCATCCACTTGTGGAAATATATGCATATTCTAATAATGCCAATGAGCGGATTGAAAGAAAAGAGTGGATAGAGACGAACAAATTTAGAGGAGGACATCTATTTAATAAAATACAAATGATTTTGAATTTTCCGCTCACTCATTTAATTATCTGGGCCGTCCAAAGTTTGAGATAAATTCCACCGTCCATACATATATCTAATAAAATACATCTATCTATCTAATCTATCTAATAATGATTTTGAATTTCCCGCTCACTTAATAAATCATCTGGGCCGTTCTAAGTTTGAGATAAATCTCACTGCCCATACAGTGCCGGAGGCACGGGACCCAGCTAGTCTATCTAATAAAATACAAATGATTTTGAATTTCCCGCTCACTCACTAAATCATCTAGGCCGTCCAAAGTTTGAGATAAATTCCACCGTCCATACATCTATCTAATAAAATACATCTATCTATCTAATCTATCTAATAATGATTTTGAATTTTCCGCTCATTTAATAAATCATCTGGGTCGTTTTAAGTTTGAGATAAATCTCAGTGCCCATACAGTGCCGGAGGCACGGGACCCAGCTAATAAATTAATATAGTAGGAGTATATAATACTACGTCTCAAATTAATTATTCAGTTTTAATTTTTTTAAGTTAAATTAATTATTTTTAGAATTAATAATTAAGTATATATAAATATATTTTTAAAATTATAAAAATTGGGGTTAATAATAAATTATATATACTTTCTTTTGGTTATAATATCTTCACCTATATTTTAGCAAAAATAATAAAAAGATTAATTTTAAAAATGGTCAATTTGATTTTAAAAAATCAAAACTGAGCAATTAATTTGGAACGGAGGTAGTAGTAGTAGTAATATTCCATCCGTTTTTTTAATATAAGTCGTTTTAAAAATATGTTTTTGTTCTTAAATATAAGTCGTTTGAGAATTTCAAATAAGCATTAATTGTTTAGTTTATAATATTAGTATTAAATATAACTTTGATTCTCTCACTATTTCTTGACCAATAAATAACACTTTATTTTTCTAATACAAGGACAATATAAATAATTGATAATATATTTAATATTTTATAATTATTTTTTAATATTTTTATATAATTTTAAAATGACCTATATTAAAAAACGAATAGAATAATAATTTAGTGGATTCATTAAATTAATGAAAGGGACACATAAAGCATCTGGAAGTGGAAGAGAGAGAAAGAGAGAGAGGGACCTATACTATACTAATAGTACTATTATTATTATTATTTTGTCTATATCTATTTTGACCCTATAAACAAATATATTAATGGTGGGTGTTACGTGTCCCCCAAGCATAGCTTATCTTAGCTTTACATTTTCCATGACATTACACTATACACAAGAAAACAAATTTCATGATTTAATGGATGATCCAAGCCATACCCACCTCCCACCTATAATAATGAATAAACCCCCCCCCCCCCCCCCCCCCCCACACACACACACACACTATTTTCTTTTCTTTTTTAATCTAATGTCAAAAAAACAACTTTAAGAATGCCTAAAATAACCAAATAAAGAAATGATGCAAGCTCCAATCCCACTGACTACTCAATAAATAATATTGTATATAAAATGGACAGTAGATAACGTCAAAATAATAATTATATTATTAAAAATTAAAAAAAAAATAAATAATTTATCAAATTTTAATATTTGAATCATTTATATTTTTAGATTAGTTTATTTTACATCCTCATAGAAAACATCATAACCATAAATTAACATGCAAATTGTAGGCATTTTTGAGTAGAGAAAATCAGTTCATAAGAGAATCTCCAACAAAAATAGTAAAAAAAAAATTTGAATTAAAATTTATTGACTTACATGATAATTTGAAAATTTACAAATTTGAAGAAAAAATGAAATTATAAATTTAATGACTAAAGTTGAAAAGACTGTTAAAAATAATTTTTCTAATAAGGCTCACCTATTTGAATATTCAAAGTGATTGAAGAGATCTAAGTAACACAAGATGATGCTATCTAATCAAAAAAAGATCAAACTACAAACATATATTAGTACAATTTACAACCACTTTATTATGTATAAACATCTTCTGTACAATCATATACATGTATATACATCTTCACTATCCATCATATCATATCTGGCTGAAAGAGAAAGGTACTTCCTTCCCCCTTCAATTCTGAAAGAGCTAGCTCAAACTGCTGTCTTATATCTATACACAAGATACTCAAACTATACATATATATGATTCTAATTTCCACACATGCTGCTACATTGCTATACCTTGGTTCTCCATATATTCCATTTTTTTCGTTCATTATTTTGTTTTTTTGCGACTTCAGTTGTATCATTTAATATCTAACAACTTAATTATACCTTTTACCTTGGTCAGTCCACTAGTTTGTGACAATGTGTAGAGAGATTTAGTCCATTACTGAGCTCTAAATTATCAAAATGGAGCTCGGTGTGGAATGCCCTTCCTCCTGCTGGAATTACGATGGTTGAAAGGGGGAGGAGTGCCTGGGGAAATACTGTGGATACCTTGCTCCTCATCTCCGGAAGTACTAGAACCTGAAGATTTGTCGTAAACACCACCATAAATGCGGCAAAAATCAGATGAAAACATAGGGGCATTCAGGTAACGATCGAAAACATGGGTCCTCCTGCGGATCTTCTTTGGGGTTGAGGGCTCATCTGATTCAAAGTCATTGAATTCATCCCTGTTATGTTTCACCCTCAGTGTGAATGTTAGCTCAGGTTCACCCCTCATTATACCCCCAAGCTGTTATAAACAAGGAACACCCAAGTCAAACTCACAGCAGTAACAACATATTTGATAATGGGAAAAGGGGAGGGAAGATAATTAAGAATATTGGCATTCAATAATTGGAAAAAGAAAAAAAAACATTTATAATAAACTACTCCCATTTCAACAAAAAAGCTACCAAGAAAGAATTCAAACACGGAACTTAACTCCATTTTGTGGTCACGTGTTGTACGAAATAGAACATCCCAAAGTCATGAAAAGTAGGTATTGAATCAACAATAAGTTGGCTTTTAAAAGGGGTATTTATTGGTTAGTGTAAAAGAAACCCCACCCCCACCCCCACCCCCACCCCCACCCCCAGTGTCGAGAAATACTCAACCACCTTAAAATACTACTAGTCATATAAAACGGACAAAAAGAGGGAAGAAAATTCACCTTGCAACCAAGAGAACAAAACCTGAAAGAGTCGAGAAGACTTCTGCAACAAATTTCACAGGTGTTTGTAACTCCTTTTCCTGGCCTGGGCTGTGGACGCTCGTTGAGGAAGACAATTTTCGCACTATTGATAATGTAGGTTTGGACACAAGCTATGTCGATGTACTTCTGAATCTCATTCACTCTCACCACATTATGGTACGAAGATCTCCTTATCTACGTATACATAAAATTGAATTTCAAATAATTAAAAGAATGAAAATATTAAAATCAAATCCAAACAAATTGAAACGATAAAAGCTAACGGTTCAATCTATGTGCTTATTCGTCTACCCACGTTTCCAAATGCACTTGAAAATCTTCTTCGTTTACAAAAATCTTATTATAAAGGCAACTTATTTAAGTAACAATCGTAAGAGCATTTGGAGCAACTCTATACCATTCTGGTATGGCTGTCCAAAGGCATTTGAAAATATTGTTTGTCTACAGAAATCTTATTCTAAACGCAGCAAACTAAATAACAAACGTCGGTTCGGAGCTGCACCGTGTAAACACTTAAAAATGCTACTGCAAAGAAAATAATATCAGACAAGTTTGAATGGAAGAAAGAAAGGGGAAACTAACCTGAATGACATGGTGATCTTTGTGATGGATCAAACAGTAAGAGCAGAGAGCATTTCCCATGCAGTCCAAGCAATACATATTGCATTCGCTTTTGTTCGAATCACCATGAAATGGGCAGGGTACAAAGTAATTGGCTTTCAGCAGTGGTTTCAACCATGGCGGACCCATTTCCTCATTATTTCCCATTCTAACAATCGGACTCACCTAAAATTATCAAAAATAAAACCAACCCACACACAGAATTAACCGGTATTCAATCATTTATCAAACCCCGAATGTTATAAACACAAGAAAAATCAGTTCTTCACAACAGTTATTAAAAAAGTATGAAATTCCAAATGGAATGAAGAAACAGGGGAAAGAATACCATGACTTCGACTCAACTAAATTATCAAAAATAAAATTAACCCAGATACAGAATTAACCAGTATTCAATCATTTATCAAGAAAAATCAGTTCTTGAGAGCAGTTAACAAAAAAGGATAAATTTTCAAAAAGAATGGAAAAACAGGGGGTAAAATACCATGACTTTCTTATGGTTGCTCTTCAGAACCTCGATCTGTTGCTGTTGAAAGTCGAAATCCAGAATTTCTAACTAGAGTTAAACCTAAAACATGCATTAGTTTTCCTTATTACTAAAAAGAAATCTTTTTTTTAAAAAAAGGAATACAACCAAACCCAACCCAACCCACCTGTAAACTAATAAAAAACTTGTGCAAATAAAAAGGGATAATACCTCTGAAATTTTCTGGAGCAGATGAATGAAGGGGAAATTGTCACATAGACAGTCTTATCTGTGCTCTGTTTGTGGTGGTGTTGTGAACTTAAAACAGAGAAAGAGAAAGAGCAAGAGAGAAAGACTAGAAGACCAAGAAAAAGATTGAAAGGAAATAAATACTACTAAAAACTTTATAAGGCGGTCGACATTATTGTATTATTATCAATTTATTATTTATTAATATTCCATTAAATAAAAGAGATAATAAAGGAGTCAAAATAAATTAATAAGGAAACGTGCCTGGTGATTGAATAATGTTAATTTTGGGGGGACGAACGGATATGAATGAATGGGAATTTGGACCCGCAAGATTCTGTTTTTGTTGTAAAACCATGACCCGACCCGACCCGACCACTTATGGAAAGTTTTGTAGTACTAATTTCAGTATGCGATCACCATCATGTCCTAACATGGGTTTCCTCTCCATTCCTGCCGTCCGATGAGAATGAGTACTACGTGGTAGAAACCTCGTAAGTATTAGTATTAAATTATATTTACATTTTGATTTTGTTAAAAATATAATGGTCTTAAATCTGGGCCTAACCACTTTATTTAGATTCTTGAAAAAGAGAGAAAACAGAAAATAAAATAAGACTTGAATGTGATTCGATGCTGAAATTTCACAAACGTAGATGGAACTTGTGCTTAAAAGGTTTTTCCTTTATGTCATTTTACTTCTAGGTTTATTTAACTTTTATTTCTTTTGATATCAAACAAAAAAAAAATCTTTTATTTCTTTTTTTTTTCAAAAGAATTTATCACCTTTATTATAATACCTCAAGTGTATTTGATAAAAATCAAATGAATTTAAATCTGAATCTAAATAAGTTAACATGTCCGAAACATTTGAATCATTTTTTTATGAGAAAATGTTAATATTTTGGCTGCTGATATTGTCAGAAGAAAAACGATGCTCCCAAAGTAATCGACACTGGTTCTAGTAAAACTTACTGCTTTGGCAACATCATTTTTTTTGCACTGACAAATGACAATATCAATCACATTTTAGTTTGAAACTAGAGGATATGATGGCACAAGCAAAGAAAAGACTCTCAAATTACATTCTTGCAACAGGGGGATCAAGAATTCTTCCAACACTCATAAATTCAGCTGCAAATTCCTCATCATTCTTGCTCAACATGTCTTTCAAGCTACATTCAACATTCCTACTCTTCAACTCCCAATATCTGGGTTCTATTTTTTTCTCTAAGGAGTAACTGAAATACCTCGGATAGTCAACAACATCCCTCGTAGGTTTTTTCATGGTGTTCACTAGGAATTCTAACTTAGGTCTCAAAACCTCTTTAATGCTGTACCCGAGTATCGGTGAGAACCTACACACCATGAATGTGACATCCCTCTTCGATAGCCCAATCTTTATTAAGTAATTCATTCTGCACCAACCACAAAACCAAGTTACTTACAAAAAATTCAATATTTCCCTACCGGCTTCCACAATAATAAGACTAGAAATGAAAAACAAACAACAGTAATGCTAAATCATGATGCTCCATGCCCTCATTCTCAGGGAGTGGCTATAAATATATTGACAATATCACAACATTTGGAAGGCCATCTGGAGTTGTTGCAGTTTATGATATGTCACTTAGAAAGTTCAGAATTAGGATCATTACCGAGGAAGTAAGGCTTTGTTGACGTCGCATACAAAGAGCTCTGGGTATTTTCTGATGACACGGGGAAGATTGCCCTTGGAAACACCAATCCTGTTTAGGAAGTCAAGCTTCTTCTTGAAAATTCTCTCCATGTCTGTTGCAAAGATTTCAGGGCACCGTCCAAGTATCCTACCAACAGTTTCCTCATCAAGTCCTAATTCCTTCAGAAAATATACCACCTGAATAATCAAATTCACTAAAGACCGTAAATGCAAGTCAATAAAAATGACAAACTATAAACTGTATCAGTCGCTTCACATAGTGATGTTTATTGCAGCATAAAATCTGAAACTCAGAAGCGCCTCTATTTTGACCATGTTATTAGTCCATAAGAGTTAAGAGCTATCATAAATTAATAGCTTGCGAAGTACATTTCATGCCCTAGGAGAAAAAAGAAGGAAAAGAACAATGCTATTAAATAAATTCTACACTTAAAATTACGACAATTGGTAAATTATCCACGATCGGATGACATCTTAAATATTTTTTTTAAAAGTTACCATTTTTGCCTTTCTCCCCAATGTTAGAGATATGAAAAGAGACATTTTTTTCATTTTGCCAGTGATGGAATAACGCATCATTAAATAGAAAATAATCACAACTCAGTTGCACTACTTCAACCCCATATAATATATCAAGCAATGGTCTGGTAATAAAACAAACTTAAAAAAAATCTTATGCTAAAGCAACAATTGCACAACAGAGGGAGCCTCCAAAATGGAGCCACCACGATCCAAAAGTTGCATAAAAATTGTAGTGGGAACTGCATCAGCTGTCCATTATTTCTTGGATGAAGACTATCAAGCATCAAAAAGAATCACGCACTATGAAAGCCGTATCTAATGAATACAGGAAGCAATGATCTACCAAGTTTAAAAATTCATCCATTACAATACAATCATAGAAATATCAAGATTCAGGGATTGATAATAAATTAGTATGGCACATGCTGCCCATTCTGACTTGCCCCTTTGCCGCCCATTCTGACTTGCCCCACGACCATAAGTAAGAATGCTATCACACAAGGCCATTGAAATACTGTCCAAAGACAAGAGTGTCTAAAAAATTAAAATTATAATAGCCCAATTCAAGGATCACTAATATGTCAAAATTCCCATGACTAAGCTGCACATATTTTGATTTCCATGACCTAATGGTAGACTCCATAATTAAATAGTGCACAAATTGTTACTCTAAGACCCAAGTATAAGTGTACAACACAAGTTTTTAGAACACGTTTAAAGCTCCACTAGACTAGACTTGACTAAAAATACTTGACAACTTGAAAATCCTTTGACTCGTTTACAACCGTAATATCTGCATCACTATAAAAGTATCAACTACAAATGATTGAATATTGAATTTTTTTACCAACTACATAACTCTCAATACTTCTCCTTTCTCATGTTAACCTCAAAATCCAACACTAGGGATGAAAAGTGAGATCGTGAACCAGATTCATATGAAGAAAAATCATAATGGAACAACATTCTTCCTTGCATAACTGCACACAACTATCCTTTTACTTCAGTGGTAATTGAGATATTTAACCTTGAAATAGAAGTCATTACATAAACCCCAGAAACATACGGATGATACCTCTGCATCCATGTCATAAACTACGGTAGAAATGAAGTGAAAAACCAACCTGTTGAAATTCCTGAGGTTTCCGCAGTAGTAGCTGAGGACTTTTAGCAATAACTTGGCCTAACTTCTTGTTACTAACACCTAATTCCGCAAACTGCTTTACCATCAATATCAGCTTATCTATTGAGCAACCCAAAAGATGAGGCCTATTTTTGATTGCACGGTCAACGCTAAATTTTGGTACCTGCAGGGAAAATTTATTTACATATATATGTCTTGCTGATAGAAATATGAAAGGAAAGGATCTAGACAGAGGAAACATCGACACAATGAGCGCTCCCCACCCCAAACCCCAAAACAAAAAAACCTTAGAAACTCTAGCCCTGACAAGATGAAGAAAAAAGAAGGAAAAAGGAAAAAGTGACATTATGGTTCCGAGTAGAAGTTGTCTATGACCCAATCATGTATTTACTTTTAATAGAAGTCTACGACTGAATCATACTGTTTCAAAGGAAATAAAACAGAAGTTTGTGGAGATAACTACATTATTTTTCACCTCACATAGATATTTCATTATTATCCATTGTCTATAAATTTCTAATAAAACAAAAATTCAAGTTCCCCTTAAACATTAACAAGAAGACCAGACGTTTCATATCCTTGAAAAAACAATTGGTTCTGTTCATGGCTACATCGTATTCCGTTCTGTCATCACAACTAGGAACAAAATGCCAAAATATCGCACACAAGAAGTTGAGTACCTTCTTCGTATCAAAGAAAGACTGGATTTTCACATAGTTTTTCTGAATGCTTGTCGAAAGAATCCAAGGATACTTCAGCAATAACCTACCAAAATCCTTATTTTCGGCACTTACCTGAAAAAATGATGTGCAAGGATGATCAAATAATAAGCAGATAAGATTCCCATAATATAAAAAAAATCACACTTAAGGAGATTGTCCCACCAAACCCAAGTTTGACAACTTTGGTATGACTTTTTCAACCTTAGGCAGGATTTCAACAGACTTTAATCAAGTTAGTTGATGATGTGAGAGAAAGAACTCAATCCAAGAACGGTTTTAGTGCTGAATTGTTGATTCTCTGTCAAAGAATGGTGACAATCAAGATAATGTGCAAATCTACTACAACTCAACTGAGTTTCCTTCTTCATGTAGTCAATCTCCTTAGATTATAGGATTGATCCATTCAACTATAGGAAATTACTTTCCTAGTACCTAGTATGATGTTGGGTGTCCCCCCATTGTAATTGTTAGGGGTCAGGTTTATGCCCACCCAATTGCAATAGTTTTTCCAGAGTCCAGTAAATCATGTTCCTGGAAAACACCCCTTGTCCCTCTGGGCCTCAAAGGAGGTATTACCCTGGAAATTTTAAAAGAGAAAAACTGAGACAAGCTCTGCCTTTAGGCACACGGATATTGCACAATTGAATGGCTCCAAAGGCTCTACCCAGATTAAAATTTTCTCAAAAGACCTATCTCTCAATACTAACATTGTATATAGTTCACAGAGTGTTTCTAAAGTGTCATTCTGGTAAAGTTCAGCCTTCAATACTCAAAAGCTTCCGTTAGCAGAAGTTACATCATGTCTTAACTCATATTACTCCAATATTTGCTCTGGACACTGTTACCTCTACAATTAGGGGTGAGCATTCGGTTAATATCCGAACCGAATAAACATTTCGGTTATAACCAAAATTGCACTGTTTTGAATATCCGAACAACTAACCGAAATACATGATAACCGAATAACCGAATTAATTATTCAGTTATTCGGGTAATAACCGAATTTACTAGATTTTCAAATCTCTGCAATTCACTAGCTTGCAAGTTCAAAATCCACAAGATATATGCTCAAATCATAACAAATCCATACAATTCGCTAGCTTGCAAATGAATTAGCAGAATAAAAAATATGCATAGGCCATAGGAAATCTATTCAAATTATTTTGTTAATTAATCAAAATAACTAATAAAATAAAGGATGAATTACATATTCTATTATATTTTAAAAAATAATTACAACAATAGTGCCCTCATAAAATCTTTACATAACTAATACACTTCCATATTTATTTAAAATACTAGTGCAATTAGGATTCCTTAATTTAGGGAATTAGTATTCAATTAGAATTCCTTAATTTAGGGATTAGTTATACAAATGGCTTCTTCTCTCTCTCCTCATCTATAACAACTGCAATTAGTCATCACCCTTCTTCTTCATTCAACGTATTCTTTCTATATATATATATATATATATATATATATTTGGGTAACAAAGGTCTGTATTCCTCTAAAGGAATTTTTTCTAACAAGGCAATGGAGGCTAAAGCGAAGAATAGACAACAAGATTACGGATATGAAGAACTAGGGTTCCGACGAGTAAGAAGGCGGTGGCTAAAGGCAATAGCGGGATGGCGGATAGATTTGGCATAATCTAATTGCGGCGGGTTGCGATGAATTAGATGATGATATGGTATTAATCTGTAAACTGATCGCTGTCAAATTTTCTGGAGTATATGGAATTGTGAACTATATATATATATATATATATATATATATATATATATATATATATGAGTCAACCAAATGTATATCTCCAGTAGCTTCTCAAAATGAAGGGTCAAAATGGAGGTAGGAATGAAGATTCAGGCGATGGTGGCGGTGGATATAATTGTAACCAAACTTTCACACCAAGGTAACCAAACTGTCATATCAAAGTAACCAATCATCCTCCCCACTTTCAATTTTTTCTTAGTGCAGTTGGTAACCAAATCTTCAGATCAAGGTAAGCAAACCTTCATACCAAGGTAACCGACTGCACTAAGACACCTGCAGTTTTTTCATAGTGCAGCTAGTAGCCGAACCTTCAGACCAAGGTAACCAATTCAGTTTTATTAAGTTACCAATTTCGTTTGAATGTGATGCAGTTGGTAGTCAACCATTCATACAAAGGTAACCATTTTATTATTTATAAGTAACAAAATAGTTATAAAAAAAATTTCAGAACATTAAAAGTTACATCTATTTATTTTTAAAATTTTTGTAGGGTGAATCTTTTTCTTATTCTCATTTACGTTTTGGACAACGGAGATTCACGGCGGTGTAGCGGCGGAGTATATGAGGTGTAACGGCGGTGTAGCAGCGGACTATTATTTCAAAGTGTATGTGAGGTAGATGAAGATTTGAATTTGAATATTTAAATTTGAATTATTATTTTGAATTTGAATTTGTTTTTGTTGTTAGATCCAAATATTTGAATTTGAATTATTAATTATGGCAGTTATTTGTCCTTGATTTTAGGTTTCCTTATTAATGTGAATTGTACTATTTTTGTAATGTGTCCTAATTACACTTTTTTTGTAATTATTTGGTTGATGCACTTTTCTTGTAATTACTTTCTATTTATTGTATACTTATGTAAAGAACCCTAAAATAAAACCAGCTGTAGTTTGGTAAACTTATGTGCTTTGATAATGAAGAGAGGAGAAGAAATCGCTATTAAAGAGAAGCCCTAATCAAGCCATGACCATTTGTAATCGAAGAGAGGATCATTCTGCGCACAAACCTAGTATCATCTTCACCACAACCAAACAGATCCTTCCTCTTCTTTTTACCCAATTCCTCAGGATCTTCCTTCAATTTCTTTCTATTTCAATATCTTCACCACAACCAAACAGATCAGAAAAGGGGGATTAAACCAGATCAGAAAAGGGGGAGTTCGAGATTTGACCTCTGGGTGAGATGTGGTGCGTATAGGCCCGCGAGGAGCAGCAGTTAGGTGCGTATGTGCGCAAGAAGCCGACCACCAACGCTTCGGCGCCGGTACTGCTACGCTGTCAGAAAAGGTTGTGGTGCTGGTGCTACTCGTTGAGATGTCATGAAATAACCCGGGTCAAATCCCGAGTCCAAAATAAATCTCGGGTCAAATCCCAAGTCCGAATCGAATCAAATCCATCAAAATAAGGCTTCAACTACTAGCCCAATAATATCTTCTTGGGTCATCTTAGCCCACCACAGGCTCCCAAAATGTCATGACTTGAAGGTACTATTAGTAGTAACTTATTTCCTTATATGCAGACAAATTTTTCTCCTATCTTTCGATGTGGGACTGGGGTGTTACAAACTCCCCCACTTAAATTTCTGACGTCCCTGTCACAACTGATCACACACACGGCCCAAAGATCTTTGCCTCTCTTTCCATTATGGGATAATACCGGCTGGATTCGTGTCCCCACCTCCGGACCTCCATCTCTCCATTGTGGAATAATACCACCAGCCTTCGTGTCCCCACCTCCGGCAACCCGATCGGATGATCCGACCCGAGCTTTCGAGAGTCGGCTTTGATACCATATGAAACAACACGAGTCAAATCCCGAGTCCGGAATAAATCTCGGGTCAAATCCCAAGTCCGAATCCAATCAAATCCATCAAAATAAGGCTTCAACTACTAGCCCAAAAGTATCTTCTTGGATCATCTTAGCCCACCACAGGCTCCCAAAATGTCATGACTTGAAGATACTATTGGTAGTAACTTATTTCCTTATATGTAGACAAATTTTTTCCCTATCTTTCGATGTGAGACTGGGGTGTTACATGTCATGTGCTGGTGCTTTGATAATGAAGAGAGGAGAAGAAAGCCTTGCAAAGTACTGTCTAGCTGTCTAGCCTTCCTCTTCTTTTTAAGAGTTACTTTGCAAGGCTTATCCGGTTAATTTCTTAGCCAGGCTTATTCGGTTTAACCGAATAACCCAAAATTGAAACCCGTATAAACTAATCGTAAACCGTGAATAATTTCGGATATAACCGAAATGTCAAAAATAACCGAATTATCAGAAAATTTCGGTTAATTTATTTCAGTTCGGTTCGGTAATTCGATTATACCCGTTTTTTGCTAAGTCCTATCTACAATGGCCATAACCATTGGGTGTCAGTCTCTGCTCTTATGGTGGTGATGACAGAGACGGTACAGAAAGTGTCATGAACTTAAGGTTATTGCGATAAATGTCTCCAAACTAAAGAAACTAATATATTTAGGTAATTATGAGTCACAATTCTCATAACATCACTAGAAATTAAACTAATATTTCAACAGTAACTAATGTTTGCTGACAATAACAACTGTCTCAAGAATCAAGATGCTCAAATGGTGAAGCAAACATTTAATACTTGAGTCTTCAGCAATTAAACTTACAAACCTAATTGCAAAAAAAAAACTTTAGGGATCGTCTATGTGGAACCACTTCTCCAGTTACTATTTTCAACCCAAAAAGAATTGCTTTGAAAATCAATCTGGCACATACTTGTACCATAAAAATCTATCAGAAAGTTGTTCTGATCTTAAGGTTCTTGAAAAATATCTCCGAACCAATGAAACTATGTTGTTTAGGTAACCATGAGTCACAATTCCCATAACATCACTGAAACAAAAATTAATATTTCAACAGTAACTTATATTTGCTTACACTAACACCTGTCTCAAGATGTTCAGATGGTGGAGCCAAAATGTGATACTCGAGTCTTCTGTAATCTAAACTCACAAACCTCATTGCAAACTTTGGATCCACCTCCAATTATGAATTACTTTAAAAGTCTATGTGGCACATACTCGTACCAATTAAATGGCTAATCGTACTAGGCAGTTGTCAGGCAAACTGGAACTATACACAAGTGGCACCCTTACCAACCCAATAGGACACACGAGGTTCCCTCACCTAATATCATGGCATCTTTATCATGCGCCGGCTCCACTCACACAATTCTAGACCCTCCAGCCTACATATGAGTCTCTTTTAAAACTTAAAAGTGAATCTCATGTTGTTCCAAACATATATTTTAACTACACACTATTATTGCAAGTCAAGATTATTAATATTTCAAACCAGTTCATGGTAAATGATCTTCTTTTTTGTTTTTGAAAAAAAAAAACATGTTTTGTTTTCAAATGAGAATTCTGTCGTTGGAACAAAGGGAGAAGTTCCTAAATGCATTTATTAATCCTGAAACATCAAACTAGCATATATTATACAATACCACAAAGTAATGAAAAACATATTTATAATTAGGGGTGTGCAAATCCATAAGGTACAAGCGGTTTTTTTACCGAAACCGGGCAAATCGAACCGGACGGTTCGGTAAATTTGTCAATCGGTTCGGTACCGGTAAAAAAATGGAACAAACCGGTTAAACGGTATAGGTACGGTATTTAAATTTTAGGATTACCGGACTGATATTAACCGGTTAACTATTATGTATTTATATTATATATATTATGTTAGCCTGTTATGATATATATAATATACTCAGTAACTCAATCTCTCATTCTCTATCAATGCTGTCTCTTCTCCTTGTCACCGCATCACAGAGTCACAGACTCTCTCTTCTTCACAAAGTCACATTCTCCTCATAGATCTTGCCTCTCCATCTCATATTTCTAAGTACAATTTTTGTTTTGAATTCCGATTTTCTTTTTCCCACTCTCACAAGTCTCATCTTTGTAGGTTTATTGTAATCAATTTGAGGTAGTGATTGTATACTTTGTAATTAGGATTTGACAATGATTAATTGTAATTGTATGTGAAAATTTCTATCTTTGGGTGACTTTTGAGTGGCTAGGGATTTAATTTTATTGAAGCTAACTGGTTGTAATATGTGGGATTTTCTATCTTTGGGTGACTTTTGGGTGGCTAGGGTTTTAATTTTATTGAAGCTAACCGGTTGCAAATAGAAGGTTGTTGAGATCATTAGTTCATCAGTTCATGGTGTTGAACATAATCAACAGATAAGGCTTTGTTTGGATGCATAGATATTACAAGGAGTTGATTCATCGGTATATGAAACAGGTGTTTACCTGGTACCGTACAAGCCCACCGGTATGGGAAACCGGTTTAATCGGTACCGGTTTCGGTATCCCATTTTGTACATAATCAGTAATCGGTACAGGAGGGTCAAGTACAGGACGGGACGGTAAATTACCGATGACCACCCCTATTTATAATCACGTTTCAGGTGTATCTACAATAATATTTGGATGATGTGATCGGAGAGTATAGTATCCTACAGTTACCATTATCCTCAAAGAAGAAAAAATTGAAACTCCAGCTTACAGATGCACAACAAAATTGGGGGCCATTCCAAAATGAACTCAAACAGTATGACAGATATATAGAAAGTTTAACATAAGACAGGAGCTGCCCAATATAGTTCACTTAGAACAAATATACCTTGGCCAAAGCCGGTTTAATGTCCTTTTCAATGTCATAGAACAGAATGGGTGGATACAAGAGAATAATATTTCTCATGCTCCTTTTAGGGACTCCAATGTCTTCAAGAAATTCAACCATTGGCTTCATACGAGATTCCAGTGGTAGCAAAAGAAGACGCGGAAATGATTGGATGATGTGGTGAAAAGATGCATCTTTGGAGCCCAACATATCCAGACCTCCACGTTTTGCTTGAGTCTAGGACATTAAGTTCAATCTTTATATGAGCAAACAAAGAAGGAAAAACAAATGCATATTAAGAGAATAACCGATGCTACATAAGAAAAAAGTAACATTAATAGAGAGATAATAAAAGAAAGAGGAGGTAAGTTACTAGCTGCCATCAATCGGCTCAATAACCAGAACTAGATTCAGAGTAGGTATACATAGTAATAATACTAATAAACAGTAACCTTTTCAAAGAAGGATAAGGTTTGTTGGAGAGCATCATCATCAACAGGAATTGATAGGCGCATCATCATCCGGCGGGCAATTTCTCCAAGACGGACCCCATCATCATTATTGTCAGAAAAGAACATTTCCTTCACATACTTAACCTATAAGATGCAGGAAATACTTACAAAATAAAAAACGTAAAAGGCTTTAACAACAGCTACTAGTAGCAGCAACTAAGAATAAAACTGCTTCTGAGAGAGAGAAATAAAGAATGAAAATACTCCCACCTTTCCCCCCAAAAAAAAGAGTCACATCTGCAAAATTTTCAAACTTTAAAGGATATATATTTGTTACATATTTACCCCTAAATTTACAATTGTTTAGTTTAGTAGTTATGTGTCAAGTACCCAACTCGTCTAAAAGCTTAGAAAGAGGTCCCAACAATATATATCAAGCTAACACATCCTTCACATGCAGGACCTTGCACAACATAGAGTCATACACATCCATATAAGGGGCAACATGCAATCTGGAAGAATTGAACCCAAAGCTGTGATATCATACTAAGTGATCAACTCATCTAAAAGCTTAAGTTGTTAAAAAGAGACCCCAACAATGTATTTCAAGCTAACACCCCCCAACCCACATGCATATATGGAGAGACAAATTAATATGCACAACATACACGCCCATATACAGTTATTCATGTGGCCTACCCATGCACATTTCAATATATCCCGTTTAGTATATGTTCAATATTTTAATGTCGCCACGTGTGAAGGCACATGTGTGGGTTGGGGGGGGGGGTATTGCGTTAAAGTCCTAGATTAAGTTTGACCTTGAAGGCCTCTCTACTTAGTACCAATTAATTTTAAGTTGGATGCATAATATGTATTTGTGATGGTAGACAACATTGTGTCATTTTAAACTACTACCGATACAAATGGGAGACTTATTGGCAAATGGGAGTTGATCAGAGTGATTAATAGTAAAATTTCTTGTATTGTGATTAGGATATAAGAATGTACCTTCACAATGAGGTGGGGAAGCGTCTGCTGAGAAGAGAGATAGGAGCGGGAGAGATGCATAGCCGATGGAAGAGATAGACCAACAACGCTTTCCAAAAAGGGAACAATACCCTTGTCCCCTTTTTGCTGCCCCATCTCATACACCTTATCCTTGAAGGATTTTTGTTTCTCTTTGCTATTGCTGCTTTTGTTAATGCTAATTTCCAGTTCATCCAATTCCCGAACAGCATCCACCAACATTTTGACATAATTGGGCGAATTCAAAGCCATTTCATAAGCCTCTTCCTTTGAAACACTATCCCCGCCATATTCCTGTATAATTTCCGAGACAGCCTCTAGTGCAGCTTCATTTTCTTCAATGGTGGAATCCTTATAACAATCACCTTCGTCGGAACCGGAAAACCCAACAGCCGATGGCAGATTGTCAAACAATTGATGATGAAAAAGGGAATTTGGTTGTGGAGTAATTCTTCTTTCGGAATTCATGAAGAGGGGTTTATTATAGTCATAATTAGAAGTGGTGGAAGAAAGTTAAAAGAGACGATTGGATGGTTGCGGCGAAGTTGTTGCAGCAATTGGAACCACCAAGTTTGATGAACTAGTGCTACTATACATTTTCTCGGACGAATCCCGACTAAACTACAAAATTAGAGTATACTGTAGAGAGTAGAGGTTCACAGTCACCAAACCTAAAACCCTCTGCTAAAACCCTAAACCCTGTCCAAACAATAATAGGAGGAATAATCTTGATGATAGTGAAGAATTTGTATGCACAAGTCTTCTTTCGCACATTCAACCTGCCGCGAGAAAATAAAAACCCAACCTTGCTGGATGTTTAAATGTAATTTTCTTTTTCTTTTCTTTTTTTGACAAAAATGAGAAAATTAAAATAGTGCTTGATTGATTATAAAATTATTAAAACATTTTTACTTTTAAGATTAATTTAATTTTTTTTTACAATTATCATAATAGATAATTTTCATAATCATATTTTTTAAATTTGATAAATTCATACTAGATAATTTTCAATTTTCATAATCATATATTTTCTAAATTTGATAAATTCATTCAAATTATGTTGCACAAAATTATGTCTACTCAAAGGTGGGCCTCCAAGTTTCAAAATTATGTGAACAGCTCAGTTTGATGGGTAGGACAACAGATTTGGGTTTGTGGTGTGGGGTGGGGTGGGGTGGGTTGGGTTGGGCTCTATAAGTACTCCTATTGATATATCTTCCTTTAAAATTTAAAAATAGATCCTATATTTTCAGTCTAATAAATATAAATAACAAACAACATTAATACAAGATCATGGGTTGCATTTAATTCTATAAAAGAAGGGGATAAAGAAAATTAAAATTTTAAAAATAAAACTTTTACTAATTCCTTGCTAAAATTCTCACTTTCAAAACAAATAAAAAATAATTATATTTTTCGTGTATCCTCTTGAATATTTTAATTCAGTAGAAAATTAAAGAAAAAACTAATATCACATGTTAAAATCTCGACTGTGTAGTGTAGTAATTTTAAGATCTTTTAAACCTATAGATATTTAGGGTCGTCCACGAAGCTGTAAATCCATCCCGAGATGAAAATTTAGTTAGTTAAAGTTGTTTAATTCGATCGAATCTCTCTATTTTTCTGTTTTTTAGTTTCTTGCATCTATTTTCCTTGTAAATGGAGCCCAAAGAAAACTTTTTACAACATTATGGGAATCATTTATAAAACATAACCAATAATTGGGCATTTGTGAGGCCAATAAGTCAAGTTATTGTCAAGGAAAATCATCAATATATATATATATATATATGAGATTTCTTTTGATGATTTTTCAGTGAATTAATTTGCTTTACAACTCATAACAAAGAAAATGGTTCAATATTTTGCATCTAAATTAAATAGCTCATGAATCTTGGCAATTAATTTTTCTAATCAACTGAAAAAGGGTACAAAATTTTCTTCCCTTTCCCACTTCATATCGAATATTATGGAGAAAAAAACATCAAGGGAACAATATATATTCGTGTCATGCTCATTAAGGACCAAGACTTAATATTAATTACTGCTAGAAAACAGATTATTATAACAACCAAAAAGGCAAATCAGATAAACTGAATAGAGAATAACTTGACTTTGGGGGCAGGCATTTGTGTTTAATTTTAAGTGCATGTCCACCTTGTATGTTTCCAACTTTGGTTTGTAGTACTCAGCTTGTCCGTTTCAATATTATTTTAGCTACTACATATATACATATACATATATATATATATATATATATATATATATATATATATATATATAGAACACGGATCCAGTCCGGGAGTCCGGACTGGATCAAAATACGGACCAATTTTTTTTTTTTTTTTTTTTGCTTTTTTTTTTTGAAACAACTAAAAAAAATTTATGGAACTGAAATTTTTCCATAATACAGTGTTTTGGGTGTGTTTTTAATACCTATACCAACCAATGTATGTACAGTCTACCCAGACTGTACAGACATATTTTGTTATAGGCATCCAAATCACGCCCAAAACACTGTATAATGTAAAATTTCTAATTCCATAAATTTTTTTTTAGTTGTTTCAAAAAAAAAAGCAAAAAAAAAAAAAAAAAAGTCCGGATTTTAACAAAATCCGGGAGTCCGGACCTGATCCGGACTCTATATATATATATATCATCTGTTCCAAATCAGAAATTTATTCTTTAAATGATTATTTTTTATGCGGTTGAGTAAATAATAAGTATCTCTAAAAGTTTTAAGAATAATACTAGAAACACAAATTATTTTACAAACATGTTATAAGCTGTTAATGTGGCATACTCCACATCAGTATATTTTGTGGAGACGAGGACTACATTAAAACAATTTGTTGATCAATATGTTGAGGTGAAGTATATCACATCATGACTTTATAAAATAGTTTGTGTCTATAGCATTTCTTAGGTTTTAAATGTTGATAAAAATAAGTATAAAAGTGTTATATATATATATATATATATATATATATATATATATATATATTAATTTAATATGATGGTACAATTATTGCTATAATTATGAACATCATAGAACTTTATTCCTCAAACATATCCCTAAACAATAGATAGAATTGGGTATTGTTCGGATTAAAAAATAATCATATAAAATTAAGATATTTTTCATGTGTAAAATTATTAGCTACACAAGATTTATGGAGCCCACTTATATTATTCTAATTTTTGAAGGACTGAAAAAACGTATCCCTATATTTGGGAGGGGTGGAGGAGTATGTATGATTTTATGTCCTTTTTCTCGTTAAATAAAAATTAGGGCAAATTGCAATATAGTAAGCTCCTAATTATGCAACGTGTGTATATATATATATATATATATATATATATATATATATATATATATATATATGGGCTATATGTATATACACAGCTGTGTATTACACAGTAGGTTTATGGCTACAGATTTTTTGGGCTATAGCGACGGTAAACTGTCGCTATAGCCCAGAATAGCTATGACGACGGATGAAACCGTCGCTATAGCCCAAAAAACCGTCGCCATAGTCTACTGTGTAATACACAGCTGTGTATATACATTTTTCCCTATATATATATATATATATATATATATATATATATATATATATATATATATATATACACGGAGAAGATCTAAAACGAACCAAATAAGCGGACCAATGAACGGACCAAGTCAAAAACACGCGGGTTTCAGGGCGCGGGTCGGACCAACCTGCGGGTTAGCCCTGAAACCCGCGTGTTTTTGCCTTGGTCCGCTTATTTAGTCCGCTTTAGATCCTGCCTATATATATATATATATATATATATATATATATATATATATATATATATATTAAGGTGCCTGCCTTCCTGGCATCTGCATTACGTTTAAACAGTAGGGATTGAAACTTTTTCAAACTAGCATAAATAACATGCAAGATACCTTGCTTTGCAATTTGCAACACCCATAGAGCTTTAAGGTGACGGAACTCGATCTGTTTAGAATTAATATAATTAATTATATATTCAAGGCTCTAAAAGCTCAAAAATCATGAGCAGAATTCCCTATAGGAATATTACAGGAGCATTTCACATGAATAAATATTTTTCAATGGAACTTCCTGCAAGAAAGTCTCTCACTGTTGAATTTCCGACGTCACCAAATCCTACTGGTTTCCCCGGGGAAGAGAAACTTCATCCCAGTCACTCCCAACACCCTTTAGTTGAAGTGACGGTGTCGGATCTCTTCACCTGCAATGGCTGCAAAGAGATAGGTTCAGGCAGGAGGTTTTCTTGCCAGCAATGTGATTTTCAGTTGCATGATTTTTGTGCCTTGGCTCCTCCTGCTCTCAAATCCCATCCCCTTCATGCACAGCACCAACTTGTTTTTTATTCTAAGCCTAAACCAGGTAAATATATAATTATTTCAACATCTTAATTTCTTTCATTGGTTTTATATTAATTCTATATATATATAAAGATCATCGTTGATTTGTACGTACGTACTGACTATGCTAGATGATATCTATATATCTCCATATATTAATGGTATGGTTCAAATAAATAAAGGTGGAATTTTATGGCCAAGGTGTGACGTCTGTGAAAAGCCCACCAAGGGCTTCACATTCCGGTGTAGCGCCTGCCATTTCCAGTTGCACCCTTGTTGCGCCATGCTTTCCAATGAAATGAACTTGTCAACTCATGAGCACAAGTTAAAGCTCCTACCACCATTACCAAATGACTACACCTGTGCCGAATGTAAGAGGCAGAGAACAGGCCGAATGTATCGCTGCACTGTTTGTAATTACCATCTCCATGCAGTTTGTGCAAAGAACATGATTAATGGGCTTGAAGAAAATGGAATCAAGAGATCGGGAAAGCCAAGCATGATAGGCCCAACAACCCGTCTGGCATCTCAAATTGTCATTCACTTTATTGGGGGGCTAATGGATAGTGTCGGGCAAGGTGTTGGACAAGTTTTGGTTCAAGATTTTGCAAAAGGGGGGTACGACACTTCAAGAAAAAGGATAAATGGTTAACAGGTTTAAATATGCACTTAGTAATATTAATTGTGATCTTATGTGTTTGAATCAGTAAATTAGTTTAGATTTTCATGCATATAATTATTAGTGTGATTGCATGTTTATAGGCTTATATATAGCCAAATTATGATGGTCTTCGAGATTTGTATTTCTCATGTGTTTAGGGTGATGTTTAATTAATCTTATAGTAGTATTAAGGGTTGATGCATGTTTAATCTTGGATTTTATCAGTGTACAGATTTTGTGGTGGGAAAGTGTTGTCATAAAATTAGTTAAATGCTTAAGAGGTTCCAATATTCAAGTTTATGCAATTCTTGAATAACATGAACTTGAAGAGCATGCATATTTATCGGGAGTTGATCAATTGACACGCAGGACGGGATGTGATATTTCTCTGCGAGTCAGTATTGTATTGATCAATTGACCAATTTACCATAAAATTAATTTCAAGATAACCGGATCCATAGTTATCATATCTAAAAATCCATATAATTAATAAGACGAGCCTTTTGTTTATTTTCTTTCGGGTCATCAAGACCGTTTTTCCTTTTCGGTTCATTGTCATTTTCAAAAGCTATCTTTCAACTATTACAATAAGTCAATAAGAATAGAAAATGATAAATTCACAACAAAAAATAATATTTTCACATGAAGATCGTCACTATAAATTTTATAGTGATAATTTTCACCAAAAATACATTGATTTCTATATTTTATATGGAAATCAATACAAAAATGCAATGATTTCCATATAAAATATAATTTGAAAAAATATAAATTTTATAAAAATCCCGTGACTTGCACGGGTTGCGAAAATAGCAACAAAGAAAACAACAATTTATGTTCCGCTTGGTTCAATATTTTGCATCTAAATAGTTCATGAATATGGCCAACTTTTCAAATCAAATGAAAAAGGGGTACAGAAGTTTCTTCCCTTTACCACTTCATATCGAATATTAACAAGGAAATAAACTTCCGAAGGATCAAGATTCGTGTAATACACATTAAGAACTAAAACTTGTTTAGTGCTAGAAAAGAGATTATTATTAACATCAAAAAAGCAAATCAGAAAAACTAAAAACAGAAAATTTTGACTTTAGAGCATGCATGTGTTTAATTTTAAGTGCATGTCCACCTTGTATGTTTCCAACTTTGGTTCTTATCCCAGTTTGTACTCCTTCTGAAGAACCAACATGTGCTAAGTACTTAGATCCTAGTTAAGTGCAACAAGGTCTAGTACTGGTTACTGGGTCGAATTTCCTCGTTCAAAGTTTGAGTTTGATTTCTACTCACAGCAAATGGTTGGAGGTAATGCAAGAGGCAGAGATCAGGTAGAATGTACCACTGCGCTGTTTGTAATTACCATCTCTAGGGGAGGATCAAGAATCTGTTCTCAGCATGGACGGATTTTTTTGAACTGAAAACTGGAGTGATATACAAATCTGAGACTGTTATCAGACCAGATTTCTCGGTTAAATTGTTCATCTTTATTTGGTTGACACTGAATTTATAGTAGTCATTAAGAACAAGGACGAGGAAATAGCCAACATGAATAAATTTCAAGAATGCAATACCTGGCAAAGCCACAATAAATAAAATTGAAAGACCACAAAATCTTTATTGTAATTGTACTTGAAAAAATATTTGGCCATTCAACTATATAAATATATGTAATTCCAGATAATCCTACAGATTCTTTACAGTAACGAAAATCAAACAGAGTCCCATGACTTGAGACGATAGCTATACATTAACAACACCACAAAATTAACAGAAAGAACAGCCTACTGTAGAACAGTAAGATCTCTTGCACTTGCCGCAACAAGCTTAAAACTCGATGCTTTGCTTGATATAGCAGCGTTCATCGTTTGCCTTTCAGCTCCCTCTTGTGGGTTTTGTAGCAGCACTTCTTGAATCAAAAACATAACCAACACGTTTCTTTACCACAAATGGCAGAAAGAAGCCTCGTAGATATTTAGAATCACAGGTTTAAAAACTTGATATGCAGCACCCAACATTCTTGCTGAACCAGCCTTTTTGCCCGTGCATTCCCTTGTAAGATCAAAATATCTCATAATCATTTGCCACTCTTCTACAAATACTATTTTTTACCTTTTGAGCCGGCACAAGTTAGTTACCTTAAACTCCTATTCAACATTAATGTTCTACTTTAGTTATGTTCTAGATACTCTTTCCCGTCCACCTACAATGAGCCATATCCCAAATTCTCCCACTTGAAGGGAGCAACTAAGCCAATGTCAGGGGCTCCTCGCAAGAATAGGCAGACACATACGCAGACGGCAGCAATGGCAAGCATTGAATGGATGTAGGGCTGGTGAAGCAAGCCTTGAGAAGCTGAAATCCTCTTGTTGTACCTGGTAGCCACTACAGCGCACTTCGAACAAGATTTTTGCCCTTGTCCGAGTTGAAAGCTAGCCCTCTGGCTCAGACCAACATTCAGTGATTGCTCTTGTATCTCGTTTCCTATTGAAACAGAGACTTGACCCTTTTTCCTGTCAGTAATTTTCCGAGCTACTAGCTTGTTATAAGACTGATTATTTCTCATTGAAGCATATGCATATGGAGAAAGCCCATTTGCATCAAGGAGGGAATCCCAGCAGTGCAACCCAATCTACATTAGGATAAAGATGGGTGGGAGTTGAGAAAAGATGTATTAAGAACCAAAAGAAATGAGAACCAATGCATTCTATTAAAATTTTAAGGTGCAAAGCATCATTTTTCATCATCTATAATAAAGCAAACAAATAAGATAAAACTGAATTACTGGTTAAGTGCTCTGTCTTTAAAGCAAGGGATTATTACTAAATGGTAAACCTAAACCTTGAAAGAGATGAGAAAATACCGAAAGAATTAACTTTATACCTCCTGTGGATCACTTGTCAAGGTGTCAACCATAGCATCTGAATCCAATGCGCATGCAGCCAAATGTAGAGGTGTAATACCACCTGGTCCAACAAGATTTGGGGGGAAGATGTATGTCTTACTGGTATCAGTTGGTACTGAATAATTTATGAGCAAGTCAACCATATTCCTAGACCTTCTTTTAACTGCCCTATTCAATAGGTGAATCTCCAGAAGCATCTCTAGGGACTCCCTCCATAGTTCATCCCTACCCAGCCATAATTGAAGTAGAATGTTAGGAGGGTTTTAACCAAAGCACAAAAGTCCCTTTCAACTGAGAAAATGAAAAGAAATTTGAACCGGTGAAGCTTATACTCGGGGGCCTCGAGCATGGAAGAGATCCCCTTTCTTTGGAGTAGCCATCCGAACTCATTTAAGAAGTGCAAAACTTCCTCCCTTGACCTGGGCCGTCCAGATTCAATGGCATGGTCCTCTGTAATAGCATCTCGCAGTTCTGCAGCTTCATCAAATTCAGACTCTAGCAGTCTCAATTCTCGACAGATGGTAGCATTGGCTATAATTACAGGAAAGCTGGCGCCTCTATAGCCATTATCAACCTGTAGATATAACAATTAGATGTAATATTCTCCAAATTCAATATCATATTCCAAAATTTTGCATACTAATTGTATTCATAGTAATACCTCAATGAAACAACGGCCAAATACACTAGGAGCTGCACCATTAATCCTAAAGTTGCTTAAATTTATCTCATCATATATGCTGCCCTGACTGGCTGAACAAGAAATTTCCTTCGTGTACTCAACCGTGTGTGTGCAGTAAACCCTGCAATATAATAAAATAATTCCAACGCACAGAAACAAAGATAATGGAGCAGCTAAATTTCACAAACAATAGTAGTTATAATAAGAACTATCAACATACTTGGTTCCATGAGTACTCAAATTTCTCCCCCTCAGTAAAATAGAGGTCTCTTGCCCACACA